>QFAX02000356.1:0-36905 GCA_003412495.2 Echium plantagineum
TGGGTGTTGTAATATGTAATTTGATAACACTTTTGATAATCCGTGCATTATTTATTTAACATTCGTGCCACTTTATTTGATGAATAACACAAAACGTGGCATTTCGTCTTATTTTTTCCTTTAGGGTGTTAAGGTTCTCATATTCGTCCTTTTTTTGTCTTTTTTTGTCTTTGGGTGTTGTAATATGTAATTTGATAACACTTTTAATAATCCGTACATTATTTATTTAACATTCGTGCCACTTTATTTGATGAATAACACAAAACGTGGCATTTCGTCTTATTTTTTCCTTTAGGGTTTTAAGCTTCTCATTTTCGTCCTTTTTTGTCTTTTTTTGTCTTTGGGTGTTGTAATATGTAATTTGATAATACTTTTGATAATCCGTGCATTATTTATTTAACATTCGTGCCACGGTATTTGATGAATAACACAAAACGTGGCATTTCGTCTTATTTTTTCCTTTAGGGTTTTAAGGTTCTCATATTCGTCCTTTTTTGTCTTTTTTGTCTTTGGATGTTGTAATATGTAATTTGATAACACTTTTAATAATCCGTGCATTATTTATTTAACATTCGTGCCACTTTATTTGATGAATAATACAAAACGTGGCATTTCGTCTTATTTTTCCTTTAGGGTTTTAAGGTTCTCATATTCGTCCTTTTTTGTCTTTTTTTGTCTTTGTGTGTTGTAATATGTAATTTGATAACACTTTTAATAATCCGTACATTATTTATTTAACATTCGTGCCACTTTATTTGATGAATCACACAAAACGTGGCATTTCGTCTTATTTTTCCTTTAGGGTTTTAAGGTTCTCATTTTTGTCCTTTTTTGTCTTTGGGTGTTGTAATATGTAATTTGATAACACTTTTGATAATCCGTGCATTATTTATTTAACATTCGTGCCACGGTATTTGATGAATAACACAAAACGTGGCATTGCGTCTTATTTTTATCTTTAGGGTTTTAAGGTTCTCATATTCGTCATTTTTTGTCTTTTTTTGTCTTTGGGTGTTGTAATATGTAATTTGATAACACTTTTGATAATCCGTGCATTATTTATTTAACGTTCGTGCCACGTTATTTGATGAATAACACAAAACGTGGCATTTCGTCTTATTTTTTCCCTTAGGGTTTTAAGGTTCTCATATTCGTCCTTTTTTGTCTTTTTTTGTCTTTGGGTGTTGTAATATGTAATTTGATAACACTTTTGATAATCCGTGCATTATTTATTTAACATTCGTGCCACTTTATTTGATGAATAACACAAAACGTGGCATTTCGTCTTATTTTTTTCCTTTAGGGTTTTAAGCTTCTCATATTCGTTTTTTTTGTCTTTTTTGTCTTTGGGTGTTGTAATATGTAATTTGATAACACTTTTGATAATCCGTGCATTATTTATTTAACATTCGTGCCACTTTATTTGATGAATAACACAAAACGTGGCATTTCGTCTTATTTTTTCCTTGAGGGTTTTAAGGTTCTCATATTCGTCCTTTTTTGTCTTTGGGTGTTGTAATATGTAATTTGATAACACTTTTGATAATCCGTGTATTATTTATTTAACATTCGTGCCACTTTATTTGATGAATAACACAAAACGTGGCATTTCGTCTTATTTTTTCCTTTAGGGTGTTAAGGTTCTCATATTCGTCCTTTTTTGTCTTTTTTTGTCTTTGGGTGTTGTAATATGTAATTTGATAACACTTTTAATAATCCGTACATTATTTATTTAACATTCGTGCCACTTTATTTGATGAATAACACAAAACGTGGCATTTCGTCTTATTTTTTCCTTTAGGGTTTTAAGGTTCTCATTTTCGTCCTTTTTTGTCTTTTTTTTGTCTTTGGGTGTTGTAATATGTAATTTGATAACACTTTTGATAATCCGTGCATTATTTATTTAACATTCGTGCCACGGTATTGTTGGAATATCCCGGGGTTGCAAGACACAATGAACTACGATAGTTTATATGTCTAGAAAACCCTAATTCGTTGATCGTTAGAACTTACACAATAGAACTAGCTCATAGAAGTATATGTTTAAAGATAGTGTGAATATGCTACAACTAACATAACCAAAGAGTGTGGCTACAAAGATATACCTTTGAAGCGTGAGCGGAAGCGATATGATCTTCAAGTGCTTATCCCCACACCTTGCTCCTTGCTTTCTTCTTGAAGAAATTTCTATCACCAAGGTGATATGGAACTACTATGAAATAGTCCACACCAATACCTTAGATAGCAATAAGACACACTTGGACTAGTGTGTGTTATTGAGGAGTGTGTAGTCTAACTACTATAGCAAACTATAGAACAATTTCTATACTCTAACACTTAGAGTTTTGCTAGAGGGTTTGAAGATGAAGTGTGTGTGCTTGTTTTTGTTCTCTAACAAGAGTTGTGTGATACTTAGCTTGATTCTCTACCCATTCTATATCATCTTATGATATAGAATGGATGATGAAACACATTATACACTAAACAAACACATTAACCATCCATATGGTTAATGCCTCTTGGTCCATGGAAGATTCTCTTACAAGAGTTCTTCCCAAGACTTACAAAGCCTTCCCAAGGCATAAAGTAGCCACCAAGATGTCAACCATTCATGATGATGGAATTAATTAATCTTAATTAATTAATTAAATCATATCTTATTTAATTAATTCATTAATTAATTAAATCATTTCAATAAATGATAATATATATATATATATCTCACATATATATATATATACATAAACCCCAAATGGTGTGTCCGGAACAAATTCCGGGCGCACCATCGGTTCGGTCGGGACACGATCTCGATCGAACCAAAATTCCTCAATATGGATCAAATCCCTTATTCACTTTCGGGTCATTACTCGAAAGTATCTTCGGTAATTGTTACGTGTGTGACCTCATAGCCCGAGTAACGAAGGCATCGGGATTCAACGTATAAGACCCTATACACGAATCCCGAAGATCATCGTGAGAGCCTAGTCTACCATTCGATGACCCCCGGCATTATCTCGGGTGAGACTACTGATAGTTCAGATAACTATCGGTTGTTGAACCGTATATATAGATGATATAGTTCACGGGCACTAATTGAGGAAATTGACACATCAATTTCCAACACTCCCACTTGCCCTTGGACTATTACCAATGTCTTGGATGTACACTTGCATACTTGTCACATGATTCCTTTGTCCTCGGTTTTTGTCATAGGCTAAAGCAAGAAAGCGTGTCGCCAACTCCTATGACATAATTTCTCGGAACACGAGATAGTCTCACTCCCGTTCATAACGGGTGAATTCATAAGTAAGACTCACTCTCCGAGTGGCCAGAAAAACCTTCCCTGTATACCAGGGTGGACAAAGACCCTACCAATGCATCACCGATCATCTCACCACTACATTCACATAAGACCCAACGTACTCCATTACCACCAGTAACGGATGGGTCTGGAAGTAGTCAAAGCCTCATGCTCACGTAGCATGAGAATGATATGCATCTAGGTCTCAGAACCTCTATCATATGGCTCGTGTGAAATATAGAACACAAGATCTCTTCTATAATTTCACAACGGTCACTGTCCAGTACCATGTCAAGACTCTCTTGACAATGAACCCATGTAATGATTTGGACCATCCTTTTGACTTAAGAAACAAAGTCAAACGAATCATTACACACTAGTTTGGTTGTGTCCGTTCCCAAAACGCCGGGACATACCACTAGGGACAATGTAATCACCATAGTTCTTGTCTTGAAAAAGGGGTTCCTTAGCCAATACACTTATTGGCTCCTCTTCAAGAACTCGTGATTACATGGGAATTAAAATATTTATCATACAACTATGATTAAATATTCAATTGTTTATTCAAGTGCTATAAAAGAATAGGCAATCAATAAACAAGAAGTAATACTTTTATTCAACAATAAGAGTTTTACAAAAGTATACTTCATACATATAAATCAAATAAACTGAAATAAAGCTCCCACTAAGACTAAGACCACTCGGACCTAAGTCTAAGTCCAATAGCTGAAGTATGGAACTCATGTTTGGTCTGAGGCAATGGTTTAGTCAAGGGATCAGCTGCGTTGTCGTCTATATCTACTTTGGATACTTTGATGTCACCTCTCTGGAACATTTCACGGACGAGGTGATACTTCCTGAGGACATGCTTGGACTTATGATGAGCCCTGGGTTCCTTAGCCTGTGCTATGGCTCCAGTGTTATCACATAACAACTCAATTGGACCATCAGCGCTAGGAACTACCCCAAGCTCAGTCATAAACTTCTTAAGCCAACATGCCTCCTTGGCTGCTTCAGAAGCTGCAATGTACTCGGCCTCCGTAGTAGAATCTGCAACTGTGTCCTGCTTGGAACTCTTCCAACAGATGGCTCCACCGTTCAGGCAGAATACAAACCCGGTTTGAGAACGAAAATCGTCTCGATCGGTTTGGAAACTGGCATCGGTGAAACCTTTTGCAATCAACTCCTCATCTCCGCCATATACCAGAAACATATCCTTAGTCCTTCTCAAGTACTTAAGGATAGATTTCACAGCGGTCCAATGGCTGTTGCCTGGATTCGCTTGATATCGGCTGGTCAGACTCAGAGCGTACGATACGTCTGGTCTAGTGCACAACATGGCATACATGATAGATCCTATGGCTGAAGCATACGGGACTCTACTCATGTTCTCCTTCTCGACGTCAGTGGTGGGGCACTGACTTTTGCCGAGAATAGTGCCAGTTGTCATAGGCAGTATTCCCTTTTTGGAATCGATCATATCGAATCGTCTCAGAACCTTATCAATATAAGTGTCCTGTCTCAGGCCAATCAACCTATTGGCTCTATCCCGATATATCTTGATTCCAAGGATATACTGCGCCTCTCCTAAGTCCTTCATCGAGAAACACTTACACAACCATCTCTTGACTGACTCAAGGAGTGGTTTGTTGTTTCCAATGATCAGTATGTCATCTACATACAGGACTATAAATGCAATGTGGCTCCCACTTACCTTCTTGTATACACAAGCATCCTCCTCATTCTGAATGAAGCCAAATTCTTTAATTGCTTCATTGAATCGGAGGTTCCAACTGCGAGAAGCTTGCTTGAGTCCATAAATGGATCTCTGAAGCTTACATACCTTCTTAGGTCCTTTTGGACATGTAAAGCCTGGAGGTTGTATCATGTACACATCCTCCTCAAGGTTTCCATTAAGGAAAGCAGTCTTTACATCCATTTGCCATATCTCATAGTCATAATATGCGGCAATGGCTAAGAGGATCCGAATAGACTTGAACATGACTACCGGTGAGTAGGTTTCATCATAGTCAATACCATGAATTTGTTTGAAACCCTTCGCCACTAGTCTAGCCTTATAAACATGGACATTTCCATCTTTATCAAGCTTTTTCTTAAAGACCCACTTACACTCGATAGGTCTAGCACCTTCGGGTAAGTGAACCAATGTCCAGACATCATTCTGGTACATAGAGTCTATCTCGGATTTCATGGCTTCAAGCCATGACTCGCTATCTGGCCCTTTCATTGCGGCTCCATAAGTATAAGGCTCGTCGTCTTCTATCAAGAAGGATTCCCCATACCATCTATCGGGAACATGATGACGAGTCCTATTGGATTTCCTAAGGGTCGGTACTTCTTCAGGAGTTTCATCTACCGTGGATCTAGGGTCCAAGATAGGATCCATCATGAATGGAGGATCTACTTCCTGAAGTGAGCCTGCCGAGTTCGTTAACTCGACTTGCTCATTTGATGAGACACTTGGGTTCAATAACCCATCTCTCTCATTCAATGAGTTTCTTGAGTTCGACAACTCAACTTGCTCATTAAACGTGTCGAATGAGTTCATTAACTCATTCGGCTCATCATCTTGAACTTCTTCAAGTTGTACCGTATTTCTGACATTTCCTGATAAGAACTCTTTCTCAAGGAAATGTGCTGTCCTAGCCACGAAAATCTTATTTTCTGGCTTAAGGTAGAAATAATACCCTTTGGTTTCCTTTGGATAACCAATGAAATGGCACAAGTCAGTCTTTGGGCCTAGCTTGTCTACGTTCAATTTCTTGACATAGGCCAAGCAACCCCAAACCCTGAGGAAGCTAATCTTGGGACGTTTCCCAAACCACATCTCATATGGTACTTTCTCAGCTGACTTGGTTGGACAATTATTTAAGGTAAGTGTGGCAGTTTGCAACGCGTAACCCCAGAAGCTGACATGTAGGTCGGTTCGACTCATCATGGATCGCAAACTATCTAACAGAGTGCGATTCCTCCTTTCGGACACACCATTATGCTGTGGTGTTCCGGCCGGTGTGAGTTGTGAAACAATTCCACAATCTCTAAGATGAGCGTCAAACTCGTGGCTCATATATTCGCCTCCTCGATCGGATCGAAGAGTCTTAATAGTCTTGTCGAGTTGATTCTCTACTTCATTTTGGAATTCTTTGAACTTTTCAAAGGCTTCACTCTTGTGCTTCATTAGATAGACATAGCCATAACGGCTAAAGTCATCCGTGAAGGTAATGAAGTAGGGAAAACCACCTCTTGCAGGAGTGTTCATTGGACCACATACATCGGTATGTATTATCCCCAATAAATCACTTGCCCTTTCACTCGTTCCAGTGAAAGGTGATTTGGTCATCTTGCCCAAAAGGCATGATTCGCATTGGTCATATGATTCAAAATCAAGTGACTCAATAATTCCACTTTCGTGGAGTTTCTTGATGCGATTTTCATTTATATGACCAAGTCTGCAATGCCATAGGTAGGTAGGATTCAAGTCGTTAGGCTTGTTCCTTTTAATATTTACGTTATATACCTCATGGTCCTCATCTAGTATGAAAAGACCATTTTGGTTTGAAGCTTTTGCATAAAGTAAACCATCACGATTAATAGAACATATATTCCTTTCCATAAGGATGGTAAAACCATCATTGTTCAAAACAGATATGGAAATAATATTTCTAGAAATAGTAGGAATACAATATACATTATTTAAAACTAAGACCATCCCGGATGGTAGTTTTAAATCTATCTTGCCCACGGCAACTGCAGCAACCTTTGCTCCATTGCCTACCCGCAAGTCCACCTCTCCCTTCCGAAGGGCTCTACTGTCATGTAGTACCTGCATATTTCGACAAATATGAGAACACATCCTGAGTCAAGTACCCAAGTAGAGTTATTGGAGGTGATGAAAGCTTCAATAACGAATATACCTGTCAGAAGAGTCCCACTCTTCTTATCTTCGAGGTACTTCTTGCAGTTCCTCTTCCAGTGACCAGGTGTATTACAATAATGACACTGGTCAGTCCCCTTAGGACCTTTACCCGGAGTTTTGGAAGTCTGGGCCTTGACTGTTCCAGTCTTGGCCTTTCCCTTCCATTTCCCCTTGCCTTTCTTAAAGGCCTTCTTGTTCTGAATCATCAGAACAGAGGGAGTAGGGGTAGAGCTCTTCCCACCCTTCAACGCAGTATCAGCCGTGCTGATCATGTTATGCAACTCCGACAACGACTTATCGAAGTCATGCATGTTGAAGTTCATGACAAAGTTACCAAACTTGTCAGGAAGGGAACGGAGGATTGTGTCAACAGCCAAATCCTTGGAAAACTGAGTTCCCAAAGACTCAAGTCTCTCGATGATCCCAATCATCTTGAGAACATGAGGACTGACATGTTGACCATTGGATAGTTTGCAATCCATGAGGGCACAAACAGCTTCGTACCGCTCATTTCTTGCCCGCTTCTGGAACATCTGTTCCAGTCTGCAGTACATGTCATATGTTGCCACATTTTCGAATTGAATCTGAAGATTCGGTTCCATGTTGGCCAGCATGAGACATTGGACATCCGTGCATTATTTATTTAACATTCGTGCCACGGTATTTGATGAATAACACAAAACGTGGCATTTCGTCTTATTTTTTCCTTTAGGGTTTTAAGGTTCTCATATTCGTCCTTTTTTGTCTTTTTTTGTCTTTGGGTGTTGTAATATGTAATTTGATAACACTTTTGATAATCCGTGCATTATTTATTTAACATTCGTGCCACTTTATTTGATGAATAACACAAAACGTGGCATTTCGTCTTATTTTTTCCTTTAGGGTTTTAAGATTCTCATATTCGTCCTTTTTTGTCTTTTTTTGTCTTTGGGTGTTGTAATATGTAATTTGATAACACTTTTAATAATCCGTACATTATTTATTTAACATTCGTGCCACTTTATTTGATGAATAACACAAAACGTGGCATTTCGTCTTATTTTTTCCTTTAGGGTTCTAAGGTTCTCATTTTCGTCCTTTTTTGTCTTTTTTTGTCTTTGGGTGTTGTAATATGTAATTTGATAACACTTTCGATAATCCGTGCATTATTTATTTAACATTCGTGCCACGGTATTTGATGAATAACACAAAACGTGGCATTTCGTCTTATATTTTCCTTAAGGGTTTTAAGGTTCTCATATTCGTCCTTTTTTGTCTTTTTTTGTCTTTGGGTGTTGTAATATGTAATTTGATAACGCTTTTGATAATCCGTGCACTATTTATTTAACATTCGTGCCACGTTATTTGATGAATAACACAAAACATGACATTTCGTCTTATTTTTTCCTTTAGGGTTTTAAGGTTCTCATATTCGTCCTTTTTTGTCTTTTTTTGTCTTTGGGTGTTGTAATATGTAATTTGATAACACTTTTAATAATCCGTACATTATTTATTTAACATTCGTGCCACTTTATTTGATGAATAACACAAAACGTGGCATTTCGTCTTATTTTTTCCTTTAGGGTTTTAAGGTTCTCATTTTCGTCCTTTTTTGTCTTTTTTGTCTTTGGGTGTTGTAATATGTAATTTGATAACACTTTTGATAATCCGTGCATTATTTATTTAACATTCGTGCCACGGTATTTGATGAATAACACAAAACGTGGCATTTCGTCATATTTTTTCCTTTAGGGTTTTAAGGTTCTCATATTCGTCCTTTTTTGTCTTTTTTTGTCTTTGGGTGTTGTAATATGTAATTTGATAACACTTTTGATAATCCGTGCATTATTTATTTAACATTCGTGCCACTTTATTTGATGAATAACACAAAACGTGGCATTTCGTCTTATTTTTTCCTTTAGGGTTTTAAGGTTCTCATATTCGTCCTTTTTTGTCTTTTTTTTGTCTTTGTGTGTTGTAATATGTAATTTGATAACACTTTTAATAATCCGTACATTATTTATTTAACATTCGTGCCACTTTATTTGATGAATAACACAAAACGTGGCATTTCGTCTTATTTTTTCCTTTAGGGTTTTAAGGTTCTCATATTAGTCCTTTTTTGTCTTTTTTTTGTCTTTGTGTGTTGTAATTTGATAACACTTTTTGAAATAACCCGTCCCGTAGACACGCTAAATAAATAATATTTTATTTTCCGAGAGAGGTAACGAGTCTTAATTTATAGGACACATAGAATTTTAGTCGAAAAATAAATCGAGTCGTAGTCGAATAATATTTGGGGCGTGTGTGTTGCATGTGCACTACTTGAAGATAAGTTAAAATTTGTCTATTTACATTTCCACCCCATTAGTTTAGGAAATTCAAATTGGAGCCAAACTTGGTCTCCACTCTTTGTGGACAAGTGTCCTCCATGCACTAAGCCTTCCTAACTAAGCTTCCAAACACCTATACAAGTGTCTAACATGCCTTAGCCACATTCATCATCTTCAAACAACAAAAACATCCTCCTTCTTGTCTTCAAAGTGGCCGAAACCCCCTCCCCCTCCTACACTCAAATTTCTTCTTCCATTTTCTTTGATTTTAAGATCTACACAAAGCTTAGGATATTTCTCACATAACTCTCATCTTAAGGTATGAAATTTTAAGCTTTAAACTATGTTATTTTATGATGTTGACTTTTAAATATATGATTGACCATGGAGTTTTATGCAAAGATTTGCACATACATATATGTTAAATGTTGGTAGATGATGTATAAACTTGATTCATGAAAATATTTTGATAAAGATGACCATATTTTATGATATTGACTTTGGTCAAAATTGAATCTTCAAGAATAAAACTTAAGTATAACCCCATGGATGATGTTGTAACTCAAGTATATGTTGTATAATGTTGATATGTTGGTGTTTGAATTATCTTATGGCCTATGTTTTTATTTAAAGTTTTAGATCTAAAAATACGAAACGTATACTGTATATGCCCAGAAAATTCTGAAATTTTATAAGCACGTAGAGTTCCGAAATAGAAGAATCTGACAACAAGAATTTCTTAAATCGGAATTGTTTTGTATTTACTACGATTTTTGGAAGTTTAATAGCTAAATTCGTTTTTAAATGGGAAATAAATACTTAAACGTGTCCAAAAATTCTGAAACTTTATTTTTGACAATAATCTGCCCAAAACAGTCGACACACAAAATCTGGGAATTGTTGAAAGATGTTTGGTATTTCTTCCGTATTTTGATATTTTTAGTGTCTACAATTGAAATAAAATACAAAACGAGTATTAATTGAAGATGGAACTGAAAATGGATATTTTTGTGAAACTTACCACTGTATTTTGAACATGTAAAGTAAATCTTGTATTTTTCTAAGGTCGTTTGGTATTTTTGACTAATTAAAGTATTAAAAGAGGATTTAAATAGAATGAAAATGATTTTGGTGTTAAAATATGTGATATGTATTTTTGCAGAAACTGGGAAGCTGTGTTTGACCTATTTTTCGAATTTCATGATTTTTGAAGAAGGTTTGATAATTATTTTGATTTAAGGATATAAAAAGGGCTAAAAAATGCTTTTAAATGAAATAAATATCAAATGGACACAAATATTTAAATGGGCAGTAGGTTTGAACTTAGAAATAATACTTTGACTTTGGGAAAATATTTCATGAGTTTTTGAAGTGGTTAACTATTTATTTTGAATTATAGGTAATTAAATGGGTTTAAATGGTGAAAAATAATAAATGGGTGAAAAATGTAATTTGGGCAGAATGTTTAACCTTAAAATGAATATTTGGACTTATGAAAATTATTTAAGTGTATAAGATTGAGTTTTACCACTTAAATGAGATTTTTGATATTTAAAGTGGCCAATAAATAGTTTAAAATGAGAAAATTGGAGAAGTGAGTCAAAAATTATCCATGGGCAGAATACTTATGATTTTTGGGTATTTTTGAAGATAAAATAATTATATGAGAATTTACAAAATGATTTGAACAAGTGTTGGGCACATTCGAGGCCGAAGGGTATTTCAGTCATTTTACAAGTTAAGGGCATTTTTGTCATTTTACAAGTCGACACGAAATATATCCTTAAACATAATTTAATGCATTGGGGCATATTTTTGGATACATGAGAGTGAGCCTAATATGAGAAACCAACCTTGAGAGGTATAAATAGTAAGGAAACCGAGACAAGGGTAGAATGGTCATTTCATACCTCGGTAGATTATTAATGCACCCTTACGCTATTTAGGAGTTCGGAAAGGACGCGCGCAAAGAATATATAGGTGTACGCTAGTTGCTCTAGCACCAGGTGAGTACTTACTTCACGGTTGTTTTATGCGATACATTATGATTATGTGTATTGTTATATGTGTATGTCGTGGTATTATAAGAAGCGTAAATGGAATTGTTGGTTAAGATTTAACAAGAGGCTGAATTAATATGATAAGATGTTGAATTGATATAATGAGATGTCTAATTGGCCTATAGAAAACGTTGAATCCATATACATGACAGGTTGTTGAATGATAAACGTGACTAGTTGTAAAGATGATGGTTGGATTGATATATATATATATATATAATGAGTGCTGAGTTGTTGAGTTGATATGAATGTGCTACTATGTGGATATAGTCGATGCGCAATGTTGTTTTACCTAGCTTTGTCTGGATGGCGCTTATATATTGAAATCCGGTGCGCAAATGTTGATATTCCCAGCTATGACTGGATGGCGCTGTGCAATGTTGATATTCCCAGCTATGACTGGATGGCACATATTATAAAACCCCTATGTCGACGGGCGTATGGGTCTCTCCTGCAGGTCGAGTTATTGTTGTTGAGATGGATTGTTGATATTCCCAGCTATGACTGGATGATTACCATCTAAAAGGGTGGATCGTTGTTATACCCACGACTATAGTGGATGATAGCCCCCTTAACCGGATAAATTGTTGATATTTGAGATGATAAGTTAATATGACAGAGGATGAGTTGATGACATGATATGAGTTGTATTGGTTATAATTACTGCGTGAATTGATGTTATAAGTTGACTTATGTTGTGCGTATATACATTGAGCTAATAATATGTCGTTTTCCTTGGTTGATGATACTTTGTTGCTAAGTTGTAGTGTTGTTATTCTGTTAATTAGTATGTTGTTGACTAAAAAGGTAAGTTATCCCTACCCACTTCTACGCGTATGTCTTTACCCATGAGCATGGTGTGTGGTATGGAACACCTGTGCAGTACGTATTCACAAGCTTTATAGCTGACACCCCCCTTCCCCACTGGCTTTATGCCAGGTTGACAGTTGATCATAGAGAGTGATCGTTGAAGTCTAGTAGCTGCGTATCGTTAGAGCTTGGAGGTGAGACGGTGGTGGCTAGGAGTCCTCAGCAGTCATTCCGAATTATTGTTATTGTCGTTTTGAAAACTTATTTACCATTGTTGTAATTTCTAAAACTATCATTTTGAAACTTGGTTGTATTTTCTGGATGTTTGTATTTGGTGGTTGTTACTTCACCACGATGGATATTATTTTTAAATTATCAAATGAAAACGTTTTGAAGTTGTCATCCATCGACTGGTGACTCTGATGTTACATGTTGCTGACGATCCCAACCTCAGGGGGGCCCACCTGTGGCGGGTCGTTACAATTTTGGTATCAGAGCCTAGGTTCCAGATTTAAGTGGTGTCATGTGTGGTTATGTGCCTAGGTCTAAGATTTATGTGCAGTTGTCTAAGTTGAGTTGTTCTCCTTTTGAGTCTAAAACTTTCTTCTATCGCTTCGTAGACTGCTGAGGATGCCACCCAGAGTAGCAAATAGGGGTCGTGGTCGTGTCACCCGAGGAAGGGGCAGAGGTAGGGGTAGGAGAGCGCAGAACGATCAGCCTACGGTCGAACAACCGGTTTCTGCCACCGGTATTAATCCCCCCGTGAACCCGACTGTTGCAAGTGACCCACCTGCTGATGGTGCAGTTGCTGAGAACGTTGTGCCAGCACCAGCTGTCGTGGTACAACCAGCTGAATCTCAGTCAAAGACCTTTGACATATTCTTGAAGAGAAACCCACCTAAGTTTCATGGAACTACAACCCCACTTCCAGCTCTTGATTTTCTTAGGGATGTAGATGTTGGAATTATGAGATGTTTGACACGTCATAATTAGTGCCCATTGAACAATTTGATTGTTCGAAGTGATTACTTATTTAAGGTTAAGTTCATACGTATATTATTTGTTTGACAATAATATACGAGCTGGGAATGAATTCGAAATACATTAGGGGTCTTGATGGTTTTACTAGGACCCGCTCATGATTTATATGATAGTAAAATACTTGTCGATATTTTATTAACATATGACTAATGTTATTTCGATCCTAGAAGGTCACACACAAACAATGCGCTTGATTTTCAATACGATTGAAACTTCCGGGTTAAAAGTGTAAACGTCAAAGAATAAAGGGGAGGAAATTCCAAAGTGGAATTTCCACCCCATTAACCGTCCAAAAATGATGCATAAGAATGCATTTGACTTTTTGAATTCAAATGCACTAATGCTAGTCTTGAATGGGAGCTTGAAAAAGGGGGAGGTTACATATGGATGTTAATGTGATTAACACCATATTAAGACCACATTTGATGACAATTTTTTTTCATCCTTTTTGTACACTTTGTAAGACAAGGAAAACAAAAAAACAGAAAAAGAAAAATACTCCCTCCTTCCTCTAGTTTTTGGCCGAAAATATACACACAAACCAAGAGAAGAAATCGTTTTTCTCTTGGTTCATTCTTGACATATACGCTTCAAGCTCTAGTTGCTTCAAGGGAGGAATCAATCACGCATTGGTGTGGACTAACTAGAGAGAGGAACGGACGTTGCTCTTCCGCTACGCACTCGATCACGCTCGAAGAAGTATACTCGAAACTCGTAGTTAAATGTGAATTTAGAACTTTGTATTCGATCGTTTATACGTTTTTGTATAATTTGATATGCAAAACATGTATAAAATCCCAACAGTGGTATCAGAGCCCGGTACATATGTTCTAATTCACTTTAAATGTCTTGAAATTTGATTTCATGAATTATAATATCATATGTGTATGTTTTGATATCATCAATTAAGGTTGTTGTGCATTATGTGTATTGTGCAATTATGTAATTGTTAAGGCCTGTAAATATTTTTCTAAAATTCTGTAAAAATATGTTTCGAACAGTAGACAAAATTTCGAGACCACTGTAATTTTTCTGGAATTGTTTCGATTTGTTAAGTGCTCGAAATAAATGTTTGAAACAGCCATATGTTCATCCGAACGGATTTGATATACCTTTCGTTTGAACAGTTTTAAGTGCTGTATATATTTTTATAGAATTCTGGAAAAATATTATTCAAACAGTACATTGAATTTCCAGTTTACTGTAATTTTTCTGGAATTGTTTCGATTTGTTAAGTGCTCGAAATAAATGTTTGAAACAGCCATATGTTCATTCGAACGGATTTGATATACCCTTCGTTTGAACAGTTTTAAAGGCTGTATATATTTTTATAAAATTCTGGAAAGATATAAATAAAATATTAGAGTCAATTTCGAGTTTACTGAAATTTTTCTGGAATTTTTTGGATTTCTTAAGTGCTCGAAATTGACATTTGAACAGTCATATGTTCACCCGAACGGATTTGATATACCATTCGGTTGAACAGTGTTTTAACGGCTGTATATATTTTTCTAAAATTCTGAAAAAATATAAATCAAATACTAGAATGATTTTCGAGTCTACTGTAATTTTTCTGGATTTATTAAGTGCTCGAAAATGATTTTTGAATAGCCATGTGTTCATCCGAAAAGTTCGGAACACTATTCGGATGAACAGTGTTTTTCGGATGAACAGTGATTCCGATTTCACTGTTCACGAAACACTGTTCACGACTGATCACATAATTAAAATGGTCCTAAAATTGTTTTGGATTTTGTTTTATTAATTATTGTGAATATTTTGGCTATTCTAGTATTTTGACTTTTGATTGTCAGAAGAAAATTAATTAAATTATTATAACTTGTATGATAATTTGATTAGATTTTAATGTTACAATATTTTAATTAATAGCACTAATATGATTAGTTGTTAATTTTATTTATATTGGTTATAAATAATATTAAATGCTTATTAATTAAAATTAAAGGCCTTAATTAATTATGTAAAACCTATGAGTTATTGATTTGGTTGTTACATTTGATGTACAATTTATTACATATATGTGTTATAATTGTGTGTACCTTATTTGACATCCTTACATGTTTTAATTGACTTAATTCATGTATTATATATATTTTGATATATTGGATGTTTTATTTTCATTGTGAATGAATGTTGGGATAAGTGATATGATCTGGTTTTTGAAATACAGTCTGCGTACTGTCTTTTATATGACGACTTGTGTCAAAAAGAAATATAGCCTGCGTGCTATTTTATGACGACTTGTGTCACTTTTATTTTATTATTTATTACATTGACCTGCGTGTCAATTATTTATCACCACGTGTGATTGTAATCAATAGAAGACGAAGCCACCGAAGGAACTGAAGGAGGACTGAAGACTTAGTTTAGAATTAAGTCTAGTTTTCTTTTCGGTTTTTAGATCATATCACTAATCCCATTTATTTGCGTTATAATTCTTAATTTTCATGCTCATATGATATATATTCTTGCTTGAGTGAATGTATATATGCATGTATGATCATGATTATATATTTATAACTAATCCTACCTTAAGTCAAGTAATTTGCCATACCTGACCCTAAAGTCGGAATAAGACATACGTATGCATGGACCTGCCAGATTGGCAGACATGACATGTCCTATGACTTGATCCCGATGGAATAATCGAATGATTTCCGATTCAGAATCGGGCTTCGATTGTTCATTCTGACTTTCGTCAGTAGGCTCAGGTTACTTGAACAGTGATTCCCATAATCAGATTTGGGCCTGTTGGCAAAAGTTGTCACCAATGCAATCTTGTAAGATTTTTGGTGACACCGAGAATTATGCCCGGCATAAATGGTGATCATTCACCTACTCACATGATTGGTAGTCGAAATGTTGCGTGCTGCCGTTCGATTATTAATTATCTGAGTTCTCGGATACATTGTGTATTTTAGTAGGATTATGAACACATTGTATGAGTTCAAATATTTTGATATTTTGAATTATCACTATGACATGCTTATCTGAGTTATTTATTCGCCTTTTACCGCTGTAGTTATCATGTCTACGAACGATAAAAACTCTAAGTCTCTCCGCTCCGCTTTGGAGAAATGCAAACTTAATGGTGCTAATTTCCATGACTGGGCTCGCAACTTGAGAATTATTCTCAAGTCTGAGAGAACAGATTATGTGCTCACCACCAAACTTCTTGAGGTCGTTCCCACCGATGAGAATGAGTATTATGTCTATGAACAGCACATGAATGATGCTACAGATGTCCAGTGCTTAATGTTGGCCAACATGGAATCGAATCTTCAGATTCAATTCGAAGAGGTCAACGCTTACGATATGTACCGCCAGCTGGAAAATTTGTTCCAGCGGGAGGCACGCAATGAGAGATACGATACTGTTTGTGCTCTTGTTGACTGTAAGCTAGGCAATGGACAGCCAGCAAGTCCCCATGTCATCAAGATGATAGGGCTGGTCGAAAGACTGGCCTCATTGGGGGCACCCGTCTCTAAGGAGATGTCTGTGGATATCATTCTTAGGTCGCTTCCTGATTCCTTCAGTGGTTTTGTGTTGAACTTTAACATGCACCAATATGACAAGACGTTGTCTGAACTGCATGGTATGATCAACAATGCTGAACAAAACATTAAGAAGGCAAAAGGCACTTCTTCCTCTGTTTTGACCATTCAGAACAAGAAACAGTTCAAGAGGAAGAAAGGTGCCAAAGGCAAGACTAAGGTTGCCCCCCGTGCAACAGCTCCTACTCAAAAGGCATCCAAGAAGGATGCCAAAAGGGAAGACAAGTGTCATTATTGCGGAATAATTGGCCATTGGAAGAGAAACTGCAAGAAGTACCTGGCAGACAAGAAGAGTGGTTTGACCACTACTACTCCGCCAACAGGTATTCATGTTATAACTGATTTACCTTCTGATTCTAATTCTTGGGTGTTAGACACTGGATGTGGTACTCATATTTGTCGAAATATGCAGCACCTGCAGAATAGAAGGAAGCTCACAAGGGATGAAGTGGACCTACGAGTAGGCAATGGTGCAAAAGTTGTAGCTCTTGCTGTAGGAACACTGTCTTTAAATTTACCATCTGGATATTGTATTGTTTTGAATAATGTATTCTATGTTCCTACTTTATGTAGGAACATTATATCAATTTCCTTATTAAATTTGGATGGTTTTTCCGTTACTATTGATAAAAGTGGTTGTTTTATCTCTAAAAATGGAAATGTTTATTGTACTGCATCCCTGCAGAGTGGTCTCTATATCTTGGAAACAAGTGTAGAAACTTATAACATCAGTATGAAAAGGAACAAGCCCAATGACTTGAACCCGACATACTTATGGCATTGCAGACTCGGTCATATAAGTGACAAACGCATTAAAGAGCTCCATGACAATGGAATTCTTACGTCATCTGGTTTTGAATCTTATGACAAATGCGAGTCATGTCTTTTAGGAAAGATGACCAAGTCACCTTTCACTGGTACGAGTGAAAGGGCAAGTGATTTATTGGGAATCATACATACTGATATATGTGGCCCAATGAACACGCCCGCTAGAGGAGGTTTTCCATACTTCATTACCTTCACCGATGACTTCAGCAGATATGGTTACGTATATCTGTTGAAACATAAGAGTGAAGCCTTTGAAAAGTTCAAAGAATTTCATAAAGAAGTAGAAAACCAACTCGGCAGGACAATCAAGATTCTTCGCTCCGACAGGGGAGGAGAATACTTGAGCCATGACTTCTTGCAACACCTAAGAGAATGTGGTATTGTATCACAACTCACACCTGCTGGTACACCACAACACAATGGTGTCTCCGAAAGGAGAAATCGAACCTTATTAGATATGGTTCGATCAATGATGAGCACATCAGAACTCCCAACTAGTTTTTGGGGTTATGCATTGGAAACTGCCGCTTCCACACTAAACAAATGTCCAACCAAATCAGCACCTAAGACCCCACATGAGATGTGGTTTGGGACTCTTCCCAAACTAGGGTACTTGAGGATTTGGGGATCCGAGGCCTATGTTAAGAAAGTTAACAAAGATAAGCTTGGACCTAAATCCGACAAGTGTTACTTCATTGGTTATCCTAAGGAAACCAAGGGATATTACTTTTATCTCAAACCCGAAAATAAGATTTTCGTGGCTCGTAATGGAACTTTCCTTGAGAAAGAATACATTACAAAGAGATATAAGAGTAATGAGACTCTTGAAATTGTTCAAGAGGGTGATGTAGCAGGTACTAGTACCTTAGCTGAATCACCTCAGGAGGTGGACCCTTCTTATGAAGAAGAGGTTCAACTCGATCCACGGGAAACCGTAGACGAGCCTGCTGATACTCAAAACATCCCTCGGAGATCCGAGAGGTCCCGTCAGGAACCCGATAGATGGTATGGGGAATTTTTCGTGATTGAAAGCGGGGAACCCTCAACTTATGAGGAAGCCATGAAACAACCTGATGCTGATGAATGGCTCCTAGCCATGCAATCCGAGATGGAATCAATGTACCATAATAAAGTATGGACATTGATTGATTTGCCGAGGGGTGATAGACCCATCGAATGCAAATGGGTATTTAAACGAAAGCTTGATAAAGATGGAAATGTCCATGTTTATAAGGCTCGACTTGTGGCTAAAGGTTTCAAACAGATTCATGGTATCGACTATGATGAAACTTTTTCTCCAGTCGTTAAGTTTAAATCCATTCGGATTATCTTAGCCATTGCCGCATACTACGATTATGAAATTTGGCAAATGGATGTGAAGACAGCTTTCCTTAACGGGAAACTAGAAGAGGATGTGTACATGACACAACCTCCTGGATTCACAAGCTCGAAAGAGCCTAAGAAAGTATGCAAACTTCAAAGATCTATTTATGGTCTGAAGCAAGCATCTAGGAGTTGGAATCTTCGCTTCAATGAATCAATCAAAGAGTTTGGATTCATTCGATGTGAAGAAGATTCTTGTGTATACAAGAAGGTTAGTGGGAGCAACATTGCATTTGTCGTGCTATATGTAGACGACATTCTTCTCATAGGAAACGACATACCCATGCTTGAATCAGTCAAGGCATGGTTGTGCAAATGTTTCTCTATGAAAGACCTAGGAGAGGCACAGTACATTCTTGGAATTAAGATCCATAGGGAACGATCTAAGAGACTCATTGGACTGAGTCAAAACACTTATATTGATAAGGTATTACTTAGATTCCATATGGAAAATTCCAAGAAAGGTAATCTCCCTATGAGACATGGCATTTCTATTAGTCGTGCTGACAGTCCCACAGACAGCATCGAAATAGAGAAGATGAACAAGATCCCTTATGCCTCAGCCATAGGATCTATCATGTATGCCATGCTTTGTACACGACCTGACGTTTCTTACGCTTTGAGTATAACAAGTCGTTATCAATCGTGTCCAGGACAAGAGCACTGGAAGGCCGTAAAGGCCGTTCTTAAGTATTTGAGAAATACTAAAGACATGTGTCTTGTCTATGGGGGAGATAAAGAGTTACAGGTTGTAGGCTACACCGATGCGAGCTTTCAAACCGACAAAGATGATTCTAGATCTCAGTCTGGTTATGTGTTTTGCATCAATGGTGGCGCAGTGTCTTGGTGCAGTAGCAAGCAAGGCACTGTGGCTGATTCTACGACAGAGGCAGAATATGTTGCAGCATCTGAAGCTGCAAAGGAAGCATGCTGGATCAAGAAGTTTGTGAGTGAGCTTGGTGTTGTACCTAGCATTGACGAGCCAGTAGTGTTATACTGTGATAACACTGGTGCAATTGCTCAAGCCAAGGAACCAAGATCACATCACCGCTCCAAGCATGTGCTCAGAAAGTATCACATCATTCGTGACATCACGGAACGAGGCGATGTGAGTGTATGCAAGATACATACAGACGATAACCTGGCCGACCCATTGACCAAACCTTTGCCTCAGAGAAAACATGACAAGCACGTATCTGGTGCAGGACTTAGATATATGCTTGAATGGCGTTAGGTTTAGTGGGAGCTGTATTGTCTGTATTTTGTCATAGTTTAGTCCTGATAAGATTATGTTGAATAATTGATTCAAATATATGTATGTTTATTTTCAGTTTTACTGTCTTTCATACATATATCTTTATTTTGATTCCATTGTTATCCATGGCTTCTAGAGAGGTCTTTGGGGTTGAGGATCCCAAATGAGAAACCCTCTACTAAGCCTAGAAGCAAGGGGATAACTTATCTCTGATCAAATGTTCACTGATTGGAATCGAACATTGTAATGATCAGCATGCACATGATTGTCTTGGTCACGTTTCTTAGACAAGAAAGGGAGTAAGTGTACTCTAGTCATGTACATGGGTATATATCTTGGAACTAGTCCAAGCTATGATACTGGATTCGACCGCCATGAGAACTTAGAAGATGACATATCTGTGTCCTAAGTGTTTCTCATCGAACTTATGTTAAATGGTGATTCTTAGATTTGTATGGCAGGAATGCGTTAGCATGAGACTTGCGTGTCTTGACTATGTAAATCGTCTCCTGTAGAAGGGAGGCTATAAAGGCATATGTTGGGCATACTTGGAACATGTTGGTACATTGGTTGTACATCAGAGGGGATTCGCACAAATCGGTTATGTCGATTGATTCATAAAATCTCGGTAGATTAATGGTGATTAAGATGGCCATCTCCAGTAGCAGTACTGGGTATCACATTAATTCTATGTATCCGAGACAGTACAGGTGCAAGAGTATGGTGACACATATCTTACCATAGCTTGACTGTGAGAATCGCGATGCGAAAGAATCACTTCACAAGTAATCGTCCAAGGGCAAGTGGGAGTGTTGGAATTATGAGATGTTTGACACGTCATAATTAGTGCCCATTGAACAATTTGATTGTTCGAAGTGATTACTTATTTAAGGTTAAGTTCATACGTATATTATTTGTTTGACAATAATATACGAGCTGGGAATGAATTCGAAATACATTAGGGGTCTTGATGGTTTTACTAGGACCCGCTCATGATTTATATGATAGTAAAATACTTGTCGATATTTTATTAACATATGACTAATGTTATTTCGATCCTAGAAGGTCACACACAAACAATGCGCTTGATTTTCAATACGATTGAAACTTCCGGGTTAAAAGTGTAAACGTCAAAGAATAAAGGGGAGGAAATTCCAAAGTGGAATTTCCACCCCATTAACCGTCCAAAAATGATGCATAAGAATGCATTTGACTTTTTGAATTCAAATGCACTAATGCTAGTCTTGAATGGGAGCTTGAAAAAGGGGGAGGTTACATATGGATGTTAATGTGATTAACACCATATTAAGACCACATTTGATGACAATTTTTTTTCATCCTTTTTGTACACTTTGTAAGACAAGGAAAACAAAAAAACAGAAAAAGAAAAATACTCCCTCCTTCCTCTAGTTTTTGGCCGAAAATATACACACAAACCAAGAGAAGAAATCGTTTTTCTCTTGGTTCATTCTTGACATATACGCTTCAAGCTCTAGTTGCTTCAAGGGAGGAATCAATCACGCATTGGTGTGGACTAACTAGAGAGAGGAACGGACGTTGCTCTTCCGCTACGCACTCGATCACGCTCGAAGAGGTATACTCGAAACTCGTAGTTAAATGTGAATTTAGAACTTTGTATTCGATCGTTTATACGTTTTTGTATAATTTGATATGCAAAACATGTATAAAATCCCAACAGTAGAAGCCATCTTTAAACCCTTAGCTGTCGTGGGAGAGATGAGAGTCACATTCACCACTTATCTGTTGCATGGTGGAGCACGTGACTGGTGGGAGAACACTGAGCGTTCGTTGGAAGCGACTGGTCAGGTTCCAGTGACTTGGGAACGTTTTGTTGAGCTGTTTAAGGAGAAGTATTGTCTAAGTGCTCATATGGCAGCCTTAGAAAGAGAGTTAATTCAGCTGAGCCAGGAGAAGATGACTGTGAGTGAGTATGAAAGTAAGTTTAATGAGTTGTGCAGATTGCTCCCTGATGTGCACAATAATGAGGCTAAGAAAATCGAGCGTTTTAGAGATGGCCTGGTGTTGGAAATTCGCTCCAAGTTGGCACTTATGGATTTTAACAGTTTCCATCAGCTAATTAATGCCGCTCTCAAGGCAGAAGCAAGTGAAGCTGAACTCCTGGCTAGAATAGAAGGAAAGGGTAGACAAGATTGTTAGAATTATGAGGTGTTTGACACGTCATAATAAGTGCCCGTTGAACAATTTGATTGTTCGTAGTGATTACTTATTTAAAGTTAAGTTCATACGTATATTATGTTTGACAATAATATACATGCTGGGAATGAATTCGAAATGCATTAGGGGTCATGATGGTTTTACTAGGGCCCGCTCATGATTTATATGTTAGTAAAATACTTGGTTGATATTTTATTAACATATGGCTAATGTCATTTCGATCCTAGAAGGTCACACACATACAATGCACTTGATTTTCAATATGATCGAAACTTCCGGGTTAAAAGTGTAAATGTCAAAGAATCAAGGGGAATTCAATTGGCTTGTTTGACTTTGAATTCAAACACAATTAATATTGAATTAATTGGTGCTTAATTGTGGAGGCGTTACGTCTTTGGGTTTAATGTGATTAAACCGCAAATTCATCACACAATTATTATTGTAATAAATGGTGAATCTTTGGGTTTAATGTGATTAAACCGCAAATTCATCACACACTTATTATTGTAATAAATGGTGAATAATTGAAAGGAAGATTTTTGTTTATAGTACCACTATATAAACACCATTTGATGGAAAACAAAGATCAACCTTCTTCACTATCATCTTTTCACTTGTAAGACAATTGAAAAGAAATAATACTCTCTATTCCTTCTCTATTCGGCCAAAACAAGAATAACATCAAGAGAAGAAAATCGTTTCTTTCTTGATTCATTCTTTGTCAAATACACTTAAGCTCTAGTTGCTTCAAGGAAGGAATCAAACTAGCATTGGTGTGGACTAACTAGAGAGAGGAACGCTGGTTGCTCTTCCGCTGTGCAACTCAAACACGCTTCAAGAGGTATACACACAAACTCATAGTTAAATGTGAATTTTTAGAACTTTGTATTCGATTGTTTATACGTTTTTGTATAATTTGATATGCAAAACATGTATAAAATCCCAACAGTGGCATCATGAGCCCGGTACATATGTTCTAATTCACTTTAAATGTCTTGAAATTTGATTTCATGAATTATAATATCATATGTGTATGTTTTGATATCATCAATTAAGGTTGTTGTGCATTATGTGTATTGTGCAATTATGTAATTGTTAAGGCCTATAAATATTTTTCTAAAATTCTGTAAAAATATGTTTCGAACAGTAGACAAAATTTCGAGACCACTGTAATTTTTCTGGAATTGTTTCGATTTGTTAAGTGCTCGAAATAAATGTTTGAAACAGCCATATGTTCATCCGAACGGATTTGATATACCTTTCGTTTGAACAGTTTTAAGTGCTGTATATATTTTTATAGAATTCTGGAAAAATATTATTCAAACAGTACATTGAATTTCGAGTTTACTGTAATTTTCTGGAATTGTTTCGATTTGTTAAGTGCTCGAAATAAATGTTTGAAACAGCCATATGTTCATTCGAACGGATTTGATATACCCTTCGTTTGAACAGTTTTAAAGGCTGTATATATTTTTATAAAATTCTGGAAAAATATAAATAAAATATTAGAGTCAATTTCGAGTTTACTGAAATTTTTCTGGAATTTTTGGATTTCTTAAGTGCTCGAAATTGACATTTGAACAGTCATATGTTCACCCGAACGGATTTGATATACCATTCGGTTGAACAGTGTTTTAACGGCTGTATATATTTTTCTAAAATTCTGAAAAAATATAAATCAAATACTAGAATGATTTTCGAGTCTACTGTAATTTTTCTGGATTTATTTGGATTTACTAAGTGCTCGAAAATGATTTTTGAATAGCCATGTGTTCATCCGAAAAGTTCGGAACACTATTCGGATCAACAGTGTTTTTCGGATGAACAGTGATTCCGATTTCACTGTTCACGAAACACTGTTCACGACTGTTCACATAATTAAAATGGTCCTAAAATTGTTTTGGATTTTGTTTTATTAATTATTGTGAATATTTTGGCTATTCTAGTATTTTGACTTTTGATTGTCAGAAGAAAATTAATTAAATTATTATAACTTGTATGATAATTTGATTAGATTTTAATGTTACAATATTTTAATTAATAGCACTAATATGATTAGTTGTTAATTTTATTTATATTGGTTATAAATAATATTAAATGCTTATTAATTAAAATTAAAGGCCTTAATTAATTATGTAAAACCTATGAGTTATTGATTTGGTTGTTACATTTGATGTACAATTTATTACATATATGTGTTATAATTGTGTGTACCTTATTTGACATCCTTACATGTTTTAATTGACTTAATTCATGTATTATATATATTTTGATATATTGGATGTTTTATTTTCATTGTGAATGAATGTTGGGATAAGTGATATGATCTGGTTTTTGAAATACAGTCTGCGTACTGTCTTTTATATGACGACTTGTGTCAAAAAGAAATATAGCCTGCGTGCTATTTTATGACGACTTGTGTCACTTTTATTTTATTATTTATTACATTGACCTGCGTGTCAATTATTTATCACCACGTGTGATTGTAATCAATAGAAGACGAAGCCACCGAAGGAACTGAAGGAGGACTGAAGACTTAGTTTAGAATTAAGTCTAGTTTTCTTTTCGGTTTTTAGATCATATCACTAATCCCATTTATTTGCGTTATAATTCTTAATTTTCATGCTCATATGATATATATTCTTGCTTGAGTGAATGTATATATGCATGTATGATCATGATTATATATTTATAACTAATCCTACCTTAAGTCAAGTAATTTGCCATACCTGACCCTAAAGTCGGAATAAGACATACGTATGCATGGACCTGCCAGATTGGCAGACATGACATGTCCTATGACTTGATCCCGATGGAATAATCGAATGATTTCCGATTCAGAATCGGGCTTCGATTGTTCATTCTGACTTTCGTCAGTAGGCTCAGGTTACTTGAACAGTGATTCCCATAATCAGATTTGGGCCTGTTGGCAAAAGTTGTCACCAATGCAATCTTGTAAGATTTTTGTGACACCGAGAATTATGCCAGGCATAAATGGTGATCATTCACCTACTCACATGATTAGTAGTCGAAATGTTGCGCGCTGCCGTTCGATTATTAATTATCTGAGTTCTCGGATACATTGTGTGTTTTAGTAGGATTGTGAACACAGTGTATGAGTTCAAATATTTAGATATCTGAATTAACGCTATGACAATGCTTATCTGAGTTATTTATTTGCATATTTCCGTTGTATTTATCACGTCTACAAACGCTTAAAACTCTAAGACCCTCCGCTCCACATTGGAGAAATGCAAACTTAACGGCACCAATTTCCATGACTGGGCTCGCAACTTGAGAATTGTCCTCAAGTCTGAAGAGAACAGACTACGTGCTCACCAGCATGCTTCCTAAGGTCCCTCCCACTGATGAGGAGGAGTTTTATGTCTATAAACAGCACATGAATGATTCTATAGATGTCCAATGCTTCATGTCGGCCAACATGGAATCGAATCTTCAGATTCAATTCGAAAAGGTCAACGCTTACGATATGTACCGCCGGCTGGAAAACTTGTTCCAGCAGGAGGCACGCAATGAGAGATACGAACATGTTTGTGCTCTCGTTGACTGTAAGCTAGGCAATGGACAGCCATCAAGTCCCCATGTCATCAAGATGATGGGCTTAGTCGAAAGACTAGGCTCATTGGGGGCACCCGTCTCTAAAGAGATGTCTGTAGATATCATTCTTAGGTCGCTGCCTGATTCGTTCAGTGGTTTTGTGTTGAACTACAACATGCATCAATATGACAAGACGTTGTCTGAGCTACATGGTATGATCAACACTGCTGAACAAAACATCAGGAATGCTAGAGACACTTCTTCTTCTTCTGTTTTGACTATTTAGAACAAGAAACAGTTCAAGAAGAAGAAAAGTGTCAAAGGCAAGACAAAGGTTGCCCCTCGTGCAACGGCTCCTACTCATAAGGCATCCAAGAAGGATTCCAAAAAGGATGACACGTTTCATTACTATGAGATAGTTGACCATTGGAAGAGAAACTGCAAGAAGTACCTGGCAGACGAGAAGAGTGGTTCGACCACTGCTACTCTGCCATCATGTATTAATGCTATAACATTAGCATGACAAGGAACAAGCTTGATGACTTGAACCCGACATACCTATGGCATTGCAGACTCGGTCATATAAGTGACAAACGCATTAAAGAGCTCCATGACAATGGAATTCTCACGTCATCTGGTTTTGAATCTTATGACAAATGTGAGTCATGTCTTTTAGGCAAGATGACCAAGTCACCTTTCACTGGTACGAGTGAAAGGGCAAGTAATTTATTGGGAATCATACATACTGATGTATGTGGCCCAATGAACACGCCTGCTAGAGGAGGTTTTCTATACTTCATTACCTTCACCGATGACTTCAGCAGATACGGTTACGTATATCTGTTGAAACATAAGAGTGAAGCCTTTGAAAAGTTCAAAGAATTTCAGAAGGAAGAAAACCAACTCGCCAGGACAATCAAGATTCTTTGCTCCGATAGGGGAGGAGAATACTTGAGCCATGACTTCTTGCAACACCTAAAGGAGTGTGATATTGTATTACAGCTCACACCTGATGGTACACCACAACACAATGGTGTCTCCGAAAGGAGAAATCGAACCTTATTAGATATGGTTCGATCAATGATGAGCACATCAGAACTCCCAACTAGTTTTTGGGGTTATGCATTGGAAACTGCCGCTTCCACACTAAACAAATGTCCAACCAAATCAGCACCTAAGACCCCACATGAGATGTGGTTTGGGACTCTTCCCAAACTAGGGTACTTGAGGATTTGGGGATCCGAGGCCTATGTTAAGAAAGTTAACAAAGATAAGCTTGGACCTAAATCCGACAAGTGTTACTTCATTGGTTATCCTAAGGAAACCAAGGGATATTACTTTTATCTCAAACCCGAAAATAAGATTTTCGTGGCTCGTAATGGAACTTTCCTTGAGAAAGAATACATTACAAAGAGATATAAGAGTAATGAGACTCTTGAAATTGTTCAAGAGGGTGATGTAGCAGGTACTAGTACCTTAGCTGAATCACCTCAGGAGGTGGACCCTTCTTATGAAGAAGAGGTTCAACTCGATCCACGGGAAACCGTAGACGAGCCTGCTGATACTCAAAACATCCCTCGGAGATCCGAAAGGTCCCGTCAGGAACCCGATAGATGGTATGGGGAATTTTTCCTGATTGAAAGCGGGGAACCCTCAACTTATGAGGAAGCCATGAAACAACCTGATGCTGATGAATGGCTCCTAGCCATGCAATCCGAGATGGAATCAATGTACCATAATAAAGTATGGACATTGATTGATTTGCCGAGGGGTGATAGACCCATCGAATGCAAATGGGTATTTAAACGAAAGCTTGATAAAGATGGAAATGTCCATGTTTATAAGGCTCGACTTGTGGCTAAAGGTTTCAAACAGATTCATGGTATCGACTATGATGAAACTTTTTCTCCAGTCGTTAAGTTTAAATCCATTCGGATTATCTTAGCCATTGCCGCATACTACGATTATGAAATTTGGCAAATGGATGTGAAGACAGCTTTCCTTAACGGGAAACTAGAAGAGGATGTGTACATGACACAACCTCCTGGATTCACAAGCTCGAAAGAGCCTAAGAAAGTATGCAAACTTCAAAGATCTATTTATGGTCTGAAGCAAGCATCTAGGAGTTGGAATCTTCGCTTCAATGAATCAATCAAAGAGTTTGGATTCATTCGATGTGAAGAAGATTCTTGTGTATACAAGAAGGTTAGTGGGAGCAACATTGCATTTGTCGTGCTATATGTAGACGACATTCTTCTCATAGGAAACGACATATCCATGCTTGAATCAGTCAAGGCATGGTTATGTAAGTGTTTCTTTATGAAAGATCTAGGAGAGGCACAGTACATTCTTGGAATTAAGATCCATAGGGATCAATCTAAGAGACTCATTGGACTGAGTCAAAACGCTTATATTGATAAGGCGTTACTTAGATTCCGTATGGAAAATTTCAAGAAAGGTAATCTCCCTATGAGACATGGCATCTCTATTAGTCGTGCTGACAGTCCCATGGACAGCATCGAAATAGAGAAGATGAACAAGATCCCTTATGCCTTTGCCATAAGATCTATCATGTATGCTATGCTTTGTACACGACTTGACGTTTCTTACGCTTTGAGTGTAACAAGTCGTTATCAGTTGTGTCCAGGACAAGAGCACTGGAAGGCCGTAAAGGCCGTTCTTAAGTATTTAAGAAATACTAGATCCATGTGTCTTGTCTATGAGGGAGATAAAGAGTTACAAGTTGTAGGCTACACCAAGCGAGCTTCCAAACCGACAAAGATGAATCTAGATCTCAGTCTGGTTATGTGTTTCGCATAAATGGTGGCACAGTGTCTTGGTGCTGTAACAAGCAAAACACTGTGGTAGATACTACAATGGAAGCTAAATATGTTGAAGCATCAGATGCTGCAAATGAAGCATGCTGGATTAAGAAGTTTGTGAGTGAACTTGGTGTTTTGCCTAGCATTGACTAGCCGGTAGTGTTATATTGTGATAACACTAGTGCAATTGCTCAGGCCAAGGAACCAAGGTCACATCACCGCTCCAAGCATGTGTGCTCAGAAAGTATCACATAATTCGTGATATGACAGAACGAGAAGATGTGAGTGTATACAAGATACATACAGACGACAACATACCTGGCCCATTGACCAAACCGTTGCCTCACGGCAAACATGACAAGCATCTATCAAGTGTTAGACTTAGATATATGCTTGGATGGTGTTAGGTTTAGTGGGAGTTATATTTTCTGTATATTGTCATAGTGAAGTCCTAATAAGACTATGTTGAATAATTGATTCAAATATATGTATGTTTATAGTTTGACTATATTTTCATACATATATCTTTATTTTGATTCCATTGTTGTCCATGTCTTCTAGAGAGGTCTTTGGGGTTGAGGATCCCAAATGAGAGACCCTCTACTAAGCCTAGAAGCAAGGGGATAACTCGTCCCTGATCAAATGTTCACTGATTGGAATCGAACATTGTAATGATCAGTATGTACATGATTGTCTTGGTCACGTTTCTTAGACAAGAAAGGGAGTAAATGTACTCTAGTCATGCACATGGGTATATATCTTGGAACTAGTCCAAGCTATGATACTGGATTCGACCGCCATGAGAAAACTTAGAAGATAACATATCTGTGTCCTAAGTACTTTTCATCGAACTTATGTTAAATGGTGATTCTTAGACCTGTATGGCGGGAATGCATTAGCATGAGACTTGCGTGCTTTGACTGTGTCAAACGTCTCCTGTAGAAGGGAGGCTATAAAGGCATATGTTGGGCATACTTGGAACATGTTGGTACATTGCTGTACATCAGAGGGGATTCGTACAAATCGGTTATGTCGATTGATTCATGAGATCTCGGTAGATTAATGGTGATTAAGATGGCCATCTCCAGTAGTAGTACTGGGTATCACATTAAGTCTATGTATCCGAGACAATACAGGTGCAAGAGTATGGTGGCACATATCTTACCATAGCTTGACTGTAGAATCGCGATGCGAAGGAATCACTTTACAAGTAATCGTCCAAGGGCAAGTGGGAGTGTTAGAATTATGAGGTGTTTGACACGTCATAATAAGTGCCCGTTGAACAATTTGATTGTTCGTAGTGATTACTTATTTAAAGTTAAGTTCATACGTATATTATGTTTGACAATAATATACATGCTGAGAATGAATTCGAAATGCATTAGGGGTCATGATGGTTTTACTAGGGCCCGCTCATGATTTATATGTTAGTAAAATACTTGGTTGATATTTTATTAACATATGGCTAATGTCATTTCGATCCTAGAAGGTCACACACATACAATGCACTTGATTTTCAATATGATCGAAACTTCCGGGTTAAAAGTGTAAATGTCAAAGAATCAAGGGGAATTCAATTGGCTTGTTTGACTTTGAATTCAAACACAATAAATATTGAATTAATTGGTGCTTAATTGTGGAGGCGTTACGTCTTTGGGTTTAATGTGATTAAACCGCAAATTCATCACACAATTATTATTGTAATAAATGGTGAATCTTTGGGTTTAATGTGATTAAACCGCAAATTCATCACACACTTATTATTGTAATAAATGGTGAATAATTGAAAGGAAGATTTTTGTTTATAGTACCACTATATAAACACCATTTGATGGAAAACAAAGATCAACCTTCTTCACTATCATCTTTTCACTTGTAAGACAATTGAAAAGAAATAATACTCCCTATTCCTTCTCTATTCGGCCAAAACAAGAATAACATCAAGAGAAGAAAATCGTTTCTTTCTTGATTCATTCTTTGTCAAATACACTTAAGCTCTAGTTGCTTCAAGGAAGGAATCAAACTAGCATTGGTGTGGACTAACTAGAGAGAGGAACGCTGGTTGCTCTTCCGCTGTGCAACTCAAACACGCTTCAAGAGGTATACACACAAACTCATAGTTAAATGTGAATTTTTAGAACTTTGTATTCGATTGTTTATACGTTTTTGTATAATTTGATATGCAAAACATGTATAAAATCCCAACAAAGATGTACCTAGATTTACTGGTCCCTCAAATTCTGGATATCAGGAACGTCCATTTCAGCGCAGACGTTTCGCACAAAGTCAAGCTAGTGCTCCTACTACTCAATCCAGTCCACCTAATCGGTTCGGAGGATCCCTGGGAAGTATCCAGGTGAGGTCTGGGGTTACTGGTTGTTTCCGATGTGGTAAGACAAACCATAAGGCTCAAGCATGTCGTGAGAGGGAGATGTTATGTTTCAACTGTAGACAGCCCGGACATTTTGCTAATAACTGCCCTCAGTTGCAAGGAGGTGGTCGAGGAACTGGTCATATTGCTCCAGCGCAGCAAGGAGGATTTCAGGGAAGTCGTGGGGGTCGTGGTGGAGGACGTGGTTATCAGGGTCATGGTGCCACGAGTTATCAAGGTAGTAATGTGGTTGATGGCAACCAGAGTGATGTGGGAGCTGGGCAGGGTCGCATCCATGCCATGACACAACATGAAGCCCAGGATTTACCATGATAGGTGACAGGTACCTTAACTTTATGTCGATAGAGGGACAAGTTATTTTGGAATGGCATTATATGGGTTGATATATGTTAAGTTTGACGTATGAATTTGGGTATGCTGAGATAAAATATGCATGAGTTGTTAGCTGAGATATATGTTGGGTGTATTAGATGGAGGTATAAGATAAGGAAAGGCCGTGGTAATATATATGTGTGTTGTGAGGTATATATTGGTGTAATTAGACATATGTTAGATTAAGAGAAGGCATTATTACGATCATGTAGTGGTAGTGGTATTGGCATCTTGAAGAGATAAAAGGGTAATTGATATTAGGGCAACGTGATAGTGCGATGTGTGTGATGAGATATAAACCTATATACTTTGGCTTTAATTGTTATGATGATTTTGTGGTGAGATAAATACATTTACTTTGATAAATAGATCATAGTAGTTGTGTATCTTTTATATGTATATTATATGTGATTATGTGTGATATGAAGTTGAGTCCTTGAGATCCATGTCTTGACAAGGAGATATAGGTATTGAACAATTGAACTTGGGATGTTGTGAATATATATATATATATATATATATTAAATATAGTAGGCGTGTGAAAAGTGTGCTTATGTGACTTATTTTTTTTTTTTTGTGTTGAGTCTTATGTGTTGTCTCTTTGAACTAATTTGTTCCTATGATATATGTTGATCTTGATTTGTGATATGATGGCTCGGGTTGAAACATCTAGTTGTTATTGGATAAGATTAGAGTTGTTGATTGAGTTATGTCGTTAAGGGCCTTAAGTCGTGACAAATTTCGAGGACGAAATTTTTGTAAGGAGGGTAAAATGAAATAACCCGTCCCGTAGACACGCTAAATAAATAATATTTTATTTTCCGAGAGAGGTAACGAGTCTTAATTTATAGGACACATAGAATTTTAGTCGAAAAATAAATCGAGTCGTAGTCGAATAATATTTGGGGCGTGTGTGTTGCATGTGCACTACTTGAAGATAAGTTAAAATTTGTCTATTTACATTTCCACCCCATTAGTTTAGGAAATTCAAATTGGAGCCAAACTTGGTCTCCACTCTTTGTGGACAAGTGTCCTCCATGCACTAAGCCTTCCTAACTAAGCTTCCAAACACCTATACAAGTGTCTAACATGCCTTAGCCACATTCATCATCTTCAAACAACAAAAACATCCTCCTTCTTGTCTTCAAAGTGGCCGAAACCCCCTCCCCCTCCTACACTCAAATTTCTTCTTCCATTTTCTTTGATTTTAAGATCTACACAAAGCTTAGGATATTTCTCACATAACTCTCATCTTAAGGTATGAAATTTTAAGCTTTAAACTATGTTATTTTATGATGTTGACTTTTAAATATATGATTGACCATGGAGTTTTATGCAAAGATTTGCACATACATATATGTTAAATGTTGGTAGATGATGTATAAACTTGATTCATGAAAATATTTTGATAAAGATGACCATATTTTATGATATTGACTTTGGTCAAAATTGAATCTTCAAGAATAAAACTTAAGTATAACCCCATGGATGATGTTGTAACTCAAGTATATGTTGTATAATGTTGATATATGTTGGTGTTTGAATTATCTTATGGCCTATGTTTTTATTTAAAGTTTTAGATCTAAAAATACGAAACGTATACTGTATATGCCCAGAAAATTCTGAAATTTTATAAGCACGTAGAGTTCCGAAATAGAAGAATCTGACAACAAGAATTTCTTAAATCGGAATTGTTTTGTATTTACTACGATTTTTGGAAGTTTAATAGCTAAATTCGTTTTTAAATGGAAAATAAATACTTAAACGTGTCCAAAAATTCTGAAACTTTATTTTTGACAATAATCTGCCCAAAACAGTCGACACACCAAATCTGGGAATTTTTGAAAGATGTTTGGTATTTCTTCCGTATTTTGATATTTTTAGTGTCTACAATTGAAATAAAATACAAAACGAGTATTAATTGAAGATGGAACTGAAAATGGATATTTTTGTGAAACTTACCACTGTATTTTGAACATGTAAAGTAAATCTTGTATTTTTCTAAGGTCGTTTGGTATTTTTGACTAATTAAAGTATTAAAAGAGGATTTAAATAGAATGAAACTGATTTTGGTGTTAAAATATGTGATATGTATTTTTGCAGAAACTGGGAAGCTGTGTTTGACCTATTTTTCGAATTTCATGATTTTTGAAGAAGGTTTGATAATTATTTTGATTTAAGGATATAAAAAGGGCTAAAAAATACTTTTAAATGAAATAAATATCAAATGGACACAAATATTTAAATGGGCAGTAGGTTTGAACTTAGAAATAATACTTTGACTTTGGAAAAATATTTCATGAGTTTTTGAAGTGGTTAACTATTTATTTTGAATTATAGGTAATTAAATGGGTTTAAATGGTGAAAAATAATAAATGGGTGAAAAATGTAATTTGGGCAGAATGTTTAACCTTAAAATGAATATTTGGACTTATGAAAATTATTTAAGTGTATAAGATTGAGTTTTACCACTTAAATGAGATTTTTGATATTTAAAGTGGCCAATAAATAGTTTAAAATGAGAAAATTGGAGAAGTGAGTCAAAAATTATCCATGGGCAGAATACTTATGATTTTTGGGTATTTTTTGAAGATAAAATAATTATATGAGAATTTACAAAATGATTTGAACAAGTGTTGGGCACATTCGAGGCCGAAGGGTATTTCAGTCATTTTACAAGTTAAGGGCATTTTTGTCATTTTACAAGTCGACACGAAATATATCCTTAAACATAATTTAATGCATTGGGGCATATTTTTGGATACATGAGAGTGAGCCTAATATGAGAAACCAACCTTGAGAGGTATAAATAGTAAGGAAACCGAGACAAGGATAGAATGGTCATTTCATACCTCGGTAGATTATTAATGCACCCTTACGCTATTTAGGAGTTCGGAAAGGACGCGCGCAAAGAATATATAGGTGTACGCTAGTTGCTCTAGCACCAGGTGAGTACTTACTTCACGGTTGTTTTATGCGATACATTATGATTATGTGTATTGTTATATGTGTATGTCGTGGTATTATAAGAAGCGTAAATGGAATTGTTGGTTAAGATTTAACAAGAGGCTGAATTAATATGATAAGATGTTGAATTGATATAATGAGATGTCTAATTGGCCTATAGAAAACGTTGAATCCATATACATGACAGGTTGTTGAATGATAAACGTGACTAGTTGTAAAGATGATGGTTGGATTGATATATATATATATAATGAGTGCTGAGTTGTTGAGTTGATATGAATGTGCTACTATGTGGATATAGTCGATGCGCAATGTTGTTTTACCCAGCTTTGTCTGGATGGCGCTTATATATTGAAATCCGGTGCGCAAATGTTGATATTCCCAGCTATGACTGGATGGCGCTGTGCAATGTTGATATTCCCAGCTATGACTGGATGGCACATATTATAAAACCCCTATGTCGACGGGCGTATGGGTCTCTCCTGCAGGTCGAGTTATTGTTGTTGAGATGGATTGTTGATATTCCCAGCTATGACTGGATGATTACCATCTAAAAGGGTGGATCGTTGTTATACCCACGACTATAGTGGATGATAGCCCCCTTAACCGGATAAATTGTTGATATTTGAGATGATAAGTTAATATGACAGAGGATGAGTTGATGACATGATATGAGTTGTATTGGTTATAATTACTGCGTGAATTGATGTTATAAGTTGACTTATGTTGTGCGTATATACATTGAGCTAATAATATGTCGTTTTCCTTGGTTGATGATACTTTGTTGCTAAGTTGTAGTGTTGTTATTCTGTTAATTAGTATGTTGTTGACTAAAAAGGTAAGTTATCCCTACCCACTTCTACGCGTATGTCTTTACCCATGAGCATGGTGTGTGGTATGGAACACCTGTGCAGTACGTATTCACAAGCTTTATAGCTGACACCCCCCTTCCCCACTGGCTTTATGCCAGGTTGACAGTTGATCATAGAGAGTGATCGTTGAAGTCTAGTAGCTGCGTATCGTTAGAGCTTGGAGGTGAGACGGTGGTGGCTAGGAGTCCTCAGCAGTCATTCCGAATTATTGTTATTGTCGTTTTGAAAACTTATTTACCATTGTTGTAATTTCTAAAACTATCATTTTGAAACTTGGTTGTATTTTCTGGATGTTTGTATTTGGTGGTTGTTACTTCACCACGATGGATATTATTTTTAAATTATCAAATGAAAACGTTTTGAAGTTGTCATCCATCGACTGGTGACTCTGATGTTACATGTTGCTGACGATCCCAACCTCAGGGGGGCCCACCTGTGGCGGGTCGTTACACTTTTAATAATCCGTACATTATTTATTTAACATTCGTGCCACTTTATTTGATGAATAACACAAAACGTGTCATTTCGTCTTATTTTTTCCTTTAGGGTTTTAAGGTTCTCATATTCGTCCTTTTTTGTCTTTTTGTGTCTTTGGGTGTTGTAATATGTAATTTGATAACACTTTTAATAATCCGTACATTATTTATTTAATATTCGTGCCACTTTATTTGATGAATAACACAAAACGTGGCATTTCGTCTTATTTTTTCCTTTAGGGTTTTAAGGTTCTCATTTTCGTCCTTTTTTTGTCTTTTTTTGTCTTTGGGTGTTGTAATATGTAATTTGATAACACTTTCGATAATCCGTGCATTATTTATTTAACATTCGTGCCACAATATTTGATGAATAACACAAAACGTGGCATTTCGTGTTATATTTTCCTTTAGGGTTTTAAGGTTCTCATATTCGTCCTTTTTTGTCTTTTTTTGTCTTTGGGTGTTGTAATATGTAATTTGATAACACTTTTGATAATCCGTGCACTATTTATTTAACATTCGTGCCACGTTATTTGATGAATAACACAAAACATGGCATTTCGTCTTATTTTTTCCTTTAGGGTTTTAAGGTTCTCATATTCGTCCTTTTTTGTCTTTTTTTTGTCTTTGTGTGTTGTAATATGTAATTTGATAACACTTTTAATAATCCGTACATTATTTATTTAACATTCGTGCCACTTTATTTGATGAATAACACAAACGTGGCATTTCGTCTTATTTTTTCCTT
>QFAX02000357.1:0-128603 GCA_003412495.2 Echium plantagineum
TTTCATTTTTATTGATGTTACTTTTGTAATCAACTATATTTATATACTATTTACAATTTAATAAATGATATTTTATAATTTATTGCTCCAGTAATAATATTTGTTATATGTATTCTTATGTATAAATGACTAAAACTAAGGGTAAAGTTGTCAATATAATTCAATTTCAGCAAGTAAGTATTTTCAATATTTAGATTTTGTTATACTTCAGTTTCAGATTTAACAAACAGGGCCTAAACATGTGTTTGGACAATTTTATCACATGAGTTTGTCCTTCTAAAGTCAAACTTAACTTCTATTATGCATGAATGATCAAGTCCATCCAGGGACAAACCCGGTAGGGGTGATGGGTAGGGGGGTGGGGGGGCCATGGCCCACCCTGGGCTTTCGAAATTATCTATACATAATGGCTCCAGTTAGTTGTTGAACAAATGTGATGCTTGCTCTGTTCCCCCCTCCCCCCATGCTTAGTCTCACCGGCTGTCTGGGTTCGAATCACAACAGTTGTAGTTCCATAAAGTATATAAACAACACAATAGGGGGAGGTCGGGGGCATGGCCCACCCTGAACTTTCGAAATTATCTATATATAATAGCTTTAGTTAGTTGTTGAACAAATATGATGCTTGCTTGTTGCCCCCTCCTCCCATGCTTAGTCTCACTGGATGCCTGGGTTCGAATCACAGCAGTTGTAGTTCCATAAATATATAAACAACACAACACATTAGGCTAATTTTTATTAATTTTGTACTTTATTTATATAATTTTATTTATTGTTTGTAAATAATTGATAATTTAAATTTGATCATTAGTAACATATACATATTTTAATTTTAGATTTTAATATTTAATGATAAAATGATTTAATATTAATGGAGCAATATTACAAGCTTAACAATAGAAATTTCTTTATTGTTTGTAAATAATTAGCACTTTAAGTTTGATAAAAAAATCTACTATTTTATCCTTTCATGATAGATTCATTCGACTTTTCAACCTCTCTAATATCTATACTACGATTGAATAAGTGAGCCATATCAAGACAGATATAGGAAACAAAATGGATGATGTTCTTTTTAGATTCTTTGGTAATTTATAATGAAAAAAATAACTATAAAATATATACCGATAGTATCATTGATGGTTACGATAGAGTTAAAGGTCGGTAGAGTACCCTTAACATAAATTTTACAATTTTTATATATCGTATTATTTAACTAGTTAAACCAAAAAAGATTGAACTTGGCACCTCTAATCTTTATTCTGAATTCGTCCCTGATCAAATCAACAACGTTTTCAAACATATATAATAGAACGATACATATTAAACATGTGTGATCTAAAAATGACATGATAAGAAAGATATTTAATTAAACGTGTTTTAATTCAAAAATTGGTGTACATGTATAATGATCATATTTAAGTGAGGCTTATTCAATGCGTAGAACATATAAGAGGGCAAACGGCAACCTCGTAATAGTAGAAAGGAACATAGATTTGATTTGAAATTGACAAACTAATGTCTGTTTTTGTCTCCAAGTCTTGGTCTTTTAATTTTATTATTATTTTTCTGGAAATTCGGAATGTAAACGTAACTTTTCTTGCTAATTTTAATGATCCCTTACCAGTTACCAATGGCATAATGCAGTCTTTTTCTATTCCATTTCTTAATTCTAAGTTTTTTTATAACCCTTCTAAAAATGTGGGCAATATATAGCAGAAATTACTTCATTTATCTTATTGATTTTGATTCGTCTCATCTAAAATAAGTATCCCAAATAAATGCGAAATTGCAATGAGTCCTTAATTATCTTTTTTATATATTATCCAAAATTCCCTAGTACACACAAAACTGTCGAACAAAACTTTATATATATGAAATTGAAATTTGTATACTAGTTTTATTTATCATTCAATAAGCATCTTGTATTTTACAAAAATTGAGAGCAATATGAATTGTCCAATTAAAGCTAAGAGGAAAATTGGGGAAGAAGAGTTGAAGGGTTTCTTTTTCTTTTTTGTACTGGAATAATGATATTTAGGCAAACAATATTAAAGATACGTTAGGTTTTAAAATAATGACCTAGTAGTTTTTTTTTTTTTTTTTTGTAAATTAGTAATGAGTTGAGTATCGAACCCAGGACATTTTGGTCACTAGTAAAAATCTTTTCCACTAGACTATTCGATTAACTCAATGACTTAATAGTTTTTAATTATCAAATGTATGTTGCTTTGAAAGAATAAATGGAGATTCTCCTAGAAAAGTATTAAAGTCGATAATTATTTTACTCGGACATATTTATGACTCTCAAATTTGTAAAATAGTAAGCATTGCTATTAATTTGAAAAGTGTAAAGTCAATCGAATAGCCTAAATAGCCTAGTAAAAATGTTCTTCAAAGTGACCAAAAGGTCCTGAGTTTGAAACTCACCTCATCGGTAATTTACAAAAAAGAAAAAATTAAAGTGTAAAAATCATGTCCTAAAATTAAAATCATTAGTTGACTTGGTTAGTTTTCCAAATTTGTAAAGGAAAAAAAAACCATTTAAGTTTAGTTCCCAAGAGTCGAGTCAGCATCCACTTTATATGATCTTCCTCTACCGTTGAATTCAAACTCACCTCCTTCAAACAACAACAACCTCGAGAGAGATACCCAGAGAGATTTCAAGAGAGATACCCAGAGAGATAGTCAGAGAGATATCCAGAGAGAGACCCAGAGAGATACTCAGAGAGATATCTAGAGAGATACCATTCATGTCGACAACAAGTTTAAGAAGACCTAAATGGCAACCAACTCTACCACCACCACCCACCCCCAAAATCCTCCACTTCCCTCGCCGTATCCGCCGCAAACAACCCAACAAAACCACCACCAAACACCCCTCCCGACACCATTCAAACAACCCAAGAAACTTCCACCAAAATTACTACCACCACTTTTCAGACAACAAAAAGACAAAACTCGAAAGTTTGTTCGGACAAGAACGTGAGTTTTCAAGAACTGATGACGATGATGTTACCGTCGTTTTATTAAGTTCATCATCTACATTGATGAATAATGATCAGCAAAGAAGGGAGAGAGTTGAAGATTTGGATAATGATGATATTTTGATGGATAATGATAAATGGAGGTTTCAGGCTGAGATTTTGAGAGCTGAGTGTAGTTTTCTGAGGATGGAAAAAGAGTGTGCTTTCAAGAAATTGGAGAGAAATAGGAAGCAGTTAAAAAGAGCTCTCACTTCAGCTGTGCAAGCTCTCATTTCTGTTAGTGTTTGTTTTCCTCTGATTAACCCCCCCCCCCCCCCCCCCTTCCCCTGCCAATTTGTTTGCATTATATAACTTTTTTGGAATCGAATGGCGTAGAGTTCATGGACTTAATAGATTAGGATGAGCCAAGACATGATTGGAGACGTCGTATTCATGTAGCCGACTTATATGGCTTTGTTTGGATTAGCTTATTTAACTTGATTTTATTGAAGAGTCGAGACTTGATGAGTATTTTGAGATGATGAAGTATTTAGTAACTGAATTAGAGATATAACAAGTTCAATTGTCAGTGAATTCTTTTGGATTTAGTAGCTAGAAGTTGAAGTAGGCATATGTTGTTTGTTGAATTTCAGGGAATGAACGTTAAGAAAAGCCGTGTACCCGACCCAGCCTTGTCGTTGCAAGTAATATATATGACTACTATCACGCGGCTAGATTAGATTAGTTAAGTTAGAGCCTGAAGTATTTCTTAGTCTTTGGTGAAGTAAAGTTAGATTATTTGTTGAATTTTGAACTGATAAAAGGTTCGAATTCCATTAAAATAATTGAAGTGAGTATATACTGTTTGTTGAATTCAGGGGAGGGACAAAATGTGCGAAGGAACAAATGAGAATGTGGAATATGAGAAAGAACTTGAAGAATTGGCTGAAAAACTTCATGAGTTGCAGAAGAGTTCAAGAGGCAAGAATGTTGAGTTTCGCAATTGCCATGATTTTGATAAAAAAGCGTGTCATTTGCAGCATCGCCTGGAGAAGCTTGGAGGACGAGTGGCGTTTGAAAAACGTTTCCAAGAAAATGCAGAGTCAAGCTCTCCAACTAGTGTGAGTGATGGCAATGACAAAGAAAGCCATGTCTCAGAACTCAAGAACAGCTCTAATTCAAATGATGTAATATTATAATTTCTTTGCTATTTCGCCTAGTTCTTGTTTTGTTGATTCGTTCATAGTAGTCTAATTTAATAAATGCTACTTTATAGAATGTAAAGGTGGAGATGATAAGAAGGAAAATGGAGGGCTTTTCAATGGGTATCCTTGATCGAATGGAGGAAGAATATGGATCAATGCTTACAACTACAGCTAATAGTTCTGCTGCCAGTTCTACCTCGACTTCTAAGAGGGTGGATTATCCTCAACCATTTGATTCTTTGACGCGTCAATTGTGTCAGGTGAGCCTCTTAATTCTTAAGTTTTGAAAGAAAATAAAATCAGTATGTAAAACTTCATCGCATGAAATCATTAGGAGATAAACTGCAATATAGACGATGACACGATGTACATGAGCTTCTTCGTAACTTTCAAATCAACATGTACCACGTATTGCTGGTTTAGACGAAAACTGGGTAGAAGTAACAGTTGAATAATTATAAATAATGTGGAGAGGGTACTGTGTAGAATATTCAATTTATAAAAACAATTTATGCTCTCTTTTCCCGAAATGATGTCACCTGCAATGCTGCTTTATTTTTCGAATCATCTGGTCCCAGGGTGGCACATTTGTCTTGAACTTATAGCCTCTCCCCTCTTGCGTTAAAGATGATCAGATACTTCCATTATTTTGTGCCCTGGCCGTAAACGCCTATACGTATTATATTTGAAACAATTTCTCGCTCTTGCTTACATTGTTTATGTACTACAAATTTGAAATCATGGTGATTCGATCTATTTTCACATAGTTTTATATTTGTGCAGAAATCTTTTTTCCAGTTGAACGCAATGTGAATTATGACAGTTTTTAGCCACCAACGAAGCAAGTTGGCATGTTTAGTAATTTGCTATACTTAGTCACAACTTAATTTAAAGATATTTATTATTGTGTAGGAACAACTGATATCCGAAGAGAATAAACAATGTTCAGGACGTTGCAAGACATTAGTGCGTAGGATAATGGATCAAGTAAGGGCAGAGACAGAACAGTGGTCTCAAATGCAAACAATGTTGGGGCAGATTAGAACAGATATGGAAGAATTGCAAGCGTCGCGTGATCTATGGGAAGACCGGGCTCTTAAATCTGAACACGAAATCCCCATCCTCCGATCAGCTGTAAGAATCACTTATACATGGTTATTGACTACAACTAAGAAAGAAACAGTATAATCGAGCCTACACCTTATAGTAGGTATTTTGATCACTAAATCAAAGCTATCTTTTATAGGTGCAAGAGTGGAAAGCAAAAGCTGTTAACTCGGAAGCTAAGGCACATGCGCTGCAAACTGAGTTATCGAAACTGAAAGAACAGCTTAATAGGAAGTTGAGTGTGGAATGTGGTGATGACGAACTAAATAACTTGCCTTCGGTTCCCCTTGACAAGCATATAAAAACGGGGAAAAATTCTATTCAATTGAAGGTGACAACCCAAACTGATGATGATAAGCATCAGCAAGAGAAGCTGGCAGATGTTTCAATGATCTCAGTAAAGAATTCGGTTCCACTCTCTCTGGGAAAGCAGATTGAGCAAGAGAAACGCTTACTTTGGCTTCGGCGAAAGGAACATCGACACATAAATACCGAAAACCACAGAAAAGATGACATTTATGGTCATGGAAGAAATAAAGCTAATATATGCAACGATGGGAGTTCGGACTCCAAACGGACACCATTCCGCGATATTGGAAATTCGTCACCGTTAACAAAGTATCCAACAGTTGGTCCTTCCATGATTTGAAAAACTAAAGTTGCTTTAGGTATGCTCTTCATGATATGTTAAGTAGGATGCACTTGTTAGAGATGACAGTTTTTCATTGAGTTTCTTTTCTTGTTGTAGTTCTTACAATATTTGAATATAAATTTTGATCAAATTCGATGTCAAATATTGAAATAAAGTATTTAATTTTATTTATAATCCTATATTTTTGTGACCATTTTGAAGAATAGAGAATGAGTTATATCGATATGAACGTTTGTAACAAATGCAAGCATGATTACAAAAATTGATACAAGAAGTTAACAACCTAAAGATGATAAGTGAGTTATGTGAGCCTGTGAGGTGCCAAACAAAAAGAATTGTTTGCATCAAACTCATCATTGTTACATCCGACCCTTCCTCCAAAGACTTGGGAACTTAGGAATATTATTTGGCTTTTCTTCGTATAGGCATCTGAACTAACAAAATCATTTCAAATAAGTATGTGTATTTTGCAACATTTCAAATAGACACTTGAATTATATTTTTGGCACCCGAACTTTCTGAAATCATGATTTTCATCATTTCCAGCCTAAATTTTGGAGATTACATATGTTTATTTGAAATGTTTAGGTGCCAAAAATACAATTCAGGTGCCTATTTTTGAAATGTTGGAGAGTATATATACTTATTTGAATAATTTCTGTTATTTCAAGTGCGTATATGAAGAAAAGGCAAATAATATTCCTAAGTTCTTAAGTATTTGGAGGAAGGTTCAGATGTAACAAAGATGAGTTTAGATGTCACCACGTTATTAAGGCATTGACATCTACAATACTATTGTAATCATACATATTATCAACGATAATTTATGAGTCGCATGTAAATAAGGGACTAAACGATAACTTAAAATAGCCTAGTGGAAAAGGCTCTTGCTAGTGACCAAAAGGTCCTGGGTTCGAAACTCAATTCATCGCTAATTTCAAAAAAAAAAAAAACACTTTAGTTACAGTGTAAATTAGTGATTTTCTGACGAATGGATTAATTTCTTTTTTTTTTTATCAAATTCTGATTTCCATCAAAACAAAATAATTTAGAAATAATAATTAATCAGATGAAACGACTAACATTAGTTTTTTTAAATGTTATGTTTAAAGAAACACTTAAGCACAACAATTGGGTCCAATGATTTTCATTTGTAAAAAAAGGTTGGATCGTAATCTTAACGACCTCATGGTCGTGTCCGGGCAATGATTCTCATTTGTAACGTCATAGATTACAAAGGAAATTACGTTGTGAAAGCCGACACTATAATATCAACGTTATTGGACTAATTAAAAGAGACTTCACCAAATTTCAAACCCAAAAAGAAGACAACACCTCCGTCGAAACCCCCGCCCACCTAACCCCACGCTCATTTGTTCCAATTCAAATGCTAACTTTATTTCCAAATATTTTTAAATTTATCTATCAATAATTAGAATAAAAAATATATATGCACTGTATTATACTATTAATATTAACATATATCATAATATCTTCTGTTCATACTCGATTAAAAAAGTAAATGAAAGACATGTATTGTAAGTTATATCAACATATATTAGTTGGATTGTGACATCGACCGATAAAATAATTCATAATAATTTTTCAACACATATCATTCAAATTCTAATTTCAAAATTTCAAAACTCAACTATCATAACTTCAAAAACTAAAACTAGAGCATTGGTTACTAAATGCGATCTATCCATTCTTTTATATATGTCTTTCTGGCTATTTGTACTTAAATAAATAAAATGTTAAATTTCATATGCCCCTCAAATTATTATAATTCGATCAAACGGGGGATCGAACTTTGAATGTCAAATTTGGCCCTAAACATTCTTTCAGTCAAGAAAAATAAAAATTAGTGAAAAATTGCATTGAAAATGTAAAATGACAATAAATTGAAACTATAGAATTAATTGGTTGGTACCATGAGAAATAATAAAAGAAATACATTAAAAATATCAAATTACAATTAATTATGCTAGAAAGATCACACAAGTATTTTGAGATAAAACTAAGACTAGAAAGACAAATACAAAAGAACGGAGACAATATAATTTGTTAAGTATGAAATCGTGATCCTAACTGTCCTTATACACACGCAGAAGATAAATTGTGGGATTCTTCAACCGATTAAGGGACTAAAGGTTGACTTTTAACCACTTCAATACAAGATTCGCTCCTTAGGGAGACGAAGCCACGCCGCTTGTTGAAAAGGCGATGTTGCATATACTTACTTAGTACTCTAGCTCTTTACCAGTTGAGTTGAGATACGACGGGTAGAGTATAGTATATATATCCATAGTGTGTTCTTATACACCTCCACCAAAATATACAAAGGGGAGATAGAGGCGGAGGCTGGGCAGGTGATCACAGTTCATTCATTCGAGAACGCCGATGGCCTCCTCCGCCTCAGCATTTACTCTGCCACCACATGCAGTAGTTCGCGGTGGCCGACTATTTCACCACCGCCCATCATTCTCATTTCGCCCTTCACTCCCCCCCGTCCCCATGCACAGCCTACGTTCAAAAACACCTCCTCCTCTTCTAGCCTTCTCCAAAACAGGTGAATACATCAATAACAATAACATTACGAATAATAATAATAATAATAATAGTGATCATGATCATGATAATACCAACAATAATATCGATAATAATAACAACAACAACAATAATAATAATAATGGTAACTATGGTGGTGGACGGGGAGGGGAAGGGGGAGAGGGCGGGGAGGATAACGTAGAGGAGGCTATGATGGTTATGGTGGAGGGGGGGAGGAAGATGGAGAGTCTTCCTATGGATATGAAGGAGGCCATGATGAATGGGAAGATAACAGAGACGATTATTAAGAGGTATTTCGAGCTACAAAAATCGCCATTTCTTGCATGGCTTCTTCAGTTTGAAGGCTTTAAGGAGAGGCTCTTGGCTGATGATCTTTTCCTCACTAAAATCTTCATTGAATGTGGTGTTGGAATGTTCACCAAGGTAACTAACAATCACTCTGACTCCTGCTCGAAAAGATAATAAAATTTGTAAGTTTGAGGCTTCGTTTGATTGATACATTGATTTAATTCCAGACTGCGGCTGAATATAGCAAACGGAAGGATAATTTCTTCAACGAGTTGGAAGTTGTTTTTGCTGATGTGGTAAAGTATATGTGCAGATTATTCCAGTACTTAGTCTGCTATTAATAGTCTCTTGTCGTCATTTTTTTTCAAATTATTCTGTTTTCTAGGTGATGGCTGTGATTGCAGATTTCATGCTTGTGTACCTTCCTGCTCCAACTGTCTCTCTTAGATCGCATATTGCTCACGATGCTGGTCGAGTTGCTAGATTCTTTCACCACTGCCCTGCTAATGCCTTTCAGGTTTCTGTGCCTTTACTAATGTTTATCAATGGTTCTTAACATATAACTACCATTAGAATCCAAATAACGATTGTTGGTTTTACTCGTTAGATTGCTCTACCGGGGACAACATATTCTTTCGTACATAGATTAGGGACGATTGTGGTAAGTGTGGTTATTTGTTGTTTATGCTTATCCAGAAAAGTTAGCTACTCTGAATCAAAATCCTGACTAATTGCGTTCTGACTATTGATTATTGAATCCGATGTCAGAGGAATGGGGCAAAGCTGTTTGCTGTTGGTACTACTTCATCTCTGGTAATGTTATCATATCTTCCTATTTGTAGGTGATTTATTGAACGCGGGTGATTATATATCAGAAATCCGATATGTAGTTGGTTTATCGAATCTTGATGACTATGTAGTTGGTGCTAACTGCTTAGCATAATAGGTTGGCACGCTGACGACTAATGCAATGATCAACGCAAGGAAGGCTGTTGACAAATCCGCTGCAGAAGAGGTTGAGAATGTCCCAGTGCTAGCTACAAGTGTTGGTTATGGAGTCTACATGTCTGTCTCCAGCAACCTACGGTATCCTTCTATTCCATGGCTACCTCACTTTCCATCTCATCTGAATGATCCTTCATCTGAATGATCCTTCATCAGACATGATCTCATTGTTTAAATTGTCTCAATTAATTTCATTTTGTGGACGAAACAGGTACCAGCTATTGGCCGGTGTTATCGAGCAACGGATACTGGAGCCGTTGCTGCATCAGCACAAGCTGATTTTAAGTGCTCTTTGCTTTGCTGTGAGGACAGGCAACACATACATGGGTTCATTACTGTAAGTACAACTTTCCAGTTTTCGTTCGAACTATCGCCCTTATACACCTTGTAATCTGGAACATCATTCAATGGCAGATGGGTTGATTATGCTCGTTTTGTCGGACTCCAAAAAGCTCATGAGCTAGAATCTTGAAGACCCTTTCTTGCAACTGATCGTCTTTCACAGAATAGGCGAAGGATCTTCTCCAAGTATAACGCTCCTAAGCACAGATGTCGAATAGACCATTCTTTACGCATTTGTTTAGTCGCCTTTTTTCACCTTTTCGAATGGAAAAAATTTATCACAAGGTAAAATATGAATCAAACCCCCGTTTGAATTGAAATCAGCTATTGATGCAAGTTCCTCTATTGTGAATTAAATAAATGCATAACTGAAAGAGATCGACAATAAATTCTTGCGAATGAACTACTTGTTCCACAATTATTACCATATTATGTTAACAAACAACAAACTTAGCTAATCAAATAGCTGGTACTAGTACATTTCTTCACGCCTGGTTGGATAAAGGGGACGGAGTCAGAAAGATTTTGATCGTCTTCACTTCAGATAAGAGTATGTGTATCTATACATCAGGTTTCACGAGGCCCGTCAGAACCTTGTGTCTTCCTCAAATTCCAATGAAGACCATCGTGGATGCTGCGTAAGAAATCATTCGTAGAATCGGATTGACAAGCAGTCGAAACAGGCCATGGAGCCATGCTGCAAACAAGGGCATCGCCAGGTGCCAATTCCTTCCTATCCTTGCCATCAAATGATGCCCAAGCATGGCCTCTGCTATTGAAAGGCACTTGCACCCTTACCGTGACATGCTCAGGTAATATTAGAGGCCGAAAGGACAATGAATGTGGGCAGATTGGCGTGAACAATATAGCGGGGACCTAAAATCCAAAAAGTAAATGGAACCATGAGCAAGGAAAACATAACTCTCATTTAGTGAATCCAGTTATGAAGGTGTAAAGTAAAGACATGTAAATTAATATCACTAGTGAATCATCTTAAATGGAAACACTTGATTGTGGTTAGTGCAACGAATAATCTTGAGCATCTCTTCTCGCTTATAGCTAGCCTATCACTCATATAGAACAAGCCTAATTGACATTTCTTTCCTTCCTCGTGTTTCTTATAAATTTATTCTTCTGAAATTTTACAGGTTTTGATATAAGGTTATAATTTTTTTTTCTGAATAGATACTTAGTGATTGGACCAAAGCTTCTGGTCTAGTAGATCAATAAGCCCCCCAGGATGAGCTTTGCTGTCAAAACAGATGAAGATACAAACCAAAACCATACATTTCGGCAGTTTTGCTAAGCTTTTCTCAAGAACTCTTCATTAATTTGTACGGAAAGAAATCAGATTAATCAATCACCAACTAAATTAAAGATCGTATACTATAAGACCTGTACTCTTCAAAATGCCACAGAAGTGCATGTCAAGCCTATGCCAATGGCAAGACTAAGATATGCTTCTTCCCATCAAGAACAGAAATAGAATGAACAATTATCTCGAAGTAAATGATGCGCAACATACATGGTTCCCTATGATAAAAGTTAATATTCTATTCCCTTCCAGTGACAGTCAAATATAGCATCCAAAGCACTGTTGCAGTCGTATAGTTTCCAGCACATAATAACAACAGCTGAAAGTTCTAAATTTTTCTACTCTGAATTAATTTGCAGTTTTTGTTTCTTAAAAAAATAAACTTTTATTGTATTAGCTTATGAAGCAACTTAAGATTAGAAATTATATTGAAACAATTATGGTGAGACATACCTGGGGATGGACCATTGACCCACCAGCTGCTAGAGAATATGCTGTGCTTCCAGATGTAGTTGATAAGATTAAACCATCACCTTGCACGGTGGTGACGAAAATATCGTCAAAGTAGCACTCTAAATTTGTGAGGAATGAGGAAATGCCACGATCAATAGTGACCTCATTTAGAACAATTATTGGCCCTTCGCGTTCACCAATTTCATTTTTAGCCGAATGTCGGACAACATAGCACTGAAGTCGATGTCGCAATGTAATGCTAATCGGACCATGTAGAACTGCACTAAGGCATTCACGGTAATGTTCGCTAGCTGAAAATGTTAAAGAAAAATAGAGAAGAAGCAATGATTCACTCTTCCATGCATTGTCTCATTGTGTGTAGTATTCTACAATTAAGGGGTGTTCGTAAACTGCTCTTTTTCTACAGCTTATAAGAAAGGTACTGCAAAAATAGCTCCAAGTTCAAGCTTATTTTTGCAGGAAAATTGCTTAAGCTGCACCTTAAAAGAACAAACACCTCCTCTTGTTAAGGAACCGTTAATATCAAAAGGATACAAAACCGGGTCATAAATCCTAAGGAACCCAAGGAAAATGGGACGATAGGAGGAACGGGTCCTTTGAATAGAGATGCCGCCTGCAAATTGGCAGGTGCAACTATGTTAAATAGATAGCTCTCTTAGTATGATCATACTGCTAAGGAATTCCATAAGCCATACCCAAAGAACTGTTCCATCTCCTCCAAGAGTTACAACAAAGTCAACTTTTGTGTGCAAATCCATTATTTCCTTTTCTAAGAAGTCAAGAAAAACAGTCAGATCATGAACTATACAATTAGCTGAATGCTTCCATGAATGCAACATGGCTGATGATGAACTTGCATATAATGAGATAATATAGAGGCATGAGATGGCCTCATTGTAGCAGACATCATGTAGTCAGACAATCATATTAGCCAACAAAGCAGAACAACAGACGCCTCACCAGTAAAAGAGAGAACATCAGCTAAATGCATGAGTAACAACAGTTTTTAGAAATGTATAAAGATGAATATTTCCTTTCACTGAATTAAGCTATGTGCCTGAAAAACACCGTGCCTGAATTGGCAGGTTTGGATAATATACTCCCTCGAATAAGCCCAAAAGAAGAATCTTTTCTTAATAATATCTCTTTCCGTTGTTTTCCTTTTTCCTTACCAAAAATGAAAATCCGAATAACTGGTAAAAACAGCCTTCAACCTAGTTACCTATTTTGGATGTTACATATGACAACTCAACCCATCAAAGTTCGAAGAAGAATTCCAATTGTTTTGTTAATTTGTTGCAAGGATAAAACTGAAAGTTCATTGTTTTGAGGACTTGAAAGTTCACAGAATCACAAGTTGAGGACTTGAAAGTTCTAGTAAATCTATAAATATAATGTAGCATTTGTAGAAAATGGGATTTCATACATGAATGTTTTCTCCGTGTGAGATTGACAATGCAAAAAAAAAAGAACTGATTTCATAATACAAACAATATGAAGAAGAGAGATGCAATGGCCCAGGAAGGATGTGTGATTTCTCAAGAAGAGTATGCTAAAACAGCTAGGCATCCATAGGCACATTTAAGAGCCCAAGGGATATATAGCTTACCTTCTTGCCAGGTTCGGACAAAGCTGTAGTATGGAGACTCTGATAGAAGTTCACCTCGTACTCGTGGTTCCACAAAGATGTTTAATCTTTTCTCTTCCTTAAACCATCTGGAACCAAAAAATAGTAAGGCCTATAGCACGAATGCCCATAGATGAAAGAAATAGTACAGATATTACTTCCTAGAAAGTTAAACTGATAAGCTAACCTACTTAGGAATAGGTTACATAGAAACTGAAGGCATTCTGTATAGCCTTCCCGTGTCTTGTTTGGCCTATTTATTAAGTTCATACTTGATATGTCTGAATATAAGGAGTGGCTTTGGTTATATTTAGTTAAGCACTAGGATCTTGATTCTTGAGAAATAAATTAGTGAGAAGGTGTATAGAGGCAAGGCTAATATTTCATTTGACTTTTTACCCTAAAGGTAGGACCACCAAGCAAACACTGGCATGGAGACTTTTTAACTATTTAGCTATTCTGTACAAGCATTATAAAATCAGTCCACAAATAAGGTTACTGAATAAGTACTACAACCTACAACAAACTACATATAAAACTAAGTTGTATGAGTCCCAGGAACCATGCGTAAGTTATCTTCCTACCTTCAGTTTGGATTTGGTCATATGAGTGAATCCCACATGATGGTTTACATGGTCCTAGTTTTCCCTTATCTTTATTTGGTTTTACGGTGGAACCCCAAGGACTCTTAACATGGTATCATAGTCACTCAATCAGTTTCATAACAAGTAGAAGGAGCATAATATATACATGCAGAGAGTCTGAGAGAGACACATAATAGATTATTCAAGTTACATGTGTGACTTGTGGTGCACCAAATTCCTACCTAATCAATTCTGAACAAAGAACTTTGACTGGTTCTGAGTTTGGCTTGATTATAATAAATACAGTCTGTGGAGGGCTCTCCCACTTCAAAGAGATCTGAAAGAGATGAATCGAAAGAATGGTAATCTACCTACCAAGGCATGTAGTCAAAATACATACAACTCAGCAAAGTGATACCTGCTTACTACTACGCTCTGCAGTTGTAATATCACCCATCTCAAAAGAGACTATATCATGTTTATGCTGATCACTTTTATCACCATTGCAACACCATGACAATTTGAATGATGCCTGAACCAATATCACAGAGTTTGACAGAGAGTATTAAGTCTTGATATGCAAAATACATGTTAAATAAATAAATAGTTCAAGACTTGTTTATAAAACAACCAGTAGAATTGCCACAACTAAACACCTGAGAGAAAAATTAATATTCCATCCATCTGAAGATTGTCTACTTTAACTTTTTTTTCATTTCCCACAACTTGTTCCATTAACCAATGTTTATATGCATTTTAAGAAAGAAGCCAACTTTAACTAATACAGAGTAGTAAAACTTTCATCTCTTATGTTTTTTTTGAAGTCAAAACTAGGCAACCTTTATGCGATAGAGGGAGTATATAAAATTCCCTGAAGGTTCTATGAACTAATATATTGAGAAAACGTTACCCATGCACCAGCAGCTTATGTGTCATGCAAAGAGATAGTATTTACAACTTAAAGTGTCATTCAGCGATTACAGATTATATTTAAAGAATGTCTAGTGACTTATAATGGGAATACAAAAGTAATTAACACTGACATCCAGCCGAAATATTATACAACGAAATTGCATAATCATAATTTTGGACCATGCTAATTGCCAATGAATATATGTGCAAAGGAAATGCTTCTACTTATAAGAATAATTAATTACCTTTTTCATCAGCTTACTTTGCGAGGTATTAGAGTCAGCATCTGGCGAACCACAACGAAGAACCTCATGAGAACAAATATCATTTAAGCCACAACACCTGTCCAATTGTACAGCAATCTCATCCACTCTTGTGTTTTCATCTAGCAATCTTCCACTTTCCATGAATTGATCTTTACCATGATGCACTTCTGATGAAACAGTGGGAGCCACTGCATTGTAAACTATATATCTCAACAAAATAGAAATTTTTCTGAAAATGTTACAATTATACAAACTCTCATGCAGATATAATCATGTTGAGATGAAGGACCGATAGTTTGAGTGCAGAAAGCACTGCGAAATTTCAACAGTTCACTACCATAACTTATGTACAGTTCAGAGCTAGGTAATCGTTCAGAGCTTACTGAAAGGGCAGCATTCCAGCTGCTACTGCTGTAGTTTATTAGGACAAGTGAAGAGCTAATATATTACACTTAGTGGCGTCTATAAGCTTTGAAGGTTGCCGCCATCTTGCAAGTTGTTGATTCTCATAACATCTGGTATATGGAACCAGGTTCCAAGCAGAATATCTAATTTGGTAGTGAACCTTGCACACTCGTCTTTGTTATATACTTGGGTAATCAGAAAAGGAAATCTAAAACATTTTGTATAAACTATATGAGTTTTTCTGAATGTGCTCACAGGCGACTAATTGAAACTTTATAAGCGTACATTTTAGAAAAATACGTGGCTCCATAACTAGAACACATTGGAACATATTGGAACTTCAATTTAAAAGGAAATCTAAAACATTAACATGTGTCTTAAGGGCACATTCTAGAAAAAGCGAAACTACGTGAAACTATATAAGTCAGGCCAACTCTACAAGCAGAGCGGAGGTTCATGCTTATATTGGCTTGGTTGTAAGAGAATTAATCAGTTTATTGGTGAGCTCCGAAGAATATGTGACTAACCGTAACTAGAATATATTGGAACTTCAATTTAGTGAAAGTATTGACACAAAAGACCAGGGGACTGGACAAAAGGAGTACAAGAAATATCATGAAGTAGTGCATAATATGTAACTGTCATTTAAGTCGTGTTTAAATAGCAGCAGATATTTAATTAGCCAAGAACCATCAATCAAGCTGGACAAGGAATATCATGACGAGTTATTAAGTAAAATTTGTCTTTCACCACTGAGTGTAGTAACAAAAGATTTGAAGCAAGAGCTTACATAACCCTTTTCGTTCCAAATGCAAATTACGTGCTTTCTCCAGTTCATATTTACGCTTCCACTCAGCCGCTTCTGCTAAAGCAGAGGCCTTCCCTTCACAAATACGCATCAATTTCTTTGCAACAGCTACAAAAAGAACAATATAAATATAACGAACCCAGCCGGGGATCTGATCAAAGAAAATTATCATGTCAAGGACTAAAAGCTGTCAATACTTCTCAAAGTCTCAGAGAATTCAAAGAGATGATTGTCCGTCCCATGAAGAAGGGGCTCTTGAAGCTCCTCTACTGCCTTCTCAGGGTGTAGGAGTGAAGATAGATCACTAACACCATTTTCGTGAGGCGGATTACTGGAATTTTCCTATAGTAAGCACCATGTCAGTTTGTGCAGCATAGCATAAACCAATTCATGTATCACTGGAGTGGAAAATTGTGGCCAGGCTAGGCATGAAATCCATACAAAATCACATAATGGGCAAAGCAAATAAAACCAAAAAGTCCTACTGCTTAAGAGTGGTGAGAATCAAACCCAGGACCTCTAAATCACTCTCAGGCTTAATAAACCCCCAGCCAATTTCACGTTCTTGCGTGTCAAATTTCAATCATCGGTAAAAATAAATCGTCAACAAAAAAAAATACCATTTGGGGCACAGACAACAGCAAAAGAAGCAACATACATCATGACTGGACGAGAAAGGAATTCTTACAAACCTCAATCTGTTATAGAAGCTAATCACCCTTAATTATTTTTCAATATTTTATTGGCCAAATTGCTGGACTTATAAGTAACACCAAAAAAGATTGCACCTTTAACCCCTTACTTATTTCACCAAAAAAATCTTCCAATCTTACTAAAAAGGTCGAACCACAACCTTAACGGCCCTGTCAGCCCATGCCTTGGGGAGTCGCCGGGAGGTAAATCATCATAATCATCATTATTATTGGAGAATTAAGAAATCTATACTTCCAAATTCAATATAAAAAAAAATCAATCACCTACTAGTACAAACACAATTAACTACTTAAAACAGTACGAAAATAGAGCTGAGGAATTAAATCAAACGGAATGGAACATACTATGTTTTCGTTTCGACCACCAATTACATTTTATTCTTTCCACTAATAACTATAAATTTTATATCATTAAATTTGTCTTTACAAATTCATTAAATATTTTCTTATAAATTTTATAGCATAACTAAAAAGTACTCCACATTTTATCAAATTCACCTAAAAACGAAAACCTCAATTACAAATAAGGAGTCTATAATAAAACAATAAATGGTACTTACAGTAGAATTGAAGTTGCTTGGAGACATCGATAGGGGAATTGTCCTGTTTGTAGCTCAATCTGTTTGGTTTATGTGACAAACAATTTGGGACAAATAAATGAGTTTGGTACAACTACTGAAGGTGAAGGTGGGTATTAATATGGAAGATTTCATATCATCAGAATTTAGAAAATTAGTTTTTCAGTTAGAATTGGAATCAGAAGCAGTAAAGTCAACGGAGTCAGAGGTAGGAGAGAGGGAATTTAGGTAGGTACTAGGTGGGGGGACGCGTGTCATATTGTTTATTGTTCATAGTCGTCGGAGACTTTTTTTGTTTATCATTTTGATTCGTGTACATATTTTTTTTTTTTTTTGGTAATAAGCGATGAATTTCATTAAAGAAATGAAAAAAAATACTACCTCCATCCCTAAATGATTGTCACATTTGACTTTTGGTGGTCAATAAAACACGATTTAAAACATAAATATCTTTTATTCTACATGCAAAAAAATTATAATAAGTTGATATTTCAAAAATATATATTGAGACGAATCTAACGAGGTCCCACAAGACTATATTATTTCTTATCGTTTAATGAGAATTCATGATCAAATTTTATTGTAATTGACCACAAAAGTCAAAATGTGACAATCTTTTAGGGACGGAGGGAGTAATAATTACAAACCTATACAACTATGGACCAGAGTCCAGCTGATGATAAAATAACCAACAAAATCTCAAATAAATTCTTAAATCCAACATGGATTAAGAGTTCGGCCCAATCCTATCATCAGTTAAAGTCTCAGGTAGAAAACCCTGGACTATAGCTACTACACCTTAACTTCATTAAACCTAACACCACTACCAATTAAGCATAAACTTTCTAGCAGCCGTGAAAGTCGAAAATGGCGAGCTGCTTGTTCAGATTCTTGGAGGCTGGATGGATTTAAGGAGATTAGGGGCTGAATCGAAGGTTTCCAGGTAAAAGGTTCCAAAACATACAATTTCTTTTGGAGTTCTTATATTTTTACCTTGAATCTTTCGATTCCTTTGATGCCATGTGTCCCACAAGCATATAATCCATCTCTTAAATAAATCAGGAGGAAGCTTTTTCCTGTACCTTTCAAATAGATCCTGAAAGTTGGTATAATTTGTTGTGTCTCTGCTAATGCCTAGATGAAAACACACTTCCTTTGTAAAAATGCAATTATTAAGCACATGAAGTATGTCTCCGTTTTGACTATCACAAAAGCAACACATTTCTGAAATCTGTATTTTCCTTTTGACCAGATTTGTTGTTGTTGGTAATTTATCTCTGATTGCCCCATGTAAAAAATGTCTGATTTTCGGTGGAATTTTTAGTTGCCATAAGTTCTTGTAGAAGCTTGTATTCTGGATATTGCTTGATATATGCTGAGCTTGATTGCTTCGATTATGTCGCATGAACTCGTATGCGCCCTTAACTGTGAATTTGCCATCTTTACTCTGTGTCCACTTCGGTACATCCGAAGTACTTAGATCTGGAATTGGCATGTCTAGTATAGCCTCTGAATCTACAGTATAAAATATGCTTCTAATCAGTGAAACTTTCCATACCTCCATATCTGTGTCAATTAGATCTTTGACTCTTAACTGACTCATATCTGGATTTGTTGGTGTGATAATTTTCCTGATATCTCCCTGAACAACCCAACTGTGCTCCCAAATGGGAATTGACTCCCCATTGCCCATTATCCAACTGATGCCTTGTTTTAATGTGTCCCTTACAGATAAGATACTGCGCCAGGTGTAGCTGGGGTTAACACCAAGTTGTGCCGACCAGTAGTCTCCTGTCGGGAAATATCGAGCCTTATAGACCTTTGCCAGTGGACTTTCTGGGTTCGTGATGAGTCGCCAGGCTTGTTTACATAACAAAGCCGTGTTGAAATCCTCGGCATCTCTGAAACCCAAACCACCCATATCCTTTGGATCACAAAGTGAAGACCAAGAAGACCAATGTATTTTCCTTTTATTGTTGTCCGATCCCCACCAAAAGTTAGCTAGAATAGAATTTATTTTCGCACATGTATTTTTTGGTAGCCTAAAACATTGCATTATGTAAGTGGGGACGGACTGTAACACTGAAGTAAGAAACACCTCTTTACCTGCTTTCGATAATAGTCTTGGCTTCCAACTTGTCACCTTGGTTTTCACTCTATTAATGACAGATTGGAATACCTCTTTTTTGGAAGAGCCAATGGTGGTAGGTAGACCAAGATAGTTACCGTGCGAGGTAGCTTCCGGCATTCCTAGAATGTCGCAGATTGCATTCCTGGTAGCTTGTTCCACATTCGGGCTAAATAGGACATTGGATTTCTGGACACTCACAAGCTGTCCAGACCAATGCTCATATTTATTCAAAATATGCTTGATTATTGTTGCCTCATTTGTAGTAGCCTTCCCTAGTAATAAGGTATCATCTGCAAACATCAGATGGGACAAAGGAGTTGCTCCTGGTCCCAGAGAAATCCCTGATAAGTGACCAAGCTGAACTGCCTCATTGATTAGTGCAATCAAACCTTCTGCACAAATAATGAAGAGATAAGGTGACAAAGGGTCTCCTTGTCTTAAGCCCCGTCCGGGTTTGATATATCCCACTTGTTCCCCATTGATTAATAGGGAATAGGTAACAGATTCCACGTAGGTCATAATCATAGAAATCCACTTTGGGCTGAAACTCAAGACCTTCATCATGGCCTTGAGGAAAGACCATTCTATTCTATCATAAGCTTTAACCATATCCAGTTTGATAGACATAAGCCCTCGCTTACCCGTCTTACGGTTCTTGATAATGTGGTGTGCTTCAAAAGCCATCAAGATGTTGTCCGTAATAAGTCTATTCGGGACAAAAGCACTTTGTGTACTCGAAATGACTTTGGGCAAATAATCTTTTAGCCTCATTGCAATGCATTTGGCAATAATCTTTGCCGAGGTGTTACAAAGTGCAATTGGCCTGAATTGAGACATATTCACTGGCCTTTCCACCTTAGGAATCAAAGAGATAAAGGTAAAATTGAATTTCCTAAGAAATTTACCATAATTGAGAAAATTTAGTACCATTCCTGTGAGATCCGAACCAACAGTAGGCCAATAATGTTGGAAAAACTTTGCAGACATACCATCTGGGCCTGGAGCCTTAGCTCCCTTCATTGACAAGGTACATTTACGTACCTCTTCCTCCGTGAAATTAGCATCCAGTTTGGCTATATCCTCTCGAGAAAAAGGGGTCACCCCCAACTCTGATAGCCTAAAAGAGTCTGCTCCCGTTTGTGAAGTAAACAACTTCACGTAGAAATTCTCAGCCAAATTATGTAAGCCCTCCCTTGTCATAACCCATTGCCCTGTATCATCCTGCAGTGATGTGATAGCTTTACTTTTGCCACGCTGAGCAGAGATGGCATGAAAAAAGGCAGTATTCCTGTCTCCTTTAACCCTCCAGAAAACTTTAGAACGTTGACACCAGTAGATGTCATCCAGTTCTTGCAGTTTATCTATTTCTTTAGCAAGGACTATAGCTTCTCTCTTGGAGCTATCTGTGATAGTGCCTTGCTGAAGAAAATCAAGTTGTTGTTGTTTATCTCTGATAGAATTCTTCACATTTCCTAGGCTGGTCCGTTTCCAGTCTAGTAAGTTAAGTCTAGACTGACGGATACCATTCAGAAGCCTTAGACTCGGATCTATATCAGTGACCGAATCCCATGCCTTTTGAATGACTTCCGAACTTTCTTTATACAGGCACCAGCCTTCCTCAAACCTGAATATAGCTTTGTGTTTGTCTTGCCAATGAACTTGTTCCCCCACGGACAGAATAAGGGGGAGGTGATCCGATGTATAAGTCGAACCATGAAGTAAGGAGAAGTTAGGAAATAAATCCTTCCAGCTATTCGTAGCCAAACCCCTATCTAGCCGTGCCCTTGTTGAATTAGGAGAAATAAAGTTGTTGCACCAGGTATACGGAAAACCAGAATATCCAATATCAAAAAGCCCACAGTCACGAACTACTTGGCGGAAATTTTCCATTTGCCAATTAGGTCGTTGACGACGGTGGGATACATTTTCAGAATTGCATAAAATTTCATTAAAATCCCCTATGAATAAAGTGGGAAGAACAGAAGAAGAACTTAAAAAACGCATAAGGTCCCATGAAAACTTCCTATTACATACTTCGTGATGACCATAGAACCCTATCAATCTCCAAGAGCAGCCGTCCTTAGATATTGTTGACTCGATGTGATGAGTAGAGTAAGAAATAACTTGTACTTCCATGTCTCTTGGCCAAAGCAAAGCTAAGCCTCCTTTGCGCCCTCGAGCATCAACAGTAAAAGCATTCGGCCTCTTAATCTTGTGTTTGATGTGATTCCACTCGTGAGTATGTAACTTAGTTTCCATAAGAAAAACCAAACCAGTTTTATTGTTGCTAATTAGACTGGCAAGTGACCTAACTACTCGGGGTTGGTTAAGACCCCGGCAGTTCCAAGCTAGTAGATTCATGGCTCTCGGCTGGACTGCCCCGCAGTCTCAGCCGTTGTGTCTTGAGAGAAGGTATCCAATCCATCAGTAGAAAGAGATACATTCTTGATTGGGGAGGCCTTAATCATGTCTCCATTATTAAGCACATGATTAGAGGAGTTATTGTTATCATTTAAGGAGGAGCAAATATTCAGACCAGGAGTCTTTGCGTCAATAATAGAGCATTGAATGCCCTTCTCATTAGATGTATCGCCAGTCAAATACTCATTAAGGTCAATGAATGCCTTACAAAGAATTGACTTAATTGGCTCCTTAAATTTGTAGCCATCATTAGCTTTAATTATGGTCAAGCTGTCATTAGCATCAATGCTAGGACCATCAATTCCTTTAAATTTCAAAGAATTCAATTCCCCTTTATTACTCTCATTAGCATTAATGACCGATTCAAATCCAGGAGGAAATTTAGGGGATTCCAGATCTAACGCTATTTCTTTTTCTCTCTCCAAAAGTGTGGTGGGATCGTCCGGCAGCTGCCATCTCTCCTCCAGCCCCTGGATTGTGGCAATGTATACACGATGCTCCACCCAAGATCTCTCCCGATACGATCTCTCCCGATACTGTGTCTCCATGTTATTAGATGTAGAGACAAGTAAGGGACAATAAAACCACTTGAAGCAAGAATACTGTTTTAAATATTTGAGTGGTGGATGGTGAAGAACAGACAGGAAGAGAGCTCTGTATAGAGCTATCAAAATTAGCCAATTACGGTGGCACAAGATCTGCCCAGAATATTGGAAGATCAATTGCATTGACTCAAACGCCAAATAAAAATGGCCAAAATTGGGGAGAAGAAACAATGGTAATACCATGTATGGATTATGAAATCCATAGGTTCCCACCAAATCAATTTGATCCGAAATAACAGCCTCCATTTGTGTGTATATCATAAGGTAAAAAATGGAAAATCAATAGATTTGAAAGAGAAAATAACACTAGTGTGAAAACCTAGCGAGAAAATGACTCTAGAGATAAACTAGAGAGAAACTAGAGAGAAAATGACTCTAGAGAGAGTTATGGACTTATCGATTCGTGTACATATTGAGTTAAAAATTTGACAATTAATTATTCTTTTCATTTACAAATTATTTGGTCATTTTTTATACTCCTCCAGTTTATAATATTTTTTCTGTAGTGTTTTAAAACACAATGTTAGAGCAATTGATAATGAAACTTCCACCTTTGTCATATTGTATTTGGTCATTTTTTATTGACGATTTGATTGGTTTGCATTCCGAAATATTTAAAATTTGTCTACTTTCCCCGAACTACCGGAATAGGTCATTTTGGGGATTTTTATATTAAATTTACAAGATTTTAAGTTTTAAGGAAGGGAAAAGTAGGAATTTGACACATTAAGTGTTTGAGATCAATTTATAATATACAAAACACAGTAAACACGTTTTAAAATAAATAAAATTATTATTTTAACAAAGAGAATATTCCCATCCTCCACTTGCTAGTGATGATGTGGTAGATTTATTTGTGGATCCTCACGGGTGTCTAAATGTCCTAGGAGTCCCACCTGGGTCCTCAGTTTCCTTCTTGGCGATCTGTCGGATTCACAGGTCCTTGGGGAGCTCGAGTCACTAGGGGAAGGTTCCTTGAGTTGGGTTGATTGCTCTTAGCCCGGGTGGTTACTCCAATCTTCTGGGGCTATCCTTGTTCCATGTTCTTCTGGTACGTAGACCACAATCGAAGGGGATCATAGCCACTCTAATGCTTAAGTTAGCCTGGGTCCAAAAGGTTCGACAATACTGGTAGAGAGTATTAAACAACGCAATAGAAAATTGACCTACTTAGTGTTGGAATATTTATAGAGTTGACTGATTCTTACTTCTTGTGAGATCCAGACACGTGTATGGTTGGGATTTATGGGCTTTCTTTCATCAAAAGGGATCACTTTTGAATGGGCCATGTGATGGGCCCTTAAGCCTTTATCCGTAAGTCGGAACCCATGGGCTAATAAAATGGGTTCATGAGTTAGGTCACCTTCTCCCCCCTCACCACTTTTGCACCACCCGCATTGGTAGTGTCATTATGGTGTGTGCATGATGATGGAGATAGTAAAGAGAACTATAAATGTGAAGCAGCGTGGGAGATCTAGAGGTCGATGGGTGATAATTAAGACTATTATGCATCAGTGATGATGAAGACTCCAACTAGGGGGCGGCAAATGTGAAGGCAATGAAAAAGATGAGGTTGGCAGACCTTGCGGAGATGAACATTGATGGTAGAAGATGGTATATGTAGGATAATATGGTGTGGGGGTCGGGACAGTGACCCAAGGAGCGGGGTTCGGGGATGCTAGTCCAAAAGTAGTTAACATAGAGATCAAAATTAAGTAGTTTTCTTAAAATTATATTTTTCATTACTAAACATTTATTTTTTTGATAAGTTATGTCTTTCCTAATTTCACATTCAACATTAGTTTGTATATGGAGAGCAAAATCCATTCTACAAAGAGGCTACATGAGTAAAGAAACCGAGAACTAAATTTAATCCACTAGAAATTTAAACAAGTCCTACATTCAATTATCAAAAAAAATATTCAGATTAACTTCACATTTAATTGATTTGAATCTTTGATAATTTGCAAAAAATTGAGGAATTAATTGAATAAACACCTATTACATAGATCAAAATTATTATACAAACAAAAGAATCTAAAAGGACTTAAAAATTATACTAAAAAAAGGAACCCTGAGTGTTTCGACTTTGACGGTAATGATGGTGATCTTGTTGAGATAAATAAGATGAAGGTGATATGTATGAGATACTTCAAATGTGAATGGCTTGAGAATTGACATGAGAAACATGAGTGATGATAATAGTTGGAGATAGATATGCAAGATACAATCATAATTACATGCTAGTTAATGTTAATTTTAATCTTAATCATTTTATATTGATTTGAATGCTCAATTTTATTATTCGAAATGATTGGAAAAGATTGTCCCCAATACTCCTTTCGTTTTTTTTATATGTCGTTTTAGACTTTTGGTTTTGTTTTTTTATATAACGTTTGACAATTTCAATGTGTTTTTTACAATGCTAATGTACGTTTTAATTACTTTTTTTAATTGAAATTATCAACTAACCAATAATATAGTGAGAGTTTTTTGCAGCAATGATCCCAGTAAGTGGGGCCCAATTGTAATTTCGTCCGTGTAATTGAGAGTGTTGCATTGTTAGTCCTCGATAATGTACATATTACGCGGATTTAGTCCCGTTTTCACTGAAACGTTAAGTTTGGACGGTTTTGGGATCAAATTAGCATTTAGAAACGTTTAGGACTAATATTAGTTATAACTAAACAATTAAGTTTGTAAAAATTAAAAATTGACCCCGACCTAAATTATTGAGCAGACTTAAGTTCTCAATAAAACACATCAAACACACTCTTCACCAACTAAACTCCAACCCCTTAAAAGCTCCCTGACAAAATTCGAAAGTGAATCCAAGAAAATTAAAGAAAGCCTTTATTGTTGGGTCCTACAATGGCCCTGAGACGTAATAGTGGTAGTGTAGAAGCACCTGCATATGGTAGGTCTCAAGGTTAAAGTATTGATTTTTTTAGTTTCAAAACTTTTGAATTTTATGGGAAGTACAAAACAAAGAATTTGTTTATCTCTTTTTATACACTTTCCAAAACAAAAAGTTCTTGTTTAAAGTATTAATTTTGGAGTGTTGTGTGTTTGGTGTTGGATCTTTGTGTAAAATAGCAATTTGTTAGGGTTACGTTTCCCTAAAACGATTTCTCATTTAATTATTGTACAAAATTGATTTTGGGTTATTTTAATTTTGCTCTCAAATCGATTTAGGGTTTTATATTCCCTAAAATCGATTTAGGGTTTTTTATTCAACAAAATCGATTAGGGTTTAAAATTAGGGGTTTTGATTCCCCAAATCTTTGGGCTTACAATTAGATGTTTTGATTCCCTAAATCGATTAATGGTTCTTGTTCCTAAAATTCGATTTAGGGTTTTTTATTCAACAAAATCAATTAGGGTTTAAAATTAGGGGTTTTGATTCCCCAAATTGTTTTGGGCTTACAATTAGGGGTTTTGATTCCCCAAATCGATTTGGGCTTAGAATTAGGGGTTTTGATTCCCTAAATCGATTAATGATTCTTGTTCCCAAAATCGATTAGGGATTTCGAATTTTCGATTAGGGTTTCTGATTCCCTAAATCGATTAATGGTTCTTGTTCCCAAAATCGATTGGGGATTTCAAATTTTCGATTAGGGTTTCTGATTGCATAAGTAAATAAGATGTATCAATAATAACTAATTTTTTTTAATTTTGTTCTTTTGTCTAGGTGAAGACGAAGCAGATTTAATGACAATTTGATTGTACCACGGTGGAGCTTTGTTGAGGAGTCCATTTACAAGGTATGTTGAGGGGTTGTGGATTACTTCGACTATGTTGATGGGTTATCTGTTAGTATAGATGTATTAAGGCAGCTTGTTGGTGAGTGTAGGCAGTTCTTTGGTAAAGATAGGACTAAGTTTTATTATAAGTGTGAGGATGACTTGGCTAAGGGTTGTAAATTGTTAGATAAAGATAGTGATGTGTTGGGATGAGGTAGAAATTTATGTGCAACATGGGAACTTGGATGAGATGTTGAGGGCAGAGGCTGAAGCTGGAGAGATTAGGCAAGACAATATTGGAGATGATCAGGATGAAATGGCTGATATTGACAGTAGTTTCTCTTACGGGTCAAGGTATATACACCTAAGTGAAGATTCAGACAATAGTTGTAATGATAGTGATGAATCAGAGGGGTTTATGGATGAGGAGTATGATATGGCAGATGATGATACATTATTTGATAGTCATGTTGATAGAGATGTTGATGAAAATTAGGCATTCTGTCATTCTGAGCTATTTTCCAGTCATGTCCATGAACAGCTTAGAGAAGATGATGGAGATCCAGACTTGGGATATGATAGTGATAAAGTATAGAGTGACAAGGAATTAAGTGATGTTGAAGGTGATCATGCAAGGTTAGATTCTTTCCCTAAGTTTAACCTTAAGACTGATTTGAGACAGCCAAATTTGCCATGGGGATGATTTTTAGTTCTAGACAGGAATTGAAGAAGGCCATTGATACATATAGCATTAAGGATGCTAGAGCTATAAAATATCTGAAAAATGACAATGACAGGGTTAGAGTAATTTGTAAAGATGATACTTGTAAATGGTACATTTATGTAAAGAAGTTAAGTGGTGAAACTGGTTTACAGATTAGGAAATGGCACCTAGATCACATTTGTATTCTTGTGTATGACAATAGATTGGTGACATCAACATGGTTAGGGAATCACTATCTTAAGAAGTTTAGGAATGCCTCTAATTATAAGCCATTAGATTTCAGGAAGGAAATGAATCTTAAATTAGGACAACATGTTAGTAAATGGCAAGCATATAGGGCTAAGAATGTTGCTTTAAAACTTATTTATGGGGATGAAGAATAGTAGGATATGGAATTACTGCACTGAAATAGTTAATACTAATAAAGAGACCAAGTGTTATGTGAAAACTATTACAAATGAAGCAGGAAAATCTATTTTTCAGAGATGGTACATGTGCTGGAGTGCTTGTAGGGCAGGTTTTAAGAGTGGTTGTAGGAAAATTGTTGGGGTTGATGGTTGTCATTTGAAAATTAAGAGGGGAGGACAGTTATTAGTTGCAGTTGGGATTGATCCAAATAACAATATATTCCCAATTGCATATGCTCTGGTAGAAATAGAAAATAAGGATAGTTGGGCATGGTCTTTGAAGCACTTGTTTGAGGATATTACAACTGGGAATTGTGATGAAGATGAGCAGAGTGAATGGAATTTCATGTTTGATAAGCAAAAGGGTTTGATAGAAGCTTTTAAAACTGTATTGCCAAATGTTGAACATAGGTTTTGTGGAAGATGTGCCGATTCCTTGTAATTCCTTGTCAAATGTATTGCCAAATGATAAGCAGAAGGGTTTGATAAGCAGAAGATGTGCCGATTCCTTGCAATTCCTTGTCAAATGTATTGCCAAATGATAAGCAGAAGATGTGCCGATTCCTTGCAATTCCTTGTCAAATGTATTGCCAAATGACAAGCATAAGGGTTTGATAAGCAGAAAATGTGCCGATTCCTTGCAATTTGTCACAAAGATCGACTCTTACTTCCAATGACATTACAAGGCTGAGAGTAGGTGGGAACTTACCAAATAACTCCTGGAAACAAGTCAGGAGAGCAGCATCAGTGTTTCGATCACCAAACTCAGGGGTTGCAATCAGAGCCCCACCACCAATGGTTGGGAATTTCACACAAGCTAGGCCTTCTTTCATACCTCCTGCCAACACAAGGAATCGAGATGTCATTGTGAATCGAGGGCAGAAATTTGTGCAAGTCAGAGATCTCATTGATGATTGAATGTTTTAGTTTACCACTATTAATTTTCCTATTATTTATAACTATTTCGACTTAGCAAACTTTGGCAAAAGTTGTTTCTGTTCTTTTATGATCCTTTTGAGCTGTTTTGGTGCTCTTTTTTGAGTAATTTTTGTGCTTTTTTAGGATTTGTTTGAGCTACAAAAAATGGCTGTGTTGTTTGAAGTTCAAACAAACTTATTGGAATATATTAGTTTGCAGTTTATCGGAAATTATGTGCATCAATTGTGAAAGAACTCAAAACATACTGCATTCATTAATGCCACTTTCATTCATACATAATGCTTTCGTACTACATTACATAACTAGTTTAAAAAACATAGATTGATATTGGGTTATCTATGGAAGGGAATAAGATAGCTTTTGGAGGGAAAAAATGTTCACTTTTGTGCCTTGGGGCGTTTTGTCGCCAAAACAGTTACACATGACCCTAAACTATTTTTAAATGCTATTTTGACCCCAAAATTCGACCCAAATGCTAACTTGTCCCCAAAACCATCCAAACTTAACATGTCCGTGAAAAACGGGACTAAATCCGCACAATATGTACATTATCGAGGACTAACAATTCAACACACAATTATAGGGACGAAATTACACTTGGGCCCCACTTACTGGGACCATTGCTGCAAAAACTAATTGACATTTTACATTTTCAATGTACTTTTTGACAACTTTTAAATAACTTTTAATTATTCTTAATCTATGTGAAAATGTTTAGAACGACATATAAAAAAACGGAGGGAGTATAACAAATACCGAAAAAACATGGCTTATTTCCTTTTTCCCCCCTGCACTATCGAGACGCTTTCGATCTGCCCACTGTGGTATTTTAATTTTCAAACCGGGCCTAAAATATTTTTGTTTTCAATCCACCCTCTATTTTGCGTTTTGTTCGCCAAAAAAATAAATTGAGGTAAGGGTAAAACTGGAAACACATGTACAATTAGATTTTGGGTCAATTTTTTTAATAATTAAAGAAGAGGGTTCACTAATGAAATTCAAAAAAATATTTTTAATAGTTAGTCCATAACTTTTTAATGATTATTACACATGTAAAATTTGCTTGTCCTCATTTTGAGCATGACAGTTTTATTTTAGCTTTTAAGTGAAGTACATCCTTGGCTGTCATTGATGGAACTTGGTTTTCTGCTTCTGTTTGCCCTTGTATATTGGGCACCTATCTGTGTAGCTCAATAAGATCTCTTATCCTCTACTTCTTTAGTGTTTTATGTAATAGTTTAATTGATGGGCCACAGATGAGACTGATTTAAATAACTTCTTTAGTGTAATTGTTAAACTAATATAGTAGTTGCTTAGTATTTAGTTGGATAACCCACCCAAAGAATCAGCGGGATGTGAAGCCTTAACCAGTTTGCTCTAGAAACTTTAGGCAATTCAACTCTAGGTTTTTTTTTGATAATTCAAGTTAATACAACAAGGTATACATATTACAAACAAACTAGAAGGACTGAAAGACACTCCAACAAATGGAGCGTGACAGAAACATACATAAGATACATAGATTTAAAATGAAAATAAGTAAAAGCGACATCCGAGATTTGGGAAGATTCCTCGATGAGATATGTAAGCTTCCTGTAAATCCAAAGACCCCAAACATGACTCATAACAACTAATATTAATTCATGTTCAAAATCATGTTGTTTCCCTGAAAAGATATAAAGTAGAAGTAGAACATGATGGATTTGAAAGAGAAAACAAATGGATGTATAATATTGACATGAGCTGAAGAGAAACTCAAGCTTCTCTTGGTCGATGTCATCAGTGGAGATTTGTTTAATGTCGATGATTGGTCGACTATTTAAAAGTATCCAAGTGGAAGTAGAATTTTGACATGAGCAGAAGAGAAGCTCAAGGCTCTCTTGGTCAATGTCAGAGGTGAATATTTGAGATATGTCGCTAGCTAATCGACTATATAGAGAATCCTTAAAAGAAAATCTAATAAGGAAAAAATCCATCAAAATTCTAACGCCTAATTTATACGATTCAGAGACACAAGAGTGATCACGATATGAATTAATATTTGAAGAGAAATGAGAAAACCAGTAAGGGTTACCATACTTACACCGATTCCCTGAAACACCTTTGCACTTGGAATTGACCGAATAAGTCATCCAAACCCTCCTCCATTCTTCGCTAGTGCTTGTAAGATGATTAAAGTCCAGTCTGAGTTGCATAACTCCATAACTTATCCTTTGTTTGTCGTCATGTTCATCATCCTCCATTCGTGCTCACTGGTGCATACTCACTGGTGTCATTTCCAACATTCGCTAGTGCTTCTGGTTTAGCGAAATCTAATCCTACATTCACAGAGTTGTGATCTGATGTGTTGCCTTTATAGTTCTCATCTAAACTACTTAAGCTTGGACTATGTGTTTGACAGACAGTTTGTATATCATGGATGTTCAGTGGTGTCTCAAGACCATCTTTTGATTCAAAAGAAAGCTGACGATGCTTCATAAGAGCTAATCGAAAATGAACCACATCTTGTTCATGAGTCTTCTTCTGCCCTTCCATTTTAGGGTAACTATGTTCTTCGAATTCAAAGGAAGAACTTAACTCTCCATTTACCCTTTTCCGTTTCAAATGGTTCGAAGACGCCTTCATAATACTAGAGCCTGAATCTCTTTCTATGTTGAAACAAAAAGAGCTATTGTCTAAGACACCCTTTAATTGTTTTCCAAGTTTCTGTTTTTTCATTACAGGGCACTCAAGATCTTCTAATTGTACATGACTATGTAACTCTAAATCCTCCCTTTTCCGTTTCAAGGATTTTGGAAACTCATCAAAGGCAGAGCTATTTATAATAGATGAATCTATCACCATCATATCAATCAGAACATCTTTATTCCAAAAATCAATAATACTGCTGTATGAAGAATTATACCCAGTATTACCAATGAAATTAGGATTATCAAACCTTTCTCCAGTTGCAATTTGTTGCTTTTTAAAGGAGTTTGATTGATTTTGATTTTTGATTTTGGTCTTGATTGAGATGATGTTTTGCAATTTTCTCTCTTGAAGCAGTTCTTGATGCTTTGCTTCATGAAAATTAGCAGGTATTTCTTGATGTTGAATACCCACAAGCCCTTCTCGACTTTTCTTGAGGAGAGCAGTCGCCCTCTGGTTCTTCCTTGTCTCGACCCAATTGTCCATCCTTCGATTCCGAGCTTTGTTAGCATCAACTCCGATCTTGTATGATTTCTTCCTAATCTCTGTTCTTGGCCTTGAAGATTTTTGAAGCTCTATAACGATAGAGAGGTTCGACCAAATCCTCAAAGAAACAGGGGAGGAGCGATGTTGTTCAACGTTGGACAGGAAAGGGTTGTGGTTCGTCGCTAGAGGTAAAGCCGCGGCGGCGGCGGGAGGGAGAGAAGGCGGCCATTTCAGTTTCAGGGTTTGTTGTTTTGTGATTTGGGGGTTTGGGGTTTCTTGGGTGCTGCTTCTTTTGAGAGAGTTCAACTCTAGGTTTTAAGTGTGCATCCTTTTGCTTCAAGTTGAAGGTCGTGATTGGTGCTTTAGCACTGGGTTTTAAGTTTTGATGATCCTTCCCACACCCTTGATAAAATAAGGACCTTCTCGACTGTCATCTTTATATTATCTGTTTAAGTTTGTGTAAACGAATTATTCATGTTTGTTTTGTCTTTCATCCTTTAGACAGCATAACCTGCACAAGGTTAGTATTTTACCAAACTCATGTCCTCATGACATTTCTTTGGGGGGGGGGGGGGGGGCGCAGATCGGGGGTGGAGGTGGGTAGATCGAGATCGCGGTTGGGGGTGGGGGGCAGATGGAGATTGACATGGGGGGGGGGGGAGGCAGATCGGGGGGGGGGGGGGGGGGTGAGGGTGGGGTGGGAAGGGGAAGAAGGATGTGAATTTTCTAACTAATTATTATCAAAATATTTGTTTGAATTTTAATAGTGAACCCTCTTATTTAATAACTAAAAAAATTGTCCCAAAATCTAGTTCTACATGTGTTTCAGTTTTGCCCTTGCCTTAATTCATTTTTTTGGCGAAAAAAATGCAAATTAGGGGTGGATTGAAATAAAAAATAGTTTAGACCGCATCTGGATAGTTAAAAGAAAATAAGCCAAAAAACATTGATGAATTAGAAAAAGAAAAAGAAAAATTGGGAGGATAGAAGCAAGATAACAGTTGTGCAAAAAAGAACTAGATAAGAAATCCCAAAACAAATGCTCTGTTTCTTCCCTCTCTAACTATGGCTCAAAACTGCACTTCTTACTTCACTACTACTCATCAAAATTCATTCAAATTCCATTCCTCTTTTTTATGTTCATTTCCACCTTCAGTTTTCCCCTCCATTTTCAACAAGAATAAAATATGCCCATTTGTCTTGAAAAAAACATATGCCAAGAATCACAGAAATTGCACAAAGATTAATGCAACTGCTACTTTGGAAACTGGGAATGGAGCAGTTGGAGTAAAGGAACAAACTGTTGAAACATCTGCTTCTAATTATGGAAGACAGTTTTTCCCTTTAGCTGCTGTTATTGGACAGGTAAAAAACATTTACATGCCTAATGTTTATGGGTCGGACTAAATATTTTCGGGGCCTAGTGCGAAATTAAATATTAGGGACCTTAATTGTATAAACATATAACATGGGCACTTTTCGGAATTGACTCAGAGTGAAGTGAACTATTTATATTACTTCGTAATATATAAGAAGTGTAGGTAGAAGTGATCCGTTTTGATATATTTCATTATATTATATCCGAGAGCCAAAAAAGTTTATTGCTCCACTTAATCTGTCATGTAATTTCTTTTACTACTTACGTCCTAAAAAGATGGTAAATTTTGAATTTTGGTTTTAAATGTAATAAAGTTTGAAGCTTTAGTTGCAAAGGTGGAAATTTTGTTTGAAACTAAATTATGATGTCAATGGTAATTGATTTTTTGTCTTAGAATTGTGACCCTGTCCTCATAAGGTTAAAGTTGCGTACTATCTGACCCCATTAGCCTGTTAAGGCGGGAACATCTTTGGAGACATTGGGGCGTGCTCATAGTGTCTCATCGCTTTCTTGAGAAAGTTGTTTATTTGATTAAATATAATTTAAGATGTCTCTAGTTTAGAGATATGTTGCTTTAAAATAAGTAGCGTACTTGATTGTGATTTTTCTGTTTGTTGCATATTGAATAATGTCCTGGAGTTATGATATGAACATATATCGAAGAAACTGATGAGATATGGGAATCTTTTCTTTGTTATTGTTTTAAACTGGTACAGGATGCAATAAAAACTGCTCTCCTTCTTGGAGCTATTGATCGTGAGGTGGGAGGTATTGCTATCTCAGGAAAGCGTGGAACGGCTAAAACCGTTATGGCAAGGGGTTTACATGCCATTCTTCCTCCTATTGAAGTGGTGGTTGGATCAGTTGCAAATGCTGATCCTGCTTGTCCTGAAGAGTAACTATTATTATTTTATCAGTTCATCTTGCTTGTGTTTGTTCAGGAATTCAAAAGTTTGTGTGTCTTCACGAAATCAACATCACAATACATACATGCTTTTATAGACTAAAACCATGTATCAATCCACCCTTGTAGTGATCAGGAAACAACATGCCTAATTCTATTCTGCGAACAGTCCTTGGAACATTACTTGTAACTATATAACTGAATATGGTAATCGATTTTGGTTATATTTCCTTGGGTTAGAAAAATGTTCCAGTTAACTACTTTGACTCAATCGATATTTTGATAGCTTTCAATTGATCTGTAAACTTAACTATGTAAAATTATGTCAAGTTATTTCCATGCATGCCAGAATTACTCGTGCTGCTCATGCTGCAGTATGAGTCATTTTGTAGAATATTGCAATATGAAAATAAGATGCTTAAATTTTTTCTCAATTTCTTGTGCACAAGCAATGTAAGGCAGCTTCCAGTAAGAAAAACAGAAAAGTAAAGCTATTTTCTATTCTTGTGTGGCGATAAACACCATGAACTATGCGATTGTCCCCATAAAAGTCTAAAATATATGATGCATGACATGAAAGGTTTTTGGTAATGAAAAAGTGGCATTGAGTACTTGAAATCTACAACAACGGGTCGTTTCTGAGGGCTGAGGTTGGATTGATCTCAGCCTTATCCCTGTCATATAGGGAGGCTGTTTCTGAATTGATCCAAGATGAAGTGCAATGACTATCTACTACTTCATCATAGATAAGAAGTATAGGTAGTGTAATGGGCCAATTGATTTATTTTCTTATATCCTAGAGCCAGAGATTTTAAAATCGTATAATTAATAAATGAAATAATGACATATTATGTGACCAATGTGATGGATCGTACAATGTAGTGTACCCTCCTTAAGGTTTTTTCCGTAGGTCAACCCTGTTTGCTGAAACTATTGAGAAAAAATTAAATTGCTCGTATAAGTAATACCTCCCGTTCTTGTAGATATGTCTTTACATCCACTACCTAGTCCTTGTATGAGTATCACTGTTTCTTAAGCATGCATAAGGTATGAAGTAATTATGTAATATTGATTTTTTAGGTGGGAGGATGGACTTGCTCAAAAAGTAGAGTATGACTCTTCTGGTAATGTGAAAACTGAAATAGTGAAATCACCTTTTATTCAGGTAATTTAATGTTAAAAAGTTTTCTTACAGTGGCATCCCGCCTAAACATTTTCAATATATACATCCACTCACATTTGCAATTTATTGTAGATTCCACTTGGAGTAACAGAAGATAGACTGATTGGGTCTGTGGATGTTGAGGAGTCTGTAAAGATGGGAACAACAGTTTTCCAACCTGGTCTCCTTGCAGAAGCTCATAGAGGAGTGCTATATGTTGATGAGATCAATCTTTTGGATGATGGTATCAGTAATTTGCTCCTTAATGTTTTGACTGAGGGAGTAAATACTGTCGAAAGAGAGGGTATCAGCTTTCGTCATCCATGCAAGCCTCTCATGATAGCCACCTATAATCCAGAAGAGGGCGCAGTACGGGAGCATCTGCTGGACCGCATTGCAATGAATTTGGCGTATGTCTTACTTCCAAAATCTATATAAATTCCAGAATGAAATGATTACTGGGGTGTCCTAGATATGTAGTCAAAATGTGACTGTTAGTCTACAAGTTTGGTTCACCTTTCCATCAGCATTCTTTCTTTCTAGAAACCATTTTTTAACTTTGTGATGCCAATGAGTGTTCTGTTTGTTTCTTTTATTCGTATTTCACATACATTACGGTCTATTACTTGACCGCTGTGACACCTATATTGAGACCGAGTCAAGCTCAAGCAAATTTTGGAGTTGAGCTCTCATGCCCAGATCGCTTCCTTTAATCCTACTTATATCTCAAAGTTTTCTCTGGAAATCCAAGGTTGATATGCCAATGCCTATGTTGTTTGACTTTTTATATTCTTGGTGTGTGTTATCATGCTGCAATAGTTACTCTACACTTTGTATCACTGGTTTCCTCTCCTTTGTCTTTCCCTCTTTTGTCTCTTCATTTAGATAATGGATTGATTTTTCTGCAGTGCAGATCTTCCAATGAGTTTTGAAGATCGTGTTGCAGCTGTTGGAGTTGCAACCCAGTTTCAAGAACAAAGTAATGAAATTTTCAACATGGTATCAGAAGAAACAGAAAATGTGAAGACTCAGGTAACTCAAACGAAGAGTCTTTAAACTGTTGAGCCACTCAAGTTCTGCTCTTTCTAAGCCATATAAATCTTGTGGTCTTCTTAGCTGAATGCTCAAGTTGTACATTACTCCATTGATTGGTATTGAAGGAACTCAAGGAACTAATATCCTATGAATGCAAAGCCGTCAACTTGATTACTTAAATAACATAATGATTGTTTAGAGTATTTCAAATTCATAAATTTCTTATTGTTAATTCTTTTTTATCTTTCCATGACCTAGAGAGTCAAAGTTTTTATATTCTCTAGACATCGGATATAAAGGACTAAAGTTAAAACGGCTCATTAAACTACCTACACTTCTTATATATTCTGAACTAGTAGATAGTCTTTGAACTTCATCTTGGGTCAACGCGGAAACAACACCCCCCCCCCCCCGCCATCCTTCTTAGGCGTGGGCTCAGGCAACTGATTAACCCGTGTCTGAAAATAATTTCAATACTGACTGAAGTTTTATTCTCATGGTAGCATATGTTCATGTACTTTGAATTTGCATGTGTGGTTGACATCCGTTGTCCTTTTGGATGTATCTACCTTTTGGTTTGATTTTAATGACACTGTGCCATGTATACAGATAATATTGGCAAGGGAATACTTGAAGGATGTCACTATAAGCAGAGATCAACTGAAGTATCTGGTTATGGAATCACTTCGAGGTGGTTGCCAGGTCCTTCAAGTGAAACTCTTCTTACATTTTTTGAATATGCTGCTATACAACACTATTATGAACTAAACAATGTCATTGTTATTCAAGGCATTGAAACATCAGATGGGTATGATCAGCTTCTTTTCAGAACCTAATATATATAATACTCTTGACATTTAATCATCTCACAGGGGCACAGAGCTGAACTTTATGCTGCCCGTGTTGCCAAATGCTTAACTGCACTAGAGGGTCGTGAAAAAGTAACTGTTGATGACCTGAAGAAAGCTGTTAAGTTCTTATGACTTCTTTCTTTATTTCTGTTATTACCAAATTACACGAGTAATGATACTGGCACGTGCATTGGTTATATATATATGTACATTCTTCACAGCATTTAGTTTACTAAAGATTAGTCTTGTTTCCTTATATGATTTGTGGAATGTTCACTGTAAGATCATATCGATATCTAAACAAATCGAGATTTGGAATACGCCAGGAACTTTGTGAAAGGTTTTAACTGACATATTATAATTCCAGTTAGTATTGTAACTTTTTGCGTAATAAAATAATCTTACAACTGGAGTTCTTTTATATGACTGTGCATCCTGGTGCACTGAAAGAAACTGGTTCGTTGTGAATTCAGAATTTCGTGCAATTTGCTAAGTTGAATTATTCAAATGGACTCTGTATTGTATTTTCCCATAGTTAACAAAGGATTGATTGAGGGGTTATAATCAGTTGCAAATAAATCCAGAAAAACAATTCTTGATCTCTAAAGAGCATGTGTAGACTCTATAATGAGAATTATTTTGAAAGGGTGTCTTCTCCTTACATTCTCATGCAGGTAGAGTTGGTCATCCTTCCACGTTCAAACATTACCGAAACCCCACCTGATCAGCAAAATCAGCAGCCACCACCTCCCCCTCCCCCTCCCCAAAATGAGGAGTCTGGTGAAGAACAGAATGAAGAGGAGGATGATAAAGAGGAAAATGACGAGGTCATTAAATTTTTTATCATTCTTTCGTGGACAGAACATAAAAATTGAAGATGTCTCAGTTATGACTCAATAATTTGTTTGTTCCAGGATAATAACGAAGAAGAAGATGAGCAACAGCAAGATCAGATTCCTCAAGAGTTTATATTTGATGCAGAGGGAGGTTTAGTGGACGAGAAGCTTCTCTTCTTTGCACAACAAGCTCAGAGGCGCAAAGGAAAAGCTGGGCGTGCAAAAAATGTTATATTTTCAGAAGATAGAGGCCGGTATATTAAACCAATGCTTCCAAAGGTTGGTTATGAGTTTCTTCAATCTTCCTCAGCCACCAAATGTTCTTTCTTCTATAAAGCTCAGGAGGGATCTCAGAATTCATTGATAATAAATAAGAAATGATTCTTCAAGTTCCTTCAAATAATGCCGAAGTTATCCTCTTTCCTACAAGGTTTTTTTTTTTGTCTTTTTACAATTCTCATCTTTTGACAATATTCTATGTTTATAACTAGGGTCCTGTTAAGAGATTGGCGGTTGATGCAACTCTGAGAGCTGCTGCTCCATATCAAAAATTGCGTAGGGAGAAGGACACACTGAAAATTAGAAAAGTTTTTGTTGAGAAAACTGATATGAGAGCCAAGAGGATGGCCCGAAAGGCTGGAGCCCTGGTATGCGTTGGGCATGTTTTATATCTCAATATTTTACCTTTTTCGAAGTGTGCCTCAACCTAGCCTTGCGTCATTTCTGCTTAGACAACTTTTCTTTCAGTCTTACTCTCTGAACTTTAGGCAACCAATAGCTTTTGGAGTTCTTAAATCTTAATGGCCTTCGCTTTCTCCTCTTTCTCATATTTCAATGGTAAACAATAAGCCTCCAACTTATCTTTAGTAACCAGTTCCTGGTGGTTTTAGTTTGTTTTTTGTTCCAGTATTGATAACTATCACAATCTCTCCCGCTCTGATTTTCTTGGTTGGGAAGAGAATAAAAAGAACCGAAAAAAATTACGTTTCCAGGTTTATAATATTAATCGTTAGTTTCGGTGAATTAGAAGTCAAGCCATAATCTCACATTTCATAACTCTCCAACTAGTTGCTCGAATTTCAAAAAAAAAAATTGTAAGGATTCTGAGATAGTTAATGATGATGATTCCTCAACGAAACCTCATTATAACAACAACAGACCCTTATATGCTATCATTCTAAATGTATTCATGGCAGGTAATATTTGTGGTTGATGCTAGTGGGAGTATGGCACTAAACAGAATGCAGAATGCCAAGGGAGCAGCTCTTAAACTACTTGCAGAAAGTTACACTAGTAGAGATCAGGTTCAATTTGTTATACTGCATCCAGTTTCTTCTTTTTAATAAAACATCTTGGTCATCAATCAACTTTTAAGCATTTGTGTTGTAACTCTTACTCGTTATGGGTTTCAGAATCCATAAGACATCTTATGCAAGTATATGATTACGAATTTACGAATATGATTATGAATATGATGCAGTATCTCATTCTTATCTTACTAATGGTAATTTGCGTAATACTTCTTGTTTCCCTTTGGAGTTCTTCAATGCATCCGTTTTTGTTGTAATGTTCAACAGGTCAGTATCATTCCCTTCCGGGGAGATGCTGCAGAAGTTCTCTTGCCTCCTTCCCGTTCAATAGCAATGGCAAGGAACCGTTTGGAGAGACTTCCATGTGGAGGAGGTTCCCCCTTGGCTCATGGTCTAACAACTGTAGGTATTCTGATTCTGTTCTGAATGTTAGAGATAAGGAAACGTTTAACCTGCTTCCTGTCGCTAACTAATATGTTCACCGGTTCATCCCAATCTTGAAATGAATCAGCTCGCTCTATCTGATGAAAACTAATTCAGGGATTGAATAATTAGTGGACTTCCAATAACCCCCAAAAGCAAATGTTCAATTCGTTGTGTAATAATAAAATTGAGTATCAGTATTTATTTTGTGTGTGCATATATCTTTCTAATATAGATTAATAGATGAAAACATAAAGATATAGAGCTGTGTCATTTCCTACTATGAAAATATTTTTCCTAAGTGCATGATTTTGACAATTTGTGTGTCCTCCTTAGGCTGTTCGCGTAGGTTTGAATGCAGAGAAGAGTGGTGATGTTGGACGTGTGATGATTGTTGTGTTAACTGATGGTAGAGCTAATATATCACTAAAAAGATCTAATGACCCAGAAGCTGTAAATCCTGACACACCTAGACCTTCATCGAAGGAACTGAAGGTAAGCTGTTGTCCTGAATTATTTCCTATTGAGTTGGCAGAGCGCGTCATAAAATTGTGTTGTGCTTAATACACCACAATCTGCCGGAATCTTTATTTCCATTAAGTTTCTGTCTATCGCTTTAAACCTCTTAATATACCTGTTTCAGCACTTTGATGGGGTTAGCAAAACTCACCCAACTATATATATCAAGTTAGCCTGACCAGTATTATCGAAAAGAGGAGGACATATTATGTGCTTGTCCATGTTAGATATCATGAATTCCCCTCCCGTGCATTCACCCAATAAATTACTTTTTGTTTTGGTTTTGGACTACATGTCAAATTTGATAAAAGGAAGATGAAGAAAATAGTGCTTATATTGGACTAAGGTCTTGCTGACTTCATACAAAATTTGCAGGACGAGATTCTTGAGGTTGCCGGTAAGATCTACAAAGCTGGAATGTCTCTCCTTGTAATTGATACTGAAAACAAGTTTGTCTCGACTGGTTTTGCCAAGGAGATTGCTAGAGTTGCCCAAGGTATTCCAATTCCTGTGTACTTCCTTTTATCTAACTTTTTCCACCTTCATCCAACCACCACCAATCCCGAGCCTCGAAGGTTCTACTTAATGATATACTGTAACATTTAGCCGGGCCTTCTAACAAGTCGTATTTGCATTGTTATTCACCAGGGAAGTATTACTACTTGCCCAATGCTTCAGATTCTGTCATCTCTGCAACAACGAGGGAAGCATTATCCGCATTAAAGAACTCGTAATTTGAAAAGCTGTATAGAGTATTCTGTTTTCTAGAGTGTTTTCTGGTTCTTCGAATCCCAGAATGCAAGTGTGTAACATCAAAGTCTTGTGCTGCATTTTCTTAGTTATAGGGAAATGCCAAGTTTTGGAAGTTCTCCATGCATTCACTGTAACTTTAACATGGATTCAAACTCGGGATATCGAGGTGTCTCGAGCTCAATCGCCTTTGCAGATACCACTAGACTATGCTGTTGTGGGCTAAATTTTCTCATTCTTGTATGTAAGCATTTTAACATTGATTTATACAACAAATTTATTGTGGCAATGTTCAACTTCCAAATATTAGAGATAAATTTAATGTTTTTAGTTTTTATGTTCAGTAGATATTACTGGAACCATGCATTTTCATTTAATAACATATTTGTAAAACTCTCTTATAAACAGAACTTGAATTTTATTGGAATATATGTTAATGTAAGTTCAACTTTATACGGGATCTTACAAAAGAATTTTTCATATTATTGTAAAATTGATAGAAATTAAAACCAAACTTGCAGTTTAATTTAAATCATATTAAGTCGGATATTTCATCAGAATGTTTTCAGTTTTTTTGTAATAGTGCTTCAAATCATTATGTTCACGATTATAACTTCTATGTATTCTGGCAACAATATAAAGAAAGGATATTTACCTTCCTTTATAACTTTATTATTCCTATTTATCAAAAAAAAAGTTATTGTTTTTTTTTTATCACGTACAACACATTTAAAATCTTATTACTAACTAGTCATGGTGCACCGTCAATGTTCGTACATATTAATATTTTGTTCAGTTAGTCTTCGTTTACTAAAAATATAATAGACACAATAAATTTCTTCAATAATTTAATTAAATAATGACAAATTCAAGTAGTTAAATGAAGTTAATAGACATATTTTGGGTCCCTGCTTCTCAATATTGTGTTCCTTTTATTCACATTCTGTTTTGATGGTGTTTGTCATTGGCTTAGTCATTATTGTATTCATTATATTTATAATACTAGTAAGATATTACGTGCGTTGCACGTGGTAAGAATTTTATTGAAAAACTAGTAAGATATTACGTGCGTTGCACGTGGTAAGAATTTTATTGAAAAATTATATGAATTTTGTTTGCTTATTTAGAGGTAAATGGAGAGTGTAAATGACTTTTTACTTTCAAATAATCAATAATATTTATAGAAATTACTCTCTAAGAAAATTAATAGAATGATATCCCTATTTTTGTATAAAATAAAAGATATTTATTGAAACAAAGAGTACTTTATAATTTACGTCACTCTCAAAAGATGAAATAATTATGATTGTGTAACTTTCAACCATTTTAATTACTCCCTCCATCCCAAATTATATGTCCCATTTTGACTTTCACGGTCTACGAGACACAACTTCAAATGTAAATATCTCTAATTCTATAGGCATGAAAATTACAAAAAGTTGATATTTTAAAAATATACATTAAAACGAATCTAACAAGATCCAATATGACTATATTATCTCTTATCGGCTAATGAGAATTCATGAATTTTCGAAGTTTGACTCCTAAAATGGAAAGTAGACAAACAATTTGGGATGGAGGGAGTATGATATTTTATTTACATTGAAGCACATACATCCGCACTTCTCGGCAAGCCTCACTTAAACCATCACATATTATGTTTTGAGTGGTTCATGATCTTCACTGCACATCAATCCCTCTCTCCGTGTGGCATACATAGATGAAGTCGAGGAATGAGATGGTGACAAAGTGAAAAAGGTTTATTATTATGTATTGGTGAAAGCCGTGACAATCTTGATCAGATAATCAATCATCTCTTTGTGTACTCAGATCATTAAAATTATTCCGATCCCATAAGATTTAACAGTCTTACCACAATGCTGTCATATGATAGTGAAAGTCATAACTTTTAAATATGAACTATAATTACAGTGAAGGAAGTTCATAGATACAAGCTAATAAATAAAAATAAAAATTCAATAATAGTACTAATATAGATAAGAATATGATGTAAAAATTATACCAATAATAAAATTAAAATAAAAGAAACACCAAAGCCTTTTTAATTTTTATAAGTATTATACACTGAATACTCATAAGACTCTTCACTAATGTAAAAAGAATTTCATATGGTATGCATTTGATCCCTTAGGTATGTAGCATCATAAATTTTATCCTCTTTTATATTATCTATAAAATAAAAATAATTAAATAGTAACTTGGTAGGAGTACTAAACTTTATAGAAAGATTCTATCGAAGATAATAATTTAGTAATAAACTTAGTGCTATGATCAATAGAGAAAAGAAAATTCACGTAAAGTTACATTATTATGTTGGATGGAAAAATATATTAAAGAATGATATCCTTGAAATAAGTAACTTTATTATCTTATATTTTTACAAGAGGTATAACATCTAAGCACAACGTTTAAATAATTGTCCTTTGGACTTCATAGAAATTAGTGAAGTATAATCCTCAAATATGTTAAAATGGTGAAACAACTTATTTTAACTATAATATTTTTTTGTATAAAAATAAATATATTTTGAATTTTCAGTATTTCTTTGATACTAAATAATCATTTCACATACAAAAAACAAATTTTCATGTAGAAATAATTTTGACAACATATTTTAAGTGTTTGCCGAGTCCGAGTCGTGTCAAGTAGTATAATGAGAATGGATAATTGTGATGTACAAAGTATCATAATACACATGAATCATAATATTAGTTGAGAGTAAAAAAGTTCTAAATGTGGTACAAGTAAATCGAACAAGTTTTTTTCTTTAAACATACGAACATTAAAAAGAACGTGGACAAAGTTACATTATTTACATAAGAAATAACACCTTATTCTTCACTTTTTTTTATTAAGAATTCAAAATATCACCTATTCAAAAAATACAAATAAATTTACAAAAATATCAACAAATAAATTACAAGTTAAGAAATACGCAGTATAAATAGTTTGAGAGCTATAATTTGTGCCACTGATTCCTTGGTCTTGATCACTTGTCTACACAGAAATTTTGTTAAAATCTATAATACCAAATAACCATTATAAAAAAAGAGCTTTTTGCTACATCAACTAAATTATAACAAAAACCCAAAAAGTGTAACAAAAAAGCTTTTGTTACGCTATTGTTACGGTTTTTGAGGCGTAACAAATAGTGACGACACAAAAAGTAATCGTTACGCTAAACGCAGTAACAAAAGCTTTTTTTACTATGCTTCTTCCATGCGTAACATAAGAAAGATATTTGTTACCAATGTTTGGTCGTAACAAAAAAGGTTTCATATTCAAAAAAATTAATTTTGAATTTTAATTTATATTCATTGCAGTTAAGTAACACATGAAGATAGAGAACAAAAAAAGAATTCAACTTAATTTTCAACCAAGCAATCAATTTTTATTATTATTTAAATACATGTCCAATTTATTTGTTATTTTCTTTAGTTTCATATGAAATGTAGTTGATAAAGATGACTTCAATGGTTAAACATATATGATTTCTATAGAAAAGATTAACAAATATTAGATTACAATAAGTTGAACTATGAACTTTTTCAAAATCCCTAATAATATATTAAAACAATAAAAATATGACAATAATTTCCTTTGCCACCTTAAATAGTTTTTATCTATTTAGAATGTATAATATCAAATCTCTAATATTTTATAATTGGAGAAGTAATAATAGATGATCGTTTAATCATAGTTTGCCCATTTATGATCTCTTGGTTTAATTTGCTCTATCGTGTACTTTTTAACTTTAGGCGTATTAGTATGATATTGACTAATAATTATTTAATATTTTTATCGATGGAATTCATTTTGCATTAAGATATGACTAATAGACAATCAAATCTATATTTGTTTCAGTCAATAAAGTTTTGATCAAAGAAAAAGAAGTAAGAAGAAAAGACTAAATAAGACATTCTTTCAAAATATTATACAAAGACAAAAGAAATTTTGTAGTTTCTGTTTTTTATGTATTTGAATTTTCACCTTACTATCGAATGATTTTTAATCTTTTTTTGTTCGAAATAATTTCATAATTTATTATTAGCTTACATGAAAGATAAGTTGTATCATGAGTGTTAAGTATCATATAAAATTCTAAATAGAGCAACTAATTTTTTTTGTAACCATATAATTTTACTTAAAGTATATTAGTTCATAAAATGTAATTAGAGCAACTCTTACACTTATTTAACTATTTACATTTTGTACATAGATATATTAATTCATAGATTTCATTATAAAAAATATAGAATTATATTTTAGTTATAGTTTTAAATGTACTTTATATATATGAAGTCATATATTTCATTTTCTATAATTATGTAATTATTCTTCTTATATATTAGTTCCTAAAATAGTTAATTGAATGATTCTTTAACTTATTTTTAAACAAAAATAGGGGGTTGCTACAGCCGATTCCAATCCTAAATGCCTCTACTTAATCCTATGGATTCCTTCCATTAATTGTGAAAAGAGTGAAAACTCATAACCTCCACACAATTTAATGAGTTATTATTGACATGAATTAAATTACATGTATATATTTATTTATTTATATAATCATCATTTATCATTATAGAATATATTGAAATTTTCTCTAATAATGTAATTTTACTAAAATATAATAGTTTCATAAAGTTATGAATAGAGCAACTGAAAATTTCTCTAACTATATAATTGTACTTAAAATATATTAGTTCATAAAATTGTAAATAGAGCTACTCGTATACTTATTTTTAATATTTTACATAGATATAAGTCATAACTATCTTTTACTAATAGTTTTTATTTTCTTTTGAATATTCGAAGGCATATATTTGATTTACTCTAATTATGTAATTTTATTTTATATACTATTTCCTAAAATAATTAATTTAATTACTCTTAAACTTTTTTTTACATATAAATTATGTTTTCTTATGTTGAATATATTAATTCATATTATTCGTTTTATCTAATTACGTAACTCTACTTTATGTATATTAGTTTTTAAATATCAATTATGTTTTTTGTTGTGTAACTTTCAAATTGTGAAAGTCATAAACTTCATTGAATTTAATGACTTATTATTAGCATGAATTGAATGCATAAATTTAATTTATGAAGGTTATTTCCACATTAAACTAATCATAAAGAACCTATATTATTAGTTATAAAAATAATTATAGTTAAATCATTAACAAGCAACATTACTTATGAAATTTTTGAATTAATCTGAAGTACTAAAAGAATAATATTTATGTTCAACATGTGTAAAAGTTCATAAATAATTAAATATATTATTAGTTATCAAAATCACTAATGACATTGAGAGAATAGAAATCTCCATAATTTTCTTTCATTTTTTTGTAGGACTAAGATAAAAATATTTACATTTAACATGTTTTATAATAATATGAAAATGCCATGTGTTTCTTTCATTTTTTGTAGGACTAAAATAAAAATATTTACATTCGACATGTTTTATGATAATATGAAAATATTACAAAATTCAAAAAATAATTAAATCTATTATAAGTTATGAAAATAAATAACTAATGTCACTTGAGAGAATAATATAATTAGAACATGAGAATAGAGAACAAAAAAGAATTCAACTTAATTTTCAAATAATATAATTTATGTTCATACCCCATCATGATGAGGTCCACATCGTCTATGAAAATTACATTATCTTCAATTTAAAACAAAAGATAAATGCTATGAAAAATACATAAATTTACACGAAGAAGAAATCATCTTCATTTATTTCATTTTGTTCATCTTCATATCTTCTTCTGGTCTTCATAAAGAATATAATCATCACCCAGTAGTTGATCAGTCACTCTAGCCACAAGAAAGAAAGATATTAGTACTGTTGTTGAAAGAAAATGAACACAACATATATGAAACAAAATGCACCCTTAGCACTCTGAATAAAGAACTTTTATAAGTATTTTATTTACAAACGAAGAAGTTTGAAATAAGTGTGACATACCTTGTTAAGAAGATCAAGTAAGGCTTCACAATAAGGATTTATCTCGGATGCCTTTAGAGAAATCGTCTTAGGTTATCCTGCGACTATAGAGAAGCACAAAACCATAAATTAACAACAAAACAATATCATCATGATAACAATTCTCAAATTCTAAATAAACTTGATTACATGAAATTGACATTCTAGAATATGGCACACCTCATTCGTATATTAAGATGGAGTAAGGCACATGATATTTATAATGATTTGTGTAATTGTGTTGTGTTACTTATAAAGAGTAACTTACTTCCCCACTATGTTTTTACCTAAAGACCATTAAATGTTATTCAAAATAAACTACTTATTCTCTAAGTTGAAAAGTCATTCTAGTATCATTTTTACTTTAATAAAACGTTACTTGAATTATTATTATATGGTAACTAAATAAAAACATTTCATATTTATATTATTTAATCATGAAACATTTAGCATAATTATAAACTAATTCCTATTTCGTAAAGCAAATAATCTATTATGCTAATGGAGAATCAATATTCTATTTAAAATACGTGGTTACATTCTTATTTTTATAAGTATTATAGATTATAGATGTACCCATCTCTTCAGTTTCCCATTAAAAGGTATATACAATTAAAAAATTAAATTAATATTAATATCTATATATTACTTCATAATGTACCTATCTCTTCAGCTTCTCATTAAAAGATATATAGTATTTGAAAGTGGTATTGTATTAGTTTAATTTGATTATATGTGCTTAGTTTTATTTTGATATAATTATTATTAGAGAAAGTTGAATTGACTCATCAAAGTCATGATCCTAAAATCACACTAAATAATACATTTATTGTGTAGGAAATGATAACACTAATAACGGTAGTGATGTATCTTCTCTGAGTTATCTGCATTCGAAGGAATTTTGTTAATTTGAATATCAATTTATTACTTCATAATGTAGCTATCTCTTCAGCTTCTCATTAAAAGATATATACAATTAAAGAAAATTTAATTAATTGTAATATATGAATGGGAAGGGGTAAAATAGTCTTGACAAAATATGGAAGAAACACCTAAGGGTGTTGGCTCTTTTATAAGTATTATAGATTATATGAATTTTGTTTGCTTATTTAGAGGTAAATGGAGAGTGTAAATGACTTTTTACTTTCAAATAATCAATAATATTTATAGAAATTACTCTCTAAGAAAATTAATAGAATGATATCCCTATTTTTGTATAAAATAAAAGATATTTATTGAAACAAAGAGTACTTTATAATTTACGTCACTCTCAAAAGATGAAATAATTATGATTGTGTAACTTTCAACCATTTTAATTACTCCCTCCATCCCAAATTATATGTCCCATTTTGACTTTCACGGTCTACGAGACACAACTTCAAATGTAAATATCTCTAATTCTATAGGCATGAAAATTACAAAAAGTTGATATTTTAAAAATATACATTAAAACGAATCTAACAAGATCCAATATGACTATATTATCTCTTATCGGCTAATGAGAATTCATGAATTTTCGAAGTTTGACTCCTAAAATGGAAAGTAGACAAACAATTTGGGATGGAGGGAGTATGATATTTTATTTACATTGAAGCACATACATCCGCACTTCTCGGCAAGCCTCACTTAAACCATCACATATTATGTTTTGAGTGGTTCATGATCTTCACTGCACATCAATCCCTCTCTCCGTGTGGCATACATAGATGAAGTCGAGGAATGAGATGGTGACAAAGTGAAAAAGGTTTATTATTATGTATTGGTGAAAGCCGTGACAATCTTGATCAGATAATCAATCATCTCTTTGTGTACTCAGATCATTAAAATTATTCCGATCCCATAAGATTTAACAGTCTTACCACAATGCTGTCATATGATAGTGAAAGTCATAACTTTTAAATATGAACTATAATTACAGTGAAGGAAGTTCATAGATACAAGCTAATAAATAAAAATAAAAATTCAATAATAGTACTAATATAGATAAGAATATGATGTAAAAATTATACCAATAATAAAATTAAAATAAAAGAAACACCAAAGCCTTTTTAATTTTTATAAGTATTATACACTGAATACTCATAAGACTCTTCACTAATGTAAAAAGAATTTCATATGGTATGCATTTGATCCCTTAGGTATGTAGCATCATAAATTTTATCCTCTTTTATATTATCTATAAAATAAAAATAATTAAATAGTAACTTGGTAGGAGTACTAAACTTTATAGAAAGATTCTATCGAAGATAATAATTTAGTAATAAACTTAGTGCTATGATCAATAGAGAAAAGAAAATTCACGTAAAGTTACATTATTATGTTGGATGGAAAAATATATTAAAGAATGATATCCTTGAAATAAGTAACTTTATTATCTTATATTTTTACAAGAGGTATAACATCTAAGCACAACGTTTAAATAATTGTCCTTTGGACTTCATAGAAATTAGTGAAGTATAATCCTCAAATATGTTAAAATGGTGAAACAACTTATTTTAACTATAATATTTTTTTGTATAAAAATAAATATATTTTGAATTTTCAGTATTTCTTTGATACTAAATAATCATTTCACATACAAAAAACAAATTTTCATGTAGAAATAATTTTGACAACATATTTTAAGTGTTTGCCGAGTCCGAGTCGTGTCAAGTAGTATAATGAGAATGGATAATTGTGATGTACAAAGTATCATAATACACATGAATCATAATATTAGTTGAGAGTAAAAAAGTTCTAAATGTGGTACAAGTAAATCGAACAAGTTTTTTTCTTTAAACATACGAACATTAAAAAGAACGTGGACAAAGTTACATTATTTACATAAGAAATAACACCTTATTCTTCACTTTTTTTTTATTAAGAATTCAAAATATCACCTATTCAAAAAATACAAATAAATTTACAAAAATATCAACAAATAAATTACAAGTTAAGAAATACGCAGTATAAATAGTTTGAGAGCTATAATTTGTGCCACTGATTCCTTGGTCTTGATCACTTGTCTACACAGAAATTTTGTTAAAATCTATAATACCAAATAACCATTATAAAAAAAGAGCTTTTTGCTACATCAACTAAATTATAACAAAAACCCAAAAAGTGTAACAAAAAAGCTTTTGTTACGCTATTGTTACGGTTTTTGAGGCGTAACAAATAGTGACGACACAAAAAGTAATCGTTACGCTAAACGCAGTAACAAAAGCTTTTTTTACTATGCTTCTTCCATGCGTAACATAAGAAAGATATTTGTTACCAATGTTTGGTCGTAACAAAAAAGGTTTCATATTCAAAAAAATTAATTTTGAATTTTAATTTATATTCATTGCAGTTAAGTAACACATGAAGATAGAGAACAAAAAAAGAATTCAACTTAATTTTCAACCAAGCAATCAATTTTTATTATTATTTAAATACATGTCCAATTTATTTGTTATTTTCTTTAGTTTCATATGAAATGTAGTTGATAAAGATGACTTCAATGGTTAAACATATATGATTTCTATAGAAAAGATTAACAAATATTAGATTACAATAAGTTGAACTATGAACTTTTTCAAAATCCCTAATAATATATTAAAACAATAAAAATATGACAATAATTTCCTTTGCCACCTTAAATAGTTTTTATCTATTTAGAATGTATAATATCAAATCTCTAATATTTTATAATTGGAGAAGTAATAATAGATGATCGTTTAATCATAGTTTGCCCATTTATGATCTCTTGGTTTAATTTGCTCTATCGTGTACTTTTTAACTTTAGGCGTATTAGTATGATATTGACTAATAATTATTTAATATTTTTATCGATGGAATTCATTTTGCATTAAGATATGACTAATAGACAATCAAATCTATATTTGTTTCAGTCAATAAAGTTTTGATCAAAGAAAAAGAAGTAAGAAGAAAAGACTAAATAAGACATTCTTTCAAAATATTATACAAAGACAAAAGAAATTTTGTAGTTTCTGTTTTTTATGTATTTGAATTTTCACCTTACTATCGAATGATTTTTAATCTTTTTTTGTTCGAAATAATTTCATAATTTATTATTAGCTTACATGAAAGATAAGTTGTATCATGAGTGTTAAGTATCATATAAAATTCTAAATAGAGCAACTAATTTTTTTTGTAACCATATAATTTTACTTAAAGTATATTAGTTCATAAAATGTAATTAGAGCAACTCTTACACTTATTTAACTATTTACATTTTGTACATAGATATATTAATTCATAGATTTCATTATAAAAAATATAGAATTATATTTTAGTTATAGTTTTAAATGTACTTTATATATATGAAGTCATATATTTCATTTTCTATAATTATGTAATTATTCTTCTTATATATTAGTTCCTAAAATAGTTAATTGAATGATTCTTTAACTTATTTTTAAACAAAAATAGGGGGTTGCTACAGCCGATTCCAATCCTAAATGCCTCTACTTAATCCTATGGATTCCTTCCATTAATTGTGAAAAGAGTGAAAACTCATAACCTCCACACAATTTAATGAGTTATTATTGACATGAATTAAATTACATGTATATATTTATTTATTTATATAATCATCATTTATCATTATAGAATATATTGAAATTTTCTCTAATAATGTAATTTTACTAAAATATAATAGTTTCATAAAGTTATGAATAGAGCAACTGAAAATTTCTCTAACTATATAATTGTACTTAAAATATATTAGTTCATAAAATTGTAAATAGAGCTACTCGTATACTTATTTTTAATATTTTACATAGATATAAGTCATAACTATCTTTTACTAATAGTTTTTATTTTCTTTTGAATATTCGAAGGCATATATTTGATTTACTCTAATTATGTAATTTTATTTTATATACTATTTCCTAAAATAATTAATTTAATTACTCTTAAACTTTTTTTTACATATAAATTATGTTTTCTTATGTTGAATATATTAATTCATATTATTCGTTTTATCTAATTACGTAACTCTACTTTATGTATATTAGTTTTTAAATATCAATTATGTTTTTTGTTGTGTAACTTTCAAATTGTGAAAGTCATAAACTTCATTGAATTTAATGACTTATTATTAGCATGAATTGAATGCATAAATTTAATTTATGAAGGTTATTTCCACATTAAACTAATCATAAAGAACCTATATTATTAGTTATAAAAATAATTATAGTTAAATCATTAACAAGCAACATTACTTATGAAATTTTTGAATTAATCTGAAGTACTAAAAGAATAATATTTATGTTCAACATGTGTAAAAGTTCATAAATAATTAAATATATTATTAGTTATCAAAATCACTAATGACATTGAGAGAATAGAAATCTCCATAATTTTCTTTCATTTTTTTGTAGGACTAAGATAAAAATATTTACATTTAACATGTTTTATAATAATATGAAAATGCCATGTGTTTCTTTCATTTTTTGTAGGACTAAAATAAAAATATTTACATTCGACATGTTTTATGATAATATGAAAATATTACAAAATTCAAAAAATAATTAAATCTATTATAAGTTATGAAAATAAATAACTAATGTCACTTGAGAGAATAATATAATTAGAACATGAGAATAGAGAACAAAAAAGAATTCAACTTAATTTTCAAATAATATAATTTATGTTCATACCCCATCATGATGAGGTCCACATCGTCTATGAAAATTACATTATCTTCAATTTAAAACAAAAGATAAATGCTATGAAAAATACATAAATTTACACGAAGAAGAAATCATCTTCATTTATTTCATTTTGTTCATCTTCATATCTTCTTCTGGTCTTCATAAAGAATATAATCATCACCCAGTAGTTGATCAGTCACTCTAGCCACAAGAAAGAAAGATATTAGTACTGTTGTTGAAAGAAAATGAACACAACATATATGAAACAAAATGCACCCTTAGCACTCTGAATAAAGAACTTTTATAAGTATTTTATTTACAAACGAAGAAGTTTGAAATAAGTGTGACATACCTTGTTAAGAAGATCAAGTAAGGCTTCACAATAAGGATTTATCTCGGATGCCTTTAGAGAAATCGTCTTAGGTTATCCTGCGACTATAGAGAAGCACAAAACCATAAATTAACAACAAAACAATATCATCATGATAACAATTCTCAAATTCTAAATAAACTTGATTACATGAAATTGACATTCTAGAATATGGCACACCTCATTCGTATATTAAGATGGAGTAAGGCACATGATATTTATAATGATTTGTGTAATTGTGTTGTGTTACTTATAAAGAGTAACTTACTTCCCCACTATGTTTTTACCTAAAGACCATTAAATGTTATTCAAAATAAACTACTTATTCTCTAAGTTGAAAAGTCATTCTAGTATCATTTTTACTTTAATAAAACGTTACTTGAATTATTATTATATGGTAACTAAATAAAAACATTTCATATTTATATTATTTAATCATGAAACATTTAGCATAATTATAAACTAATTCCTATTTCGTAAAGCAAATAATCTATTATGCTAATGGAGAATCAATATTCTATTTAAAATACGTGGTTACATTCTTATTTTTATAAGTATTATAGATTATAGATGTACCCATCTCTTCAGTTTCCCATTAAAAGGTATATACAATTAAAAAATTAAATTAATATTAATATCTATATATTACTTCATAATGTACCTATCTCTTCAGCTTCTCATTAAAAGATATATAGTATTTGAAAGTGGTATTGTATTAGTTTAATTTGATTATATGTGCTTAGTTTTATTTTGATATAATTATTATTAGAGAAAGTTGAATTGACTCATCAAAGTCATGATCCTAAAATCACACTAAATAATACATTTATTGTGTAGGAAATGATAACACTAATAACGGTAGTGATGTATCTTCTCTGAGTTATCTGCATTCGAAGGAATTTTGTTAATTTGAATATCAATTTATTACTTCATAATGTAGCTATCTCTTCAGCTTCTCATTAAAAGATATATACAATTAAAGAAAATTTAATTAATTGTAATATATGAATGGGAAGGGGTAAAATAGTCTTGACAAAATATGGAAGAAACACCTAAGGGTGTTGGCTCTTTTATAAGTATTATAGATTATTGACTTATTGTACTTAGTGACGGACTCACTTGAGTTCATGTCATTTCACTCAAATAAATATTTTTTGATTTTTTAAATATATATTTAAAGAAAAATTAATGTAAAAATTAGCATTTAAAATTAGATTTGAACATATTTAAATGTGTTGAACAGACAATTTGAAAATTATGACAATTTCGTTCTAGGTCCGCCACTAATCGTACTCACACTTTCAATCGCTAATTTACCAAAAAAAAAATCGAACAATAATTGTAGGCAAGGAATTTCAATATTCGTGAATTGAGTTGTTGGAGACTTGGAGTCACGAATTCATGAGCATTTTGACAAATTTTGAAGAAGTCAACAGCCAGCTTATATGATGTTAGAATCCAGTATTTCTGTTGAATGTAATTGTCAATGCAACTACTTCAAGTTTTTGGAAGTTTCACTCCAACTGATGCATATCTAATTGGCTCAACATCTTTCGTTCTTCCTCCAACCTACTACTCATTTTAATGAACCAATCTAATGGGGAACCATATTTTCACAACAAACCATTTCCGTATCGAACGCATCAAACGTGCGATCGAATCTCCTAACAAATATGGATCGAGAATATTGAAGCATGGAAATAGGTTTCACCCAATTTAATTTAGGCAAATGACTGGGATGATCACCTGTGTTTGGGTAAGGGTCTCGGTTGATCATCTATGTTTCAAATGATCCTGGTTGATCACTAAAGTTTCTAAATCGACCTCAATTGATATTTTAGACCAAAAGCTGTTAATTATCACCTAATTACCTCACATTACATGCGCATGTCATTTTCCAAGGGCAATTTAGTCATTTCAAGTTTTTTTTTTCCCGATTTTCCTTCTTTTTTTTTGCAAAAAATAACAAAAATATAAATGAGATCGATTTAGAAACATAAGTGATCAACCAGGACCCTTATCCAAACATAAGTGATCATCCCGCCCATTTGCCCATTAATTTATTCCCAAACCAATTCTTGTTTTTTATTCAATGATATAAAAATAAAAAAACAAACGCATAAAAAACACAAAACAAGTGGCTTTTCAAATTTATTTCCTTTATGAATTCTTAAAAACAACTAAAATATCTGTATGAAGTGTACATCATCTTACTCCAAATATATAAGTATTGGTTAAAAAGAAACAAATTTACATCTCTTTCTATTGGCTCAAAAAAGCAAGAAAATATTCATACATGCCATTATAAGATTATCTAAGCATAATTGAAATATGATCATCTTAATTGTGTGTCTTTCCTTTCTACCAACCCATTTGAGTACTCACTGATCACAGTCACTAAAGCCTTTTCACCCGGTTCTTCAAAAGGCACCTGCAGAGGCTCTAGCGAGTCAACAATGTCTCGCATAAGTGGCCGGGCTTTAGGGTTGCGATTTAAGCAATGGTAAGACAGCATTGCAGCCTTGTGAACAGCTTTGATGGGATAATCTCCTTGAAGTCGGGGATCGATTATATTGAGCAGTTTCGTTTTCTCTCTTAGCAACGGGATAGCCCAATCAGTAAGATTCTGTTCCCTTGCAGGTCGAGATTTATCTAAACATTTTCTTCCAGTGAGAAGTTCAAGAAGCACAACTCCGAAGCTATAAACATCACTTCTAGGCGTTAGGTGACCTGCACCACGCGGATGTGGTATCAATATTGTTATATCAGATCAGCTATGCTCATTAGGATGACGGAATAACGCTGAATCAGAATTCGGAATATATAATATCCCGGAAAACATAATAGAAAATTGATATAGAGAGAGCGACATTAGAAACTAAGTTACCTGTCATAATGTATTCAGGTGCTGCATACCCATAGGTTCCCATTATACGGGTAGAGACGTGAGACTTGTCTCCTACTGGTCCATCTTTTGCTAGGCCAAAATCAGAGAGCTTCGCATTGTATTCCTGTTCAGTGTGATAACTTACACAACATCAGTTAAATATACTAGAATCCGGACAGGAAATAAATAGCTAACACTTACATCTAATATTATCCAAGCAGTTCAATAAGCTTTCCATCTGCAGTATTCTTACATATTGGTCATTGTAACAACTTGTACTGCGTCATAACTTTACGTTGAGTTTGTTAGGAAAACCAGGCCGACTAGTCAACTTATTGCTCGATTTGTTGTAACAATAGTATAGATAATGTTTATACGAAGCTAAGATTATATAAGTTTCTCCTTAATTTTATGATACTGGTCAATCTTTCTTTACTGTTTCTTCATTTTGCAATAGAAAAGTTGAAGGCTGGAAAACTACCCCGTTTTCTTACTACAAAGCTAAGATTATATAAGCTTTATTGTACTGACCTCTGTTGTAGCTACACTAAGAACGCTACAAGAGAATCATAGCAACATATCTATGGAGATGCCATGCAATTAAATTCTCATTCGAACGTCTCACCACAGTTACTAGTACTGAACATAAACAAAAATTAATGCATTCCATCCGGTTCATATGACCTCGGAATGATTCTCCTATAATAATCCCAGAATGATTCTGTTTCGGAATTGACCCAAGAGTGAAGTGCAAACACTATCTACAACTTCACAAATAAGTAGTGTAGATAATGGGCCGTTTTGATTACTGCCATTATATGCTACTGCCGTGGAATATAAAACATTTTACTCCTTAGGACAGAAAGAAAAAATGATTTTTTAATGGAGAACATTTCAACAAACTAACCGGGTCTAACAAAATATTGGATGTCTTAAAGTCACGGTAGATGACAGGTTTCTCAGCTTCATGAAGGAAAGCTAGCCCCTTTGCTGCTCCAAAAGCAATTTTCATTCTTATGGACCATGGAAGTGGAAGCAACACTCCTGCACGTTTGAAGATATGGGGAAGATATGGGAAAAATAAGGAAAACTTTAGGATATGATCATAAACGCGAAGCTCACTTTATCATGTTAAGCTTACACCAATAATTGATTAGCTTAATTGGACGTATATAAAGTTGTTTCATATGTACAAACCTAGAAATCTCTATACAATACGCGGAACCTTATTTATATTCACTTAAGTCTCATACAAGAAACTGGTGAAGTTCGAAGTGTGGTTGAAGAATTAATTTAACAAAATCTGGCTTAACAAAATATGGAACAATGACTTTGACAGTAATTGTGGATGGAAAAACTCCATCGATCAAGAAGTGGACTACTGGTATCAATCCTAAAAAAACCCCATTTTGCGAATCTCATTGAATTGGAATCACTTTACGGAAAGACTTTGATTTGATAAATCAACATGTGGACATTTCACTACAAGATTTTGCATATCATACCTAGTTCATCTGTCTACAAACTTGATAGTGAAAAAGCTAATGTCGATAGAAAAATGTGTATCAGGCTTGTGACAGAGTCAATACAAGCCTCTGTACCCAATTAATTAACAAAGCCACAGTGAAACAGCTGAAACTAATCAACCTGTAAGCTATTTCGTCCAGAATGAACATGATACTTACTCGAAAAGAGATTATTCTCCACACTTCCACGTGCCATGTACTCGTATATAAGCACTCGATGATCATCCTCGCAACAGTATCCAATCAATTTCACTAAATTCGGATGAGACAGCTGCCCCAAGAATATAACTTCAGCCTAAACATCATCAAGGAAAGACAAAAAATGGCAGAGAGCTGAGTAAATTTGGACTAGAGTGCTGATAAGGAGCAAAAAAAAGCTGCCCAATACAATGTCAACACGATACATCAATTAAAGCATAAACTATGTCATCATAGAAGCCACAAATGTTAGATTGGAACATCATAGAATGGCTTAAGCTATTATTAACGAGTGAAGCATCACCTCTGATTCATTTATATATTATCTCTAAGTTTCCAACATGCTCACTAAAGTGCATGCTGGTTTTTCCAAGTAATCAACCTTTCTAATCAATATAGATTTTATCTGTCTACTGTGCCTCTAATGTGATGGCAATGTTGATTTTGCTTAAACCATACTGTCGAGATATGTGCAGTTTTTATATATGAGAAATGAGGAAATCAGGTCGGTTTTTCTATTACAGAGGATTCATAATGCCCCCCCCCCCCCCCCCCCCCCAACACACTTAGATCGTGATGACTCGACTGACCTTTCACTTAGACGTGAACCTTAATATCACTATGGTGTCCCTTGCCCCAATATTTTTTTACATTTAATTCATATCGTATTGAATTAACAAGTACTCCGCATTGAATTAACAAGTACTCCGCAAGTTTAAAATAGAATGAAGAGTATGATCTATTCAAGTATTAGTCCAAAATCAAAACCAACATGGTTCAGTGCATCCAAAGAGGCTCCCACCTAGGTGGGGTGGCAGGGCAGGGGGGGGGGGGAGTCGGATTTGTAGGCAGCCTTATCCATGTTGTAGCACGGAGGCTGTGCCCGAATTGACTCAAGAATATAGTGCAAACAATTTACTACTTGACAAAATATAAGAAGCGCATGTAGTGTCATGAGCCATTTTAAGTATTACTCCACTAAGTCGAGTGTAAATGATTAATGAAGAGTATGATCGTTTCAAGTATTACTCCATTTGAGATTAAAAAAGAAGTCGATGCGCAGAAAAATTGACAAATCCATCCAAAAGAACATATTAGTCTGTGTCTAGTTGAAATGGAAACTTGGGAAGTTACCAGCCATTCTCGGTGGCCTTGGTGGCTATTATCCCCATCATGAACCTTGACAGCTACCGGTATTGGTTCAACCCCCTCCCTTAGATCTTCAGAAATGAACCCTTTATAGACGCTTCCAAATCCTCCACCTCCCAACATATAATCTTGTCTGAAATTCCCAGTGATCACCTTCAATTCTTCGAACGAAAATACAATCAATCTATTTGTAGCTGTACTCCGTCGAAGATATTCAACTTCTTCAGGGTTTGATGGCAACCCACTGTTGTCCTTCCTTGGCTTTTCACTTGGTTTCTCATTCTTTGCACTCTCTAAAACAAGTAAACTAAATTAGCTTCTCCTAAATCAATTCCTCTCTGTCTCACTTATAAAACAAACCAAACCTTATTCCATCAACATACTAAGTAAGATCGGCTACATGAATACGACGCACCCAATCAGCCTCAGTTCAACTATTAACATATTAACAGTTCACTTTTATGAGCAACCTTCATCAAGAAGTTCAAAACAGCAATTCAACTACTATAATAAACAATATTGGAGATACAGTTCATTTCTTGACATAATTTCCAATAAATACTATACACTAGCTCTAAAAAAGGTTTTTCTCAAAATTTTGAAATTTCCAAAATCAAGATTTTAACATCATAACATCAACATCAACATGCGACAATATGGTGGAAGAGGCTACTGTCTAAACGGGATAAGGGGGTCAGATATTACGCTAGGAAGCATATAATTGACTAAATATAAAAAATTTATGAGTGAATTTTTTAAATATTTCACCTGACTTAGTGTTTGATGAAATTCTGTATTTGAAAGGTTTCCACTTGCATCCACAATTTCCCATTTAGAACCAACCAAGAACAATAAAAAAAAACTAGTTCCTTACACACCTATCTATTTTTTCCCCTGTTTTAAAAAAACAAGAATACCATCATCATGAAAAAAGAAAAGGGGGCTGAATTTGGGGACACTTAGATTAGTAGTGCATCAACCATTAATGAATTTAGTTCTTTAAATGTTTTATTATTACATGGTTTGAACCTTAAAGGAGAGAAAGGCATGCGTGTGCAGGTTTGAAGGAGTGTTGTCTGGTGTTGAGTAGCTTTTTTGGTGAATGGCAATTATGGTCATATTATAGTGTATGTTGAGCTGTTCAATTTGGGTTCCCACCATTTTGGACGGGTTAGAGTCGTCAAGTTGGTGGAATAGATGACTTCTGACTTAATGTTATAAGTTCGACTTTCTATACTAGCAATTTCTTAGTCGTACCTCTCAACGCTTACTTAACATAATTTACATGACATGATTTTCATGCTATTGTATCGAACCGAATTACATCTATGTGAACTCAAGAAAATAATGCGTAACCGTCCCTCTTTACAAGAAAGAAAAGAAAAGTGGGGTTGGGACAATTGGGTTGATAACAATGAAATTAAAAATTTTATATATTGTGATATTAAAATAGATTTTTGTAAAAATATATTGATACATAATTAATAAAAATTGCTCTACTTTATTTTGAATTAAGCAAATTATGAAATTTTATAGTTTTTGAATTGAGATACATAACTTTTATTTAAAATTAAACTCTAAAACTAATAGTGGAATATGTTAGAAATGCCAGTTTAAGATATAATTTCTAACAAACATTTACAAGTAAATCTAAAGATCCAAAGGTATTTAAAATTTATATTTAATAATAAAAAGTAATTTTTTTAAAGTTTATTTGGAGTGTGATTACGCTCCCATTAGCTTTTTCATGTAGTGGGTATGGGGAGTTCGTGTTGGTTTGGAGGATGTAATAGTTTTTTGATGTTGAAATAGAACCTTAGTTTTGGTGCACAAAATTCTTCTTTATTTGTTGATTCATTCATTGTTGTGTTTGTGCGCTTTCTTTTTCAACTTTTTAGTGCGTTTCGCACATTCGTATTCCCACCAATCCTTTTCAATTGTTCTCTACATATATTTCATTGCTTAATTCGCATTTTGCTCCCTATACTACCAAATTTATTTTAATGTGCCTCCTATACTTCTGATTGTTATTGGGTCCATCAATACTTCCATGCATCAGGTACATCAAGGGGGTTTGAGCATAATATTTTATAAATTAAGGGCCACGATGCAATTATTTATATAATTAAGGGTCAAGCTATAATTATCAATATATTTGTGGGTCAATTTACAAATCACATATATATTTACTACTTTTATTTTGGATTGATAAATATGTGGTACTGTACCATTGTTATAGTATAATTTGGGTACAAGTTATATTGATATTGTTTGTTGTACCAATGATGAAGTTTCAAGTGGGTACAATACCCACGTGAAACCTTTAAATGAGTACTTGATGCACCTGATGCATGGAATTATTGATGCACCGAAACCGGACTCGTTTTTCTTTTTTATAAAATCAGATAAAATAACTATTTACCCTTGTTACTATTCGAATGTATATGGGACAATATTAAAAAATTTACATAATTAAAATTAAACCCCCACCCCTTCTTCTTCAACACACCCCCGACCCTTTCTTCCTCGAAGACAATTCAAGCACGTTAATGTCATTACAATTCTTAAGCACCCGAGTAGGCGAGTGATAAGTAACACTCCCCTGATCAAATTCAGCTTCGCCAATGGGGTAAAAAACCCCCCTCCCCCCATGCTTGTTAATAATAAACTGGGAAAACGACTGAAGCGAGCAAGCGACTTCTTGCAATAAAAACGATGCAGTAAGACCTGTCCCGTAGCCATTGCTGCTTGAGGCCTTAGGAAAGTGATTAAGGCACTAAACAAAAGTATTGGCAGCACCAACAAAATGAATGTAATATTGTAAGCCAATTAGAAACTAATGTATGCTCGAAGAATGGAATATATACTGTTTATAATATTTGGGACTTCAACATGGTGTAATGTGACAATACCATACTCCCTGGATGATATTGAACATGAGTACTTGGTGAAACAGCTTATGCAATGTATGTCTGGGGCTGAACAAGAAGACCCTCCTAGATGTTGTAAGCTCTAATCCCTGTCATCAAGCTGATGATTCTTCCTCCAACAATGACTCAACACCAATACCACCTCGTAGGAAGGCACAATCAAGGTATCTCGTGCAGGAAGATTCAGTTCTTATGCATCAGTAATGATGACAACCTCTTCAAACTTAGAAGAACATGTTACGTCATTGACCAAGACTCTCGAGAGACTAACAAAGTATATTGAAGTTCAAGATGCTAAGATTACCATGATCATGGAGAAAGTTGCAGCCAACAGTGAAGAAAGAAGTCGGACTGGTGTGACCTTGAAGGCGCCTGTCATTCAAGAGGTTCCTGAAAGCTCTGAGAAGAGCAACTTCAAGGATTCAAACATACATGTCTCAACAGATGGACTCATTCCTACTAATCAAGTTAGAGAGTTTATTATGTGGACAATCAGAGGTGATAAGGGAGATGAAAAACCTCAATACTCATATGTTAAACCATACACGGCTCGTATAGATAAACTACCAATGCCGACGGGGTACCTGTTGGACTATGAGTCCGTAAACACCTTGTTTTAATGATGACTTAAACATTGATTTACTATCTAACATGTTTGCTTAAATGAATACAAAGATTGTCATGTTAGAAAGAAGGTTGCCGCCGAATGCAACCTTATGATCCGCATCAAGCTCAACAAAGATCAAGTATGGTGTGAAGATTAGAATCAACCATACACTAGTCATTGAGGACTTGAAGAAGCTTAAAGAAAAGAATGACGACCAAGATAATGAGTCGACATTCACTTGCCACGGAAGGACAACAACAAATGAACACAAGCGATCAAGTGTGGTGATGAAGAAGAAGAATCAACCACACACTAGTCATTGAAGACAAAAGAAGCTTAAAGAAAAGAATGAAGACCAAACTAAGAGTCGATCATTCACTGGTCACGAAGGACAACGAAGAAAGAAGCTCAAAGATATTCAAGAGCGATCAAGATTTCAATCGAAGGAGCTATGGATCACTAGCACATACAAAGGTAAAATTTAGCCTTCAATCACAGCTTAAAGTCTCTTGAATAATCTTAGTTGAAGCATTATATTTGAGAGATATTTTCCAAATCATTTTCGACAAAACGACGATAAGTGTTTTAACGATTTTATGTATGTTTTGTCAAAAGAACAGTTTTGAAAATCTAAATGTTTACAAAACTGAGGTTTGAATATATTTTATTAAAGAGGATGAAAAGAGCTTTCCAACGCATTTTGAATCATCAAAATCGGAGTCTTAACGAAGCGGGAAATGAAGTTTTAAGATTTTCCATCGTCCTCCGAGATCGTCATCGTGAGACCCATCGTGAGAATGGGTATCACGATGGGAGCCCAAAATCTGCCAGAAAGTTGATCGTGAGACGCATCGGGACCTTTGTGTCACGATGGGCCTCACGATGGGGTTCGAAAATAGCCGTTTTATGACCGTTTAAGCTCCAAATCAAGCCTATTTCAACCCCATTCAACCCCATTACATCCTATGCCTTCTAAAAACGTTTTGATATCAATCCAAGGCCAAAATCTCTCATTCAAACACAAATTCTCTCCTAGATTAAGCTTCAAATTTGATTATCATTATATACTTTAATCTAGGATTGTGGTTAAGTTTTATATCTAGAGATTGTGTTAAAGAAGGAGCATTCAAGGTGTTTGTTGAATTGCTCAAGAGAGAAAGAAAGCTTCAAATTCACATCCACTCATTCAAGGAGTTCATACAAGCATCAAATTGATATCTACTCATCAAGGAGTTCATACAAGCTTCAAATTCACATCCACTCAATTAAGGAGTTGTAAGTTTGTGCTATTCATTGTAATCTCATTGTAGCTCATTGAGGAGCATTTGAGTTGGGATAAAACATTCATCTCTATATTATAAAGAGATATCCCATTAAGTTAGGATTTGATCTTCATACTAGAGGCTTGAGGGTCCGAGGTGTTGTGAGACTTACTCAAGCTAGGAATCGGGGAGATTGCCGTAGTGTTGAGGCTAGTGCTCAAGCAATAGGACATAGAGTGCTCGAGGTAGTGGAGTTGCATCTCCGACTTGATAGGGACGAAATCCTAGGTTGCGGCTTGGGTTCTTAGTAGGATACTAAGAGTTGTACGTTGGTTTGGACTTCACCAACATTCGAAGAAGTACCGACTAGTGGATTCTAGAGAAAGCCTAAAGGTGGGAAGCCTTGGGTCGAGGAGTAGATTAGCGAACCTCGGTACACGCCTTGTCGAGTTTGCATCTCTATCCTTACTCTTTACTTTCTCGTCTATAATTTATTATATGCTAGAATTGCTAGGTTTCCATAATATGTATTACTTGCGTTGATAGATTTGATTGTGCCGTAATATATCATAAGTGATCACACATTCGGTAAAAGAGGTTAATTTGGGGTTTCGATATTAATAATTTTATTCATCCGAAAATTGGCTATAATTCCGCTATAACCTAATTCACCCCCCCTCTTAGGTTGTCATATAGGCTAACAAGTGGTATCAGAGCGGGTCTCTACATTTGAGTCTAACACCTCGTAGAGTCGATCTTTTAATATGACAACTATGTGTGATATGTTTGCTTTAGGCTATGATTATACTATTGCTCCTATGTTTTGTGCATTTGATTTTTGTGATTGGAAGTGTAGAATGGAAACATTCTTGCAAGCACAAGACTATGATTTGTGGATCATTGTGAAAGAAGGATTAGCCAAAGTAAGACATGTTGAGGGAGCTCTTTTGGATGAAAAGGCCAAGGAATTGATCATGAGCGCTCTTGACGATGACGTTAGAGCAAAAGTCCCCAAGTGCAATCAAGCTAAAGATTTATGGGACTTCTTGCAACAAGAGTATGGTGAATCAACTTCGACCACTACTCTTGACACTAAAGAGGAAGAGGAAGTAATGCCAATAATCGACTTTGATGGTATACTTTCTTCTCTTGCTCATTATAGGAACTTGAATGATAAATTGATTGTTGAATTGAATGTTCTTTGCATGAGTAATATTTCATCTTTAGAAATACTTGACGAGTTGTCACTTGAGCTAAATTTTTATGAAAAATTATTCAAACTCACACATCCTTCCTTTGTATCGAATGTACCAATTGCAAAAGAAGGTAAGGATTTTGAGTGTGACACTTGTCTTCTAAGTATGCATGAGAAGATGTTTTCATACTATGATTTTAGTGAACAATGCTCTATGTATGAAGAACATACTTTGAATTGCTTACACTTTGATTTGACCTTACATGATAATATTGTCATTGATTGTTCTATAGAAAATCATGATAAGGTTAATTGTGATGCTAACATGTCTTGCTCCATTGATAATAAATGTTTACATGATGTTGTTCAAAACGATATTTATCTTACAAATCATGTTGATGTTTTGCGCAAACATGTTATGTGTGATTGTAATACATGTGGCTTAAATGATGATATGCATATACATGTAGTTCAATTACATAAATATCACGATTGTCCACCACACATGCCTAAATGTAATACATGCTTTTATTGTGGTGATTATGGACATATGAAACGTGAGTGCCCTACCCAAAGAAAAGTGTTAAAAGGTGCTAAAGCGATATGGGTAGTTAAGGGCTCTAGAACTAATCCCCACGGACCCAAAAAGATTTGGGTACCAAAGACCTCCATTGATTGATCTATAGGTCGGGATAGCAAGAAAGATGATCATAAAGGTTCATTTGAAATATCTTGGATGATCACGCCTTGCTCGGATGGTAACCAATGCGTTCTACAAGTTTGGTATCTTCTAAACTTTGGTTATCATACTTTTGTGTTTTAAATTATTTTTGCATTATGCCTTATGCCTTATACATGTCTTTGTATGCAAAAATATGTTCATATATGTGAGTTTTGATTTGCTTGATTTTGTTGTGGTAAAATATTTCATGTTTTTGAGTCATTTAAATTTATTGATTAAAAACATTTTTATGCAAAACTTTTGTTTTCAAAACTCATCCGAAAAGTCATTTATGAGATTGAGACTTTACATGTTTTATCTTGTCTAATCTCGTCAATGTTTTCTTTACGACTTGTGGTGGTAAACAAATTTTTATTATATACCCACTTGTCTTAATACCTTGAGCTTACATGATATATGATTCATTTATGACTCCTTATGCTAATATTGCCATATCTACTTGAGTCTTATTATGAGCATATCTTATGTTGTATCATTCATTCATTATGCTTAATTCGTTGATCTTTATGGATTTATGATGTATCACTTGTGCTAATTAATGAATTATATTATGAGTGATCTTCATGAATGATATATGTGAAATATGTTGTTTTTATTTGAACACACTCACTACAACACATTTCACATAGCTTGAGATTTTTTTTATGTGATTAGTGATATATCATGATCTTAAATGTTATATGCTTTCACTAATCCTAAGGATCCAAAGAATTGGATACCTATACTCCACTTGAGCTTAAATGCAAAGGTCTATGATTGACTATGATAAACGTGGAGATGGCTCGGGCTAATGATGGAGATTCAAATGTAAAAAGCCTGGGAGAAATCTTATGGACAAGCCACTTACATCCGAACATGTGGACTAACAACAAAACACAAAGGAAAATGAAATGCAAATCGGGTGATTTCTTTCTAACTAATTTTTCTTGTACTTCATTTTTTCTAAAGTGTGATGGTCACATATGTGTATATTTGTTTTGTTTATTATGTGGAGTCAAATGGATTATGATGTGTATTTATATGTTCGTCAATTTTTTTATCTCGTTGATAAATACACTTGACGTATTGATATACCTACTTGTTTTTAAAATGATAAATGTTTTGGTAGGTTATCATGTGGTTATATATCCAATTCGTTTTAAATGTATTGATTGTTTTAAATGGATTATATGACTTAAGCTTGGGATGCTTTCATACTTAAATGTGTTTACATGTTTTAAATTCATCCCTTGTTTTAATCCCTACTTAAAATGTATTAATGCTTTTGAAAAAGGGATTTCAAATTATCTTTATGGATACCTTGATTTCATCATCTTATGCTTTTGTATCCTACATGATATATGCCACACGCCTATGCTTCATTTTTTTGCGTATATCATGCAATATGGAAAACGTGCTTACTTTATTTATTCATAATCCATATTGAACATGCCTCATTGTTTTGGAGCTCAAGAACTTATAACACATTTTATTTCATGAATTTGTGTTCTCTTGAGTATATCACTACATATTGTATATGCCTAATATACATAATTGCATTTATCTTGAGCTTGGCGAGGAACACAAGGTACTTTTAAGGGGGAGTCGTGCCTTAAGACTTCATATGTGAGGGGGAGTCGTGCCTTAAGACTTCAATTGTGTTTTATTGATTCTTTGAATGCCTTTAATCTCATGAGAGTTTTAATGCTTAATCTTTCAAGAAAATATTTGTCTAGATGACCGTGCATACAACTTATGCGAATTTGATATGGTCTTGACAATCCATGAGAATATGATCGAGTTCAAACTTGTGTTTCTAACTCGTTCATTGTTAGAGGCATCATTTGCTTTGGTTTGAAGAATTTTGTGCTTTGATGATTTTTGTTTTTAAAACTCTTCATAACCTCGTCTTAAGGTTAAATCAAAAGCTTTGTGATTTAAAATATTCGTTAAACCTTGTATGTCGATGTGGTGTATTTTTCAATCACGTGCATAATATTGATTCATATGTTTTGCGTGATTCGAAAATGTCATATACTCAAAAACGTGTTTTGATTTTATTTTTCCATGAGTATTTGACTTGATTTTCATTTGGAATGCATTTTATTGAAAATACATTTCTTATGACTTTTACAAATCATTATGCTTCATTTTTCCCTATGACTCTTTTTGAAGAGGGATTCGCTAAAATGATTTGTGAGTTCCGGCTCAAGATGTTTTTGATTTAAATATTTTATGACTTGAGTACTTGGAAGTTTTTGTGATTGCTCCTCGACATGTTCTTCTAATGATATATGCAAACTTTCTATTTAGAAAGGGGAGAGTCTTGTCTATCTTTGATAGGGGGAGCAAATCCAATGACATTTGGGCAAATGTTTTTAAATGGTTTATCCTTCCGACATTTAGTGTCTTATAATTGCCTAACTCATTTTAACACAATCTTATTTTCATTCTTATCTTTAAATTTTGTTAAAATATGTGTGGATATATACCATATGCTCTCATATGAGTTATTTATTGAAAAATGGTATTATACACACCTAACACACCATCGACGTGCATTGCAAAAATCAAATTTTTTGATCATGGCTTTATGTTTTCAAATTGATTTCTCACTTGAGTATTTTGCCGTCCCTACGAGAACTTTTGTTTGAGGGACGATTTGACAAAGGTTGATTGTTTATTCAACATGTCATTGAGCCAATACTACTTGCCATTCCTATGAGAACTTTTGTTCGAGGAATAATACGACTTTGATTGTTAACTAAAGTCAATGTGCCAATCTCTTTGTCGTCTCTACGAGAACTTTTGTTCGAGGGACGAATTTGGCATTGATCTTTATCATATGTCAATGGGCCAAATTCTTTTTTCGCCATCCATATGAGAACTTTTGTTGAAGGGATGAGTTGAAAATCTTTGCTCTTCATTTTTTTCCCAATGATAATTTTATTTGAGGGATGATCCGATTACTTACTCTCCGTTGTGTATTTTCTAAATTTTTTGAAAGGGAGAGTTGAAGTAATAATCATATGTCATTGTTCTTAAACATAAATCCTTTATGACATATGTTTTGACATCACTTGTCCATGATGATTGTACCATTCATAATTAAATCTTGAACGAAACTTTATGTGGTATAATCTCAACTTGCAAAACGTGCTTTATCTTTATCTATGCCTTTTGGCGTGTGGATGAAACATGTAGTATCACTTGATGAGAATATTGCACCCTTTTTAATGAGACAAAAAGGGGGAGAATGTTTATGTGATGCCATGTTATGTGATATCACGAATATACATGTTTATGTGTTTCACATTGATCTTTTTATGTGGCATGTATATTTAAGCAAACCGTGTCCTTGTGTTTTATCCTCATATGTTGTTAAGACATGTGTTTGGCATCAATGTTTTGTCATCATCAAAAAGGGGGAGTTTGTTGGACTATGAGTCCGTAAACACCTTGTTTTAATGATGACTTAAACATTGATTTACTATCTAACATGTTTGCTTAAATGAATACAAAGATTGTCATGTTAGAAAGAAGGTTGCCGCCGAATGCAACCTTATGATCCGCATCAAGCTCAACAAAGATCAAGTATGGTGTGAAGAATAGAATCAACCATACACTAGTCATTGAGGACTTGAAGAAGCTTAAAGAAAAGAATGACGACCAAGATAATGAGTCGACATTCACTTGCCACGGAAGGACAACAACAAATGAACACAAGCGATCAAGTGTGGTGATGAAGAAGAAGAATCAACCACACACTAGTCATTGAAGACAAAAGAAGCTTAAAGAAAAGAATGAAGACCAAACTAAGAGTCGATCATTCACTGGTCACGAAGGACAACGAAGAAAGAAGCTCAAAGATATTCAAGAGCGATCAAGATTTCAATCGAAGGAGCTATGGATCACTAGCACATACAAAGGTAAAATTTAGCCTTCAATCACAGCTTAAAGTCTCTTGAATAATCTTAGTTGAAGCATTATATTTGAGAGATATTTTCCAAATCATTTTCGACAAAACGACGATAAGTGTTTTAACGATTTTATGTATGTTTTGTCAAAAGAACAGTTTTGAAAATCTAAATGTTTACAAAACTGAGGTTTGAATATATTTTATTAAAGAGGATGAAAAGAGCTTTCCAACGCATTTTGAATCATCAAAATCGGAGTCTTAACGAAGCGGGAAATGAAGTTTTAAGATTTTCCATCGTCCTCCGAGATCGTCATCGTGAGACCCATCGTGAGAATGGGTATCACGATGGGAGCCCAAAATCTGCCAGAAAGTTGATCGTGAGACGCATCGGGACCTTTGTGTCACGATGGGCCTCACGATGGGGTTCGAAAATAGCCGTTTATGACCGTTTAAGCTCCAAATCAAGCCTATTTCAACCCCATTCAACCCCATTACATCCTATGCCTTCTAAAAACGTTTTGATATCAATCCAAGGCCAAAATCTCTCATTCAAACACAAATTCTCTCCTAGATTAAGCTTCAAATTTGATTATCATTATATACTTTAATCTAGGATTGTGGTTAAGTTTTATATCTAGAGATTGTGTTAAAGAAGGAGCATTCAAGGTGTTTGTTGAATTGCTCAAGAGAGAAAGAAAGCTTCAAATTCACATCCACTCATTCAAGGAGTTCATACAAGCATCAAATTGATATCTACTCATCAAGGAGTTCATACAAGCTTCAAATTCACATCCACTCAATTAAGGAGTTGTAAGTTTGTGCTATTCATTGTAATCTCATTGTAGCTCATTGAGGAGCATTTGAGTTGGGATAAAACATTCATCTCTATATTATAAAGAGATATCCCATTAAGTTAGGATTTGATCTTCATACTAGAGGCTTGAGGGTCCGAGGTGTTGTGAGACTTACTCAAGCTAGGAATCGGGGAGATTGCCGTAGTGTTGAGGCTAGTGCTCAAGCAATAGGACATAGAGTGCTCGAGGTAGTGGAGTTGCATCTCCGACTTGATAGGGACGAAATCCTAGGTTGCGGCTTGGGTTCTTAGTAGGATACTAAGAGTTGTACGTTGGTTTGGACTTCACCAACATTCGAAGAAGTACCGACTAGTGGATTCTAGAGAAAGCCTAAAGGTGGGAAGCCTTGGGTCGAGGAGTAGATTAGCGAACCTCGGTACACGCCTTGTCGAGTTTGCATCTCTATCCTTACTCTTTACTTTCTCGTCTATAATTTATTATATGCTAGAATTGCTAGGTTTCCATAATATGTATTACTTGCGTTGATAGATTTGATTGTGCCGTAATATATCATAAGTGATCACACATTCGGTAAAAGAGGTTAATTTGGGGTTTCGATATTAATAATTTTATTAATCCGAAAATTGGCTATAATTCCGCTATAACCTAATTCACCCCCCCTCTTAGGTTGTCATATAGGCTAACAGTACCAACCTCCAAAGTTCCAGCACTTCGACGGCCTAGGAAATCCCAAGCAGCATATAGCACACTTTGTGGAGACATGCAACAATGCAGGAACATATGGAGACTTAATGGTGAAGCAGTTTGTTCGCTCTCTCAAAGGCAATGCATTCGACTGGTACATTGAGTTGGAGCCAACTTCCATAGAGAGTTGGACTCGGTTAGAATGAGACTTCTTGAATCGCTTCTTCAGCACCCAAAGAACAATTAGCATGATAGAGCTAACAATGCCAAGCAATACAAGTATGAGCATGTGATAGGGTTTATTACACGTTAGAGGAATCTAAGCCTTAGATGCAAGGATCGTTTGTCAGAAGATTCGGCGATCAGCATATGTATACAAGGTATGCAGTGGGAGATTCAGTACATCTTGCACGGGATCTTGCCTAAGACCTTCGTGTAGCTTGCTACTAGAGCACATGATATGAAGTTGAGTATCGCTGCTAACAAGAGCTACAACACACTTGCAAAAGAAACTTCACTTGCAAATGTCAAATTCCAAATTGTAAAGGAGAAAGAGGCATGCGAAGTTGACGAAGCTGATGTCTTTGCGACAACTTCCGCATCACCGAAGCACTCTGACAGAACCATAACACCAGATGGAGCACTCAACTTTGGAGACGGAAAACGACTAAGACTCAAGGAGATGCGGAAAAAGGAATATCCATTCTTTGACTCAGACATTTGGAAGATATATGATGACATGCACAAAGCAAAGCTAATAGAATTGCCTGAGTCCAAACGTTCAGAAGAAGCTGGAAAGGTCACAGATCCTAACTAATGCAAGTATCAGCACCTGCTAAGACATCCGATTGAGAAATGTTTTATCTTCAAGGAAAAGGTGATGGACCTCGCACGTCAGGGAATTATATCACTTGAAGAAGACAAAGTAGATATAAATTACGTGGCAACTACAACCTATGTGTCTAGTGAGAAAAAGGAATATTGGGAAAACTATGAAACTGAACTTGATCATGACGAGGTAACCAAATTTTCAACATCATATAAGCGGGAGGATACTGGCATCATCTTCCAAGACTTGAAAGATAGGTTCATGGCTTACCTACCAGAGGTTGAAGGGACCACAAATGTGATCTCTAGAGCGAGAAGTTTCGTCTTTAAATACGAAACTCTAATATGTAAGAAAACCCCTAAGGAAGTAATGGAGTTAGCAACTCAACGCTTCATTTATGAACAAACAATTTAGGAAACCAGTGGAAGATTGCCTACTAAGGGAAGCCAAGTGCAAGACTTGATCAACAGATGTCCAGACAAACCGTTGTACAGGTACATATATGAGCAGACATTGTGGAACGAGTGTCGCTCTCCAAGACAGAGCCCTAGATTCATATACATGCATCATCCACCGTTTAGGAAGGCCCTCGATGACGTCTGGTCGCAATTAATACCAGATCAAAACAGATTTAGAGTATGACCCTTCAACCGCTGCTACTTAAAACGTTGCTATCTATAGACCACAAGGTTGCCATGCTCCTAGATTGGAGGATAAACTGTCTACCACCTCCTTGACATGAGAATAAACTGTCTCTACTGGAAAAAAACAAAAGCAAAAAAAAAAACGAGTAAAAAAAAAGTCAAAAAAAATCTCCTAAGTAAGAGGATAAATTACTTGTAGACTCCCAGATATGAGTATAAACTATCTGCAGACTCCTGAACATGAGTATAAACTGTCCAATAACCCTCCTTGATATGAGGTTAAAAGATCAACCCCACTGAACTACGTTTGACTTGATCTCTATGGGTACGTAGGCAGCTTGGCAACCCCAAGTTCAGTCATAACTTCAAACAGATATCATGTTGTTCTATATCTTTTTGATGCGAGCATCTGAAGGATGGGATGGTATTACCGGATACAAGTTTCTCAAGCACGAGTATCGAAGTCTCAGATATGAATATCTAAAAACCAGATATAAGTATCTGACTATCAGGTACAAGTAACTTAAGAACAAGTATCTCAAGTACAAGAATCGGTGCCTCTAGGACAAGTATCCATATATATCATCTCAAACACAAATATCAAAGTATCCGCTGCAAGTATCTCGAGCACAAATATGGAGTCTCAATAAAAAATATTAAAGTCTCAGCTGCAAGTATCTCAAGCACAAATATCGAAGTCTCAGCTGCAAGTATCTCATGTACAAGAATCGGTGCCTCAAGGACAAGTATCCATATATCATCTCAAGCACAAATATCGAAGTCTCAGCTGCAAGTATCTCGAGTACAAATAAAAAGGTCTCATGTACAGGTATCTCAGCCACAAGTATCTCATCTGTAGGTAGGTGGACCTCTTATTGGCCGGATCGTGGTTATACGATAGTGCTCACAACTTCCATCTTCTTCACCAGATCCTTCTTGCGCGGCTTTGCCACCAATTATGTCTTCCTCTTAATTGGTCCAGACCGTTGATATAACATGAATTGTTGTTGGGGTCACTGGTCTGGATGATGATGATTCCCATCTTGCGGAGTTTGATGATGATGATGATGCCGTTGAGATTGCTATTCTTGAGGATGATATTGATGTTGCTGGGGGCATTGGTCTTGATGATGATTATGCCTATCTTGCGGAGTTTGATGATGATGTTGCTGCTGCTGAGGTTGTTATTCTTGAATCTTGATGATAATGATGGTGTAGAGGTTGTTGGTCTCGATGATAATGCTAGTGCTGGGGTGCTGTTCTTGACGAAGATGATGCTGCTGGCGTTGTTGTTCATGATGTGCATCTCGTGGAATTTGAGGATGATGATGATGCTCGGTTTTTCCACCAATTATACCTTCCTCTGGATTGGTCCAACTATTGATATAGCATGAACTGCAGTTGGACTGTTCATATTGCTCAAGACTATTGATATAGCATAAACTGAAGCTGGAACAGGAGTTGAACCGATGAAGGTTGCCGACATGAGTTGTGTGTGAGATGTGCACCTTACCTTTGCTTCATGAGTAACGTCCAGCCTGAATTATTGAATACCCCAAATTGTATAATTTAGATGATTGGATTGGTCCGAACTGCTGATATAGCATGAACTGAAGTTGGACTGCTGATATATCCCAACATGAGATAGATTGTTGAAATAGCCCGATAAAGCTGGTTGATTGGATTGTCCGAACTGTTGACTTAACATGAACTGAAATTGGACTGCATGATATACTTGGATTGAATTGGTTCGGTCACATAGGTCTCCCAAGGCGATGTCAACCATAACAAAAAAAGGAGCATAACATATACAAAAAAAATGGGCATAATTGTTGTCCGGGAAAATGCTTGGAGTACTACATGATAATATTACTTGCATGAGGTAAGTATAATGACGGAAAAAATCAGACCAGAAGTATATGTGAGTGCAACAAATAAAGCAAGCAGTAGTACATGATGAAGTTTAAAGAAAGTTAACCATGAAATTCAACAACTCAAGTACATAATGCGAGATTTCGAGATATAGAAGAAAGTTTCCTTTAACTTGGTGTTGACTAATGACTATGCCATACCATAAAAAATAAAAAAAGAGAAAGGAAAATATTTATGGTGGATGGAAGATGACTTACGAGATTGTGGCAACGATGATTGAGGAAGGATAGGCAAGTCACTCGGACATGGTCTTTTTATAGATGAGATGGAGGACATGTTCCATCTTCTAGTCGAATACGGATTTGGCAAGAGTCATAGTTCTTCATGGATTGGGATAAGAAATACTTGTCTCTTACGATTCTTGAGTGACAATTTTTTAGTGAAATAAGGATTGCTGGTTGGGAAGGATTCTCATTAAAATACTCCTTGTTTAATTGTACTTAGATATGCATAGACGGCTAAAAATCTTTGTACAACTTGTGATCCAAGAATCAGTCGAACCCGACTACTTCCAGTATAATTTGAGTACGTATGCCAGGTTCGAGGGAACATTTGTTAATAATGAAAATTTATTCAATAAAAATCCGAAGTAAATTAATTAATTAAGTTCCAAGTTAATAAATTATACTTTGGAATTTAGTTAATTAAATGATGCCATCCAATTAAATATCTACATGTGGCGTTTATTATCAAATTATAAATAGCTGCATTAGAGATTGAATTGTCCAATTATGGTCTCACATATGAGAAATCGGGATCATACTAAATAATTGTTTCCTCCAAATAAATACGTGGAAATAATTGATGAACTTGATAATTATGTCTTTTAAATAAATAGAAGATATAATTATTCCTTAATTAAATCATAATTATTACTTAATTAAATTAAAAGGATAATTATTGAAGAAGCTCAGGCTCAAGATCAGGCCCAAGCCCATTGGTCAACATGTCTATAAATAAAGGACTTCCTCATTGATTGAGGGGAACACTAGTACAAAAAACGTCTTAGACAGCGCTAAAAAAACTCTTAGACAGCATAAACAAACGCTATTAAGGAGGCTGCTGTCTAAGTGAAAAACACTTAGACAGCGCGACACAGGAGCACTGTGTAAGTTCAACTTAGACAACGTTTCATTGAGCGCAGTCTAAGTTGAACTTAGACAGCGCTCCCGTGTCGTGCTGTCTAAGATCCTTTAAAAAAAAATTAATTTTTAATAGTTCGCTTAGACAGCACTACAATGAGCGTTGTTTAAGGTCATTTTTTTTAACACTATTTTACTGTTTAATAACATCCCACCCTTTTTCAGCTTTCAATCACAGTAATGCTAATAAAAAACAAATGTCGTACGCAGCAACCAAAATTTTCATATGCATTAAAGCACAATATCAATTCGCATTACATCCGAACATTTTACAAACATTACAAGGCAATGTATGAAAAGAGAATTATCATGTGCGAATGTAAACAATTCAAGCATATTATGATACTAAATCATTCTGAAACATATTAATAAAGTAACCACACCATTCTTTCTGGACATGCTCAATCCGAGCATCAGAAAAGGAACTGCAGCGTCGATTCTGAAAATACTGAAAAAAAAAAGCATAATAATTTAGTTAGTTAATACATTTGTTAAATTCAATGATTCTTTCCAAATGAGATAGTTACTAACCATGCCCGGAACATTGGTTAATCCCGACTCTAACATGTCTTCAATAAACAAACAAATGTAGTATGCTCAATAACCTCTAACCACATCTTGCTTTGGACACTACAAAATAAAAAAGAATGTTAAAAATATGTGAAAGCCGCAATGTGTAATAGTTAAATTGAAAAACTTATTTGTAAATACCTGTATGTCGTGCTAGTTAACGTTTGCAATATTCTTGCTCCCACCTCCATTATCACTCAATTTGTTTGCCCGATAAGCACTAAAGGCGATAATCGAATTGTACACAAAGAATAATGGTTAAACAAATATATTTTTTTTTTGTCCAGGATAATGATAGAAATTAAATGTTTGTTAGGAAGAGGGTAGTACCTTGTGATTGTGTATTCCAACATTTTACGCTCTGGCTTCGAATGATGTACTCGAAGCGGATCCATATAATACACATGTTCTATCTTAGCATTAATGGCCACCAATATCCAATGACGGCTACACAATTAAGTTATATATAAGATATCGAATTAATGACAACATGTATAAGTTATAATGCGTGTCCATAGTCAAGACATCTTGCTCTAGTGGCAAGCATGCTGACACCTCTAGCGGAGGTCTCGGGTTCGAGCCCTCTTGCTAGCAAGGAAGTGGTCAGAGAGAAGAATTTCTCTCACTAGTTTGATGCTAGTCGCCTCTTTCCTTGAATTTACGAGTTTACGAATTGTACTGATGTTTGGTGATTATAATGGATTATTCGTATTAATAAAATCAAAGGGTAACCCCCTTTTTTTAAAAAAATAAAATAAAAAATAAAATAAATAATGCATGTCCATAAATATAAGGAATAATGACGAGGTGATCTTGGTCAGCATGCTTTAGAAGTGCATCGATGATATGAGTATGCCCTTTCGTCACTTGGGGTAATGTGAACGAGTATTTACTTGAGTTAGTTTGTATACCGCCCTCCTCATGACTCAAAAAAGCATCACACAAGTACCTTCAATAACAAAATAAGTCAAAAAACTAAATTGTAGATTTGGTAATAAGATTAACCGTAACGATACCTGATATATAGACTTATGCTCGTAGCACTTAACCACTCAAGCTGCAAAACTTCTTCAATGGTCTCTAAACTAACATGATCGATAAAGGCTTCATTCCAGAATGGACCAGACATTGGAATACTGATTGCCTCATTATAGATGGTCTTATGATACAGCTTACACAATTTACGACAAACAGTAGAGTCATCGTCATCTGGACGAGGGTAAATTGGTCTCTTCTTTGGACATGAAGCAACAGACTGCACCCCTGACTTGTCCTTACTCTGAAATACAGACCTCTAATACACATTCACCATTTTAGAATCACATATATATATATATATATATATATATATATATATATTACCTAAAATCATCAATTACAAATAATCACTTAAGGTGATTTTACCTTGTTTTGTAAGGACACCAACTAAAGATGCCACACAACAAAAGTTCCTTTTGCATCTCCAACTGTATAAATGTCAGCTAATACATTTGGTATAGGCAATTTAGTGTTCTCATGTCCAACAAAAACCTCCTTGAGACAAACCTTGACTTCATTGGATTTTAAAATTACATTATGTACTTTTAGTCCTTCTTCCTTATATACAAGTCCCCATCCAACTTTTGTGCTGTCTAAGTGGTGTTGTCTAAGAGTGATTTTGTACTAGTGGAAAAATTCAGTTTTGCAAAAAGAGATACAAGGCAGAAGAAGAGAAAACCTCTACAAATCAGAGAACACTTCCTCAACATGTTAAATGATTAAAAACATGACATAATTCCCAAAATCTTGAATTACATGATTATCACATATATGTATAATAAAATGTAATTGAAGCACCTTTAGCCTTTAAAACGTTATTGCTCTGAGTCGGGTTGGACGAAAGTGTTGTTGATTCCAAGAATTTGTCTTAAGGTATGGAGAAGAGTTTCTTACTCTTGACCTATAAACTTCTTTATGTGTTATTTCTTTAGTTTTTGGATTGACTACTTTTGATGGAGAAAGGAGTCTATTTATAAGCAGAGAAAGTACCTTCTTCATCTCAATAATAATTGTCATATTAACCATCCATCAAGGCTAATGATTATGTGACAGTTGTAACGGTTGTAACGGATTTGCAACACAAACATCCTATTAATGACCAACATAATGAGGATATTATTAATTGAATAATACTTGAATAATAATATTCTTACATTCTCCCACTTGGTCTTTAGGAGGATTGTTTATTATTTCCATAAGAACATAAGGCGCGCATGATATGCAAATCACTCGTTTATTTCGTTACCGTAAGTATCTTGACTAATCAAGTTATGAATGAGAGTCATGGTGTGCACAAATTATTTTGCAAAATGCTTACTTCCATGTACTACAACATTGATAACTGTCATAGCTAGACCATAAATGAGAATAACATAATGGTCATGTGATGTCTTCAAGTGGAGACAGTGTCTGTTATCATTATTCTAAACATAAGGTATACATATTAGAAAATAGACATGAAAGATGTTAAAATGTATTAAGAGCTCAATAATTGTTATCCATGAGTGTGATAACAATTTTATTTAGTTTAACATCTTGCTTAAGTAATAAGGAATCAAGGTCCATGTGTTTTGAACCTTTCGTTATCCTATCATTCTTATTGGTTTGTGAATAAGAAACCAAGTCTTTAACCAGTGGCGGAAAAGTTATATGTTTATATATGTATAATGTAAAATTATATATGTATAAGGAAAAATTAATGTAAAATTATATTTGAACATAGATCCGTCACTGTCTTTAAACCATCATATTTTACGAGATAAAAATTTTAAAAATATTATTGATTATTTTATTACAATTAATTGCATGTAGTAATTTATAGTTAATACCATAATGATTGAGGTATAATTTTTTTTGGACGTTACCATATCCTATTATTTATGTTAAAATGCATTATGTTTATACATTATATAAATTTTATTGACGTTATTAGTACGATATATTGAATTTATACTATAATGATGAGTACAAACTATTTATGTTGCCATTATAATAATGTTTTCGCATATTGTACTTTATTTATAAATCAAGTAACTTTTATCAGAGTTGAATTACATCCATTTACTCTGAACTTGGGACATTAAGTAACCTTTTGTCCATTGATGATGATTGTAAGCACTTATGAATTAAGATAAATCTTTAATGTATAATATTTTATATTATGCACATATCTATTGTGTTATAATATTTCTTTTATGAATGAATATCATGGATTTGATATATGATGTAAAAGAAATGTGTAAACATGTTAAAGTAATTTTGACTCAAATAAGAGATATAAAGTTAAATTCTCCATATATTGGATTCATGTTGTTGTGATTATTATTATTCACAATTAATGTTATTAATTTTTTGTATATTGATGCTTTCGATTATCGTACTTTGATAATCATTACTTGAGTTGCATCACATTAATTTACTCTTAACATGAGGTTTTAGGGCATTATGTTTTCCGCACTTATGTATTACACACAGTCTCTAGCCTCTATGAAAAGTTTATGTGAATAACTTGGTCAAATGCTTGGATTAATATCGTTCACAGACAAATAATATTCATTCATTTGAACACCATTACAAAATTTATTCACATATTATGCCTATATACATTTTCATTGTTATATTAAAATGAATTACGTTTCTAAATTATATGAATAATTTATGTTGGTCAATTGTTTGGATTAATTTAGTCCATAGACAAATTATATTCATCCATTTGTACACCATTAAGAAATTTATTTAATTAATATAATAACCTATTATTTTATGACATATTATATTATGGAAATATGTGAATATTACATTACATTTATTTTCACATAATTTTGAGATAATTATTTTATTCCATTATTAAGAAAACTAGTTAGTCACCACAATGACCTAGTTCAATGTTTAAATGGATACTTTATCTCATATTATAAAGTTGTACAAAATTTTGAGATAATTATTTACGTCTATTATTAGGAAAACTAGTTAGTCACCACAGTGACCTAGTTAAATGTTCAAATAGATATTTTATCTCATCTTATTATGTTGTGCAAAATTTTGAGTAATTATTTATGTCTATCATTAAGAAAACTAGTTAGTCACCACAGTGACCTAGTTAAATGTTAAAATAGATATTTTATCTCATATTATTAAGTTGTGCAAAATTTTGAGATATGATGGTTACAACATTAATTTACTTTTAGGTGTTTGTTAGTCACCACAGTGATCAAGTTAATATTTTATCTCAACTAATAATAGTTATATCAACTAATGAAAATATTAGTTATCTGTCAATATATTATGATAACATGCAATTTAGTAGTTCTTATTATTTAGAACATACATACAATGTTTTTATGGAGGCGCATGCTTATGATTTAACTTCACTCTGATGGGTTAATTATATTATATATTGACATAACATCATGTGAATAATTCATATTGCTCAAATATGTTGATTAATTTTGTCCACAGACAATTTAATTCACCTATTTGAACAATAATTAAGAAATTTATTCAATTATTATGTTAACTATATTTGAAATATAGTAATATCAAACAACATCATCATATAATTTTAGGTGACTATCCACAGGAGCGCCTAAAATTATGTTGTTCAAATTATTATATGTGTTATTTCAAGCTAGAATTGTTGGATCTTAAGACCGTTAGTGGTCACATGATTGGTTACCCTAACGAATTTATCGGCAATTCTAGAGTATATATGAATGGTAAAATCAGTGATGAACACATTCACAATTATCACTACCACTATCATGGCACAATCACCATTATTGAAGTACATTTATTTTCATAATGACATTGAAAATTACACAAAAATGTATGTTATTCCTGAAGATTATTATTTTATCTAATAACATGACATAATTCTCAAAATCTTGAATTACATGATTATCACATATATGTATAATAAAATGTAATTGACGCACCTTTAGCCTTTAAAACGTTATTGCTCTGAGTCGGGTTGGACGAAAGTGTTGTTGATTCCAAGAATTTGTCTTAAGGTATGGAGAAGAGTTTCTTACTCTTTACCTATAAACTTCTTTATGTGTTATTTCTTTAGTTTTTGGATTGACTACTTTTGATGGAGAAAGGAGTCTATTTATAAGCAGAGAAATGACCTTCTTCATCTCAATAATAATTGTCATATTAACCATCCATCAAGGCTAATGATTATGTGACAGTTGTAACGGTTGCAACGTTCGTAACGGATTTGCAACACAAACATCCTATTAATGACCAACATAATGAGGATATTATTAATTGAATAATACTTGAATAATAATATTCTTACACAGCACTCATCAACATTTGAATTCATCAACATTAAGTCCTTGAATCTTCGAATCTTCAAGAACAAGCTACGAAAGCCCTTGACGTATTCAAATCTTCAAATATTCAAATCTTCAAGCATTCAACAATCGAGTTCAAGAACAAGCTGCGACTTATTCATTTAATATTCAAGTTAAAGAACAAGCTGCGAAGGCCCTTGACTTATTCATTCAATATTCGAGTTCAAGAATAAGCTGCGAAGGCTCTTGACTTATATTGTGAAGTTGAATAAGAGTAATAATAGAGATTGTACCCAAATTATATTCAAGATATATTTTTTTGCAACTGCATCTTTTCTCGTCTTCAATTAAATCAGGACTTAAGAAAATTTGTTGTTACACTCTCAACAGTTTACAGATTCATGTAGTAAAACAAATAATTTTCATGTTTCGTCAAAAAGAACTTTGAAACATGTTATGAAACACGATGGAATCTGTAGTATTAAACTAGTGTAAATTTGTGTAAACACTTCTTTTTGAAACTGTCTAGTTTTGCTTGAGTTGGTATTTCGGATTCTTGGAATTATGCCTTATGTACGTTACTAGTAATATGAATGGTCACCGATGCATAGATTGTTTCTTATTTAATTTTAATTTACTCTTATAACGTGTATACGGTATGCCTACTTGTAGATCTAGAGTAGTATATATATACTAATTATTTGTGAGGCACTCATGTAACTAAAGTATTACACGAGTACTTATATGATAAGTATGAATGTCGAGATATGAATGAATAACTCTTCCTTTGGTGCAAAACATGAATGACATGTCAACATTCGTTAAGACGTATAGTTCGATATCGTTATATTATAATAGAGTTAAATAGATTAACATGATCAATTGTTAAAAAGAGTAATTGTTTATAATGGCATATATAAATCTTTAATTAACAGACAGTTCGAATAAAATATAAGATAAATTATCTCCAACGAAAATCCTAATTCAAAAGTGAATCAAGCACCACTAGAATATTGAGTCATAATTTAATTGAAAGTACTCCTAAGTTTATGGATAATGAGAACGACATTAAAAAATACTGTAATATCTTATTAAGTTACCAAAATTTTTAAAGCTTGTCCTATTATGTCATACAACTACTACAAAATACGACAAAATTGTCCTTTTTTGTATTTGTTTTAAATTTTTTTTTTTTTTTTTTTTTTTTTTTTTTTTTTACTATTCTTTAATTTAAACTTGAATAATTCAAGCACATATAGACATAATACATTGTAATTAATTACTTGTGAAGTATTCATATAGTGCAATTATTTTTTAGTGAACAAAAAGGACAAAATACGACGAATTGTCGTATCTTGTCCTATTTGTCAACCGAATAACTTATAATTTTACTTTAGTGTAATTGTACGAAAAATACTTATCGGATGTAAAACAATTAATTAATTGATTTGTTGTAGATAATTACGAATCACTATCTATTATGTTTACTTAATTTATAAGAGACTTGAGACAACTCAGGATATTAACATAATAGATTTTTTAAATTAATGAAAACATAGGACAAAATAGGACAAATTTGTCCTATCTCGTCGTATATATTTTTTTGGCAAACAAAGTTCGGGCTTGTTCTCAGGCTTGTCCTCCTTTGTCGTATATACACAAAGGACAAATGAAAATCTCGTCGTTTTCGAGCAATTTTTCAGTAGTGTATAGACGATCAGCCAAACTTGAAATTTGTGAAATTTAATACCTTAAATATTACTTGCCGCTAATAATGTTTAATTTTGATGTTCATGGTTGTTTCTCATTGATAAAGAATGCATGTGGCACCTTTCATGTACTAACAGGAAGTTGGGTGCTAACTTGAATTTCGTGCATACAATTCTTGTATCAATTTTGCTGATGGCTCAATAGCCTAGTGGCATCCGGCCCAACCTTTCATGTAAGAGGTCATGGGTTCGAACCTTGTTGGACACATATTTGTCTCATATTATACTCTAACTTTCTATTAGTTAGTAATTTCTGTATTCATGTTTGTAATATTATTGTAGTCAAAATTCATCGCTAATTATCAAAAAAAAAAAAAAAATTCTCGTATCAATTTTCTCTATTCAATAAAAAGGGTCTCTTCCTTTTAGATTTCCTTATAGCTTTCTTGTTCGTTTGTATTACTTGTTTTGTTAGCTTCAATCTAGTGCCACAAGCTGCAACATTTACAAATCTCAAAATCTTGGTGTCATGGTTGAACGTTCTCCCCCTTAAGCTTGAAATCAATTTCCTTCAACTCTCGAACACCAATGAGGTCTCTCATTTCCTTATACTTGATCCTCCCAAGTGCCTTCTTTAGGATGTCCGCCTTTTGCCTATCTCCGGGAACATGTTCAACCTCTATTAGTCCCTTTTCAACACATTCTCTGATAAAGTGATATCGTGTGTGTATTTGCTTCGACCGTGAAAAATCGGATTCTTCGTGAGAGCAATTGCTGATTGATTGTCGATTCGTATGATCACTTTCTCACGCGAAACACCAGTGATCTCACCAAGTAAGTCTTGAAGCCAGATTGCTTGTCTTGCTGCTTCAGTTCCTCCCATGAATTCTGCTTCACATGATGATAATGCAACTGTTTCCTGTTTCTGCGAGCACCAAGTGATTAGACTTTCATTTAGATAATACACATGACCCGTTGTGCTGTTCCCATCATCAGGATCAACATTATGACTACCATCACTATAACCTATTAACTCTGTTATTTTGGAAATTGATCTCGCTACTATTAGTCCAAGAGTTGTGGTTCCTTGTAAATATCTCAAGCATTGTTTCATGGCGATGCCATGAGATTCTCTAGGACTCTACATGTAATGACTCAATACTCCAACACAATAAGCCAAGTCAGGTCTTGTATGAAGTAGATATCGAAGACAACCAACATTCTTTTTGTAGGCTACAACATCTATTTCCTTTTCATCTTCCGCTTCGGACAACTTTAATCCAGGCTCCATTGGTGTGTGGACCGGATTGCAGTTCTTCAATCCTGCATCTTCGATGATTTTTTTAGCATAACGCCTCTGATTAAGCATAATTCCTGCGTCTTATTGAGTAACCTCGATCCCTAAGTAATATGTCAATTTCCGAGATCACTCATCTCAAATTTAGATGCCATCTCTTTCTTGAATTCATCAATGGTGGTTAGACTTCTTCCTGTCACAAAGAGATCATCGACATACACTGCTACAACTAAAGAATTGTCTCGTACCGCCTTTCGATACACAGATGGCTCCTTTGAACACTTTTTGAATTGAAGGTCAAGGAGAATTTGATTTAGCTTATTATTCCATGCTCGAGGCGCTTTCCTTAGACCATACAAAGCCTTATTATACATGATACGCTCATTTAAGGCGCCCCTGCTTGGCTAGCCCATCGCCCAACAGAGGAGGTGAATCCGGGATGTGCCTCTAGCGGCTCCGTACTCCACCTCAAGAGTGCCCAGAGTAGGCTGGGTAACCACCCACAAGCAGATCATCCCTTGAACAAATGCAGAGTTACTCATGCACCTGCCGTGGATCGAACCCACACACTTGTGGAGAAGCACACTCTTATAGTGAAGCTCCTTACCATTTGAGCTATGCCCCGTGGGCCATACAAAGCCTTATTGAGTTTATAGACCTTGTCCTCTCTTCCGTTTTCTTCAAACCCTTCTGGTTGTGTAACATAGACTACCTCCTTTAATTCTCCATGGAGAAAGGCTGTTTTAACATCTAGATGATGTATCTCCCACCCTTTTGATGCAACAAGATTAATGAGAAGTCGTATTGTCTCTATCAGAGCCACTGGTGCGAAAACTTCTTCGCAATCCCCTCCATAACGTTGCACATAAACTTTGGTGATAAGTCGGGCTTTGTGTTTGTTGATGTTGCCATCGGAGTTACGTTTGAGTTTGAATACCCACTTCAAACCGATTGGCTTTGCTCCAATTGGTAAATCAACAAGATCCCAAGTTTGGTTTTTCTTGATGGAGTTGATTTCGTTTTCACAAGCAAGTTTCCATTCTTTTGCCTCACTGAAATTTCTTGGTTCGTCGTTTAAGCACAATAGTAGCATCTCTGCTTCTTCTTCTGCGAGCAAAACGTAATCCTCCAAGTATTTTGGTTTTATGACATGTCGTGTCGTTCTTCTCAACAAAGGTGGAGATCGATCTCGAGCTTCTTCGTTTTCCAGCTTGTATTCGTACGTTATTACAAAGTTGTCATTATTCTCTGTTTTATCAATAACCTCATAATTCTCTGTTTGTTCCAATGTTGAAACCTCCGTTTGCTCTGGTTCGAAATCTTCTGTTGATGTTTGCATCCCATGATTTCCAAATTCTCCAAGTGTAATGTTGAAACTTCCACTACTTACCTGCTCTGGGTTTGTATGATTCCAGTCCCAACCTTTCGTTCCATCAAAAACAACATCTATACTCACTACAATCTTCTGAGATTGTGGCTTCAGAAGCCGATATGCTGCCGAGATGAACAAGTACCCGAGATTGTGGCTTCAGAAGCCGATATGCTGCCGAGATGAACAAGTACCCGTGATCTATCATCTAACATTCTGAGATGGGGCTTGTCTATTTTTGCATAGCAAACACATCCAAAAATTCGTAGATGATCAATATTTGGTTTCTTATTCCGATAAATTTCATACGGAGTTCTATCCTTGAGAGCTCTTGTGGCTATCCTATTCAAAAGGTATGTCGAATGACGAACGACTTCTCCCCACAAGTAGTTTGGCATATGCATGTGTTTCAACAGACTCCTTGTCATCTCCATCAATGTTCTATTGCGTCTTTCAACTACACCGTTCTGTTGTGGAATGTAAGGAGCAGTGAGATGCCGTGGTATGCCGAAGTTTTCACAAAATAAATTGAATTCTTGCGATACAAACTCTCCTCCTCTATCTGTTCTGAAGGTTTTGATGTTAACTCCAGAGTCTTGTTCCACCATCCTCTTGAACCTTTTAAATTTTTCAAAAGCATCACTCTTTTCTTTCAGCAAGATTGTCCACATATATCTTGAATAATCATCAATCAACACAAAGATATACTTGTTTCCAGCGATTGTGCATGGAGTTATAGGACCGCAAAGATCTCCATGTATCAGTTCGAGTAATTTGGTGGCTCGGTATGAGGAGGCTTTAGGAGAAACTTGTCTCGTTTGCTTCCCAAGTAAACATGATCGACATATTTCCTTTTCGAAACCAACATGTGGGATTCCTTGGACGAGTTCACTTTGAAACATCGACTTTATTGTTTCATGGTTTATGTGTTCCATCCTAGCATGCCATCTGCTCGATTCACTTAATAATGTTAGGTACAAGTACGCATTATCTCTTATTCCCATATGTACATTGTATAGACGATTTCTTGATCTTTCGGCTTTAACAATTAGTTTTCCGTTGTGATCATGCATAGTCAGGTATTCTCCTCTCATCCGCATATCACAACCCGATTCTGTTGCCTGTCCTAGACTAATGATATTGTTTTTAAGGCCTGGGATAAAGTAGACATTGGCCATCACCCTTGATTCCCCATTTATATCAGTGAAGGAAATAAAGCCTTTTCTTTTTATGTCTATTCTTGAATCATCGCCAAATCTTACTTTTCCAGTAACAGTATCATATATTTTGTTAAAGTATCGTTGATCACCTGTCATATGGTTGCTAGCTCCGTTGTCAAGGTACCAAATTTCGTTTTCGCAAGTGTTAGTTTCATACTTGCTTGGTGTGCAATTCTTTTCGTTCAGAAGTACGACTTCGTGCATCATAAAGCTCATCTGCATCTTGTGTCTCATTATTTGTACTTTCTTGGGTTTCTTGCAGCTTGAGTAGTCGATCCGGACAACTTGAGGCATAGTGACCCTGTTTGTCACATCGGAAGCAAGTGATTTTTGACGAATCATTATTTATTCCTCCGTTGAATCGACCACGGCCTCTTCCTCTTTAGTAGAAACGGCCTCCACGTCCTCGTCCTTTGTAATCTCCATTATGATCCCGATTCATTTTTGTGTACATGAGTTTAACCTGATTCCCTTGTGTTTCATCATCTTCTTCTTCAAAGACACGTTCTTCATAGGCTTTTAAACGCCCTATGATGTCTTCAAAGCTTATAGTATTGAGATCTAAGACTTGTTCAAGAGATGCAACTATATGTATGTATTTCTTCCGAGGAAGACTTTTAAGAAACTTCTTGACCAGTTTAGATCCTTCAATATTTAATCCTAAGGCAGCTGATTTTGTTGATATTTCAGATAACTTTCCCGCAAAGTTATCAATGGTTTCTGAATCTTTCATCTTAAGTCTATCAAATCCAGCCATTAGAGTTTGTAATCTCGCTTCTTTGACTCTTTCTGCTCTCATGTTTCTTGCTTTGATTGATTCCTACACCTTTTTCGCTGTGTTTTGTTCTCCGACTTGCAAGATAAGCGCCTCAGTTATGGATTGAAAGAACAAAGCAATTGCTATGTTATTCTTCTCTTCACTTGTTGTCCCTGGTTCGACTGTTTCCCAAACATTGTTTACTTTAAGAACTGCCTTCATACGCATAGCCCATACCGTGTAATTAGTTGCAGTCAGCATCGGACATTGTATTGAAGAGTGTCCTCCTCCTTCTTCCTGCGGTTTGTCAGGTACCGCGGTAATCTCAGTTGTGCTCATACCTTCTCGTATGATTTTCACTTTGTATAACCTTTACGTAGCTCTTGATACCAATTCTTATTTAAAGATTAAGAACTCAAACATAAACAAAGAATAACTCTCTTTATTGCTTTAGAAAAATCACTCAAAAACTAAAGTGTAAGTACTCAATCTCTAACTCTCTTAAGTTATGCCACAACTTAACATCTCCTTATATAGAGATTTAGACAAGTCCAAGTTCTATTAGGAATACATATATATTTAGATATCTATTAAATATATTCCTAATTCTAATCTACTTTAATTAGCTTATGACTCAAGCTTCTTTCAAGCTTAATCCAACAAAGAAAAATCTGCATTTGCCAAGAAACTCTTAACCCATCATGGGACCGAGAATGCCACGTATCTCTTCCACTATGATGGTAGGAGATCCGTTAGTCAGCAACATAGTTCTCCAAAATTCAATTGTAACTGCCGCGTATGCTTCAATACATATATCGAAGAGTTGATCGAGTCACCGGAAAAAAAAGGCTCGTTTGTGTTATCGGTGACGGCTCAACTTCAGAATTAAAATTTCTAATGTTTCCTACGAAACACCAGAAAATTTTCATTTATAAAATTATGGAAACGAAATGTTTCTATAATTCCGAAATCAATCTTTTTGTAGACATAAGTTTAAGTTTTTAATTTTTATAAGAAACATAAGACCCAAGTAAATTCACTAATCTTCTCGATTATACATATTTAAATAAAAAATAAGTTGATATATTGATTTAGTTTAATTACTTCATACCTTTTTGGCAATGTACATATATATAACATATAGCTTACACTTTTAACGTGTTAGATAATTACAATTGTCTATTGATTTTTTAGATCTAACTTTTTTGATATTTTACAAATAATAATAAATGATGTATATATTCTACATATAATTTTAATCATTTGTTAACATCTTATTTCAAGCTTTTATATAGAATTAATTTCAAATATTTTTGTTATTTTTAATTTAGTTCATACTTATATATAATATTTATTTTTATTAAAAAAATTTAACATATACTCCATCGTTCTTTTCTATTTATTTTTATAGCTATTTGCAATTAGTTAAGAAAAGTAAAAAATAGTCAAATAGCTGCAAGCACATTGATATTGGTAAATGACAATCAATTGAAACTATATAATTTGTTGGTTGATATAACTTTATAAGAAAAAGTATTCACAAGTACATTGAAGATATAAATCTAAAATTAATTATGCTAGGAAGACAAGTATTTAGAAACAAAAAATTAAGCCTAGAAAGACAGATAAAAAAGAACAAAGGTAGTATTAACTTATCTTGATTTTTTAAAATTTTACATAGTTTCTTAAATGTTTCTGTAAGGTTTCCGAAAGGTTTCTTAATTTTATAGTTTCGAAACTATATTCGAAAAGAAACTTTGAACTATGGTTGCGGGTTAACATACATGTTTGTTTAAATATGACTTGTTTTTTATATTTTTAGATAGGTTTTACGTGTGTACAACCTACACAAAGAATAAAACGTAATTGATGGTTAAAATTGAACATACAAACACTAATACGACCTATAATTTGAATTGAAGGGAATATAAAGCAAGTGAATGCATAATAAATCGACTCAAGTGTCTACATAGTACGTACGTATGAAACAAGAGAATAATAAACTAAATTTGTTTCGTCTTGAATTAGAAATATACATTGCTCAAAAAATGAAGGTATACATACTAACCTAAATATATAAGCAGAGTAGCAACAGATGGTGTAGGTACATGGGGTAGGTCATAGCCTCATAGGTGGGTTGGTGCCTTGGTGGTGGTGGACTCTAGCTATCCCTCAAGGAGTCAAGGTGATAGTCTGAGGGCGGGTGGAATTTTATTACGATTATACTTCCTCAAACATATGAGAATTTGACAAAATTTTAATAAATTTGCAATAAACATAATAATACTCATAATAGTAAAAGAAAAACATAAACAAGTATACAGTTGCATGGCTCAATGCGACAATTGGTTTCTTCTCAAATTGAAAATAAGATCATCATTTGCAACAACAACATCACTTGGTTGGTTGCACCATAAAAAATCTCCAACTTCACGCCGGATTCAGATCGGTGTGCATATGACTCGTCAGATTATGTGTAATTCGTCAATCACTAAATGTCGAGAACACCATCTTTTTCGAACCTGTCAGGTCGGAGCGCATAGGACTCGCCAAACCATGCGTATAGAACTCGCCAAACTATCCGTAATTCGTCAACAATATCTGAAAGGAACGCTATCCTTTTAGAATCTGCTAGATTTTGTTTAAAAGTCCACTTCAACGCGAAGTGGAATAAATCAATTTTTTGTTCTCTATTTTTTTTGCTCTGTTTTGGATGGGCTACTCCAACTTGTCCACAATTCTACTTGTCCATAATTATATCTCCCTCCTTCAAATTCATGGTAATTTAATTAATTTTCATGAGTTTATAATAATTATTGGGAAAAAAAATCTCAAACTATAAAGGGCCAGCATAAAAAATATTTCAATTAAAACAAAAATTTCAAGAAATATTGTAAAAAGGAAATAGAATAATATTAATGAAACCCCATCGGTGAGTATTTTACATAGTGAAAAACTCACCGGCAATACTCTCAGGCAGGGCAGCGTAATTCGTCTTTATGCCTTAAGAATCGATAGTCTAATACCATGAAAAGTATCGAGGAAGATTGTTGTTGTTAGTACAATAGAAACGCCTACATTTATAGGTAAATACTAAGCATAACCCTAATAAAAAACACTATATTTATAGGTAAATATTAAGCGTAACCCTAATAAAGATGTTTTATTGAAGATTGTTGTATGTTCTTGTGAATACATTATAGAGATGATCTATATTTATAGCTAAATATTAACCCAACCCTAATAATCTATTAAGTGGAGTTGCCCATTAGCTAACCATATGTGTTATGGATGCTATCTGTTCGGTCAGTTTTTCCCAATTTTTTTGTGTGAATCCGATCATATCGATTTTTGAACTACACGAACCAAGTCGGTTGAAAATTCTTTCGGTTTAAATCGATTTGATTGATGTCGGTTTTGAGGCAAAATCGGTTCGGTTCGGTCGGTTTTTCGGTTTTTAAACAAAAATAAAAAAATAAAAGTCCACGATTTCAAATTAAATAGAGTCTACATGTCCACAGGAAGTTCAAAAATAAAACAGAAATAGTTCATGACAATGTAACACATATTAAGAAATAGAAACTAGCTCATTTGCTCTCATACTAAGCAAATCATGTTGAGTAGAGCCAATAGAGGTGTCATGTTGGATAGACGTTTCTGTTGGAAATTGATGTGTCAATTTCCTCAATTAGTGCCCGTGAACTATATCATCTATATATACGGTTCAACAACCGATAGTTATCTGAACTATCAGTAGTCTCACCCGAGATAATGCCGGGGGTCATCGAATGGCAGACTAGGCTCTCACAATGATCTTCGGGATTCATGTATACGGTCTTATACGTTGAATCCCGATGCTTTCGTTACTCGGGCGAAGATACTTTCGAGTAGTGACCCGAAAGTGAATAAGGAATTTGATCCATATTGAGGAATTTCGGTTCGATTCGATCGAGATCGTGTCCCGACCGAACCGATAGTGCGCCCGGAATTGGTTCCGGGCACACCATTTGGGGTTTATGTATATATATATATGTGAGATATATATATATATATATTATCATTTATTGAAATGATTTAATTAATAATGAATTAATTAAATAAGATATGATTTAATTAATTAATTAAGATTAATTAATTCCATCATCATGAATGGTTGACATCTTGGTGGCTACTTTATGCCTTGGGAAGGCTTTGTAAGACTTGGGAAGAACTCTTGTAAGAGAATCTTCCATGGACCAAGAGGCATTAACCATATGGATGGTTAATGTGTTTGTTTAGTGTATAATGTGTTTCATCATCCATTCTATATCATAAGATGATATAGAATGGGTAGAGGATTAAGCTAAGTATCACACAACTCTTGTTAGAGAACACAAACAAACACACACACTTCATCTTTAAACCCTCTAGCAAAACTCTAAGTGTTAGAGTATAGAAATTGTTCTATAGTTTGCTATAGTAGTTAGACTGCACACTCCTCAATAACACACACTAGTCCAAGTGTGTCTTATTGCTATCTAAGATATTGGTGTGGACTATTTCATAGTAGTTCCATATCACCTTGGTGATAGAAATTTCTTCAAGAAGAAAGCAAGGAGCAAGGTGTGGGATAAGCACTTGAAGATCATATCGCTTCCGCTCACGCTTCAAAGGTATATCTTTGTAGCCACACTCTTTGATTATGTTAGTTGTAGCATATTCACACTATCTTTAAACATATACTTCTATGAACTAGTTCTATTGTGTAAGTTCTAACGATCAACGAATTAGGGTTTTCTAGACATATGAACTATCGTAGTTCATTGTGTCTTGCAACCCCGGGATATTCCAACAGTGAATGGATTCAGATTGTTGGGTTCAGAAAGGCTTCGGAATTTATTAATTAAGGCTAACAATTATTAGTGTTAATTTAAACATATTATAAATAGATTCAGAATGGCTTCAGAAGGTGGCTTTGGATTGGCTTTAGACACACTTTATGTCACATCATTAATTGCTTCAGAATGGCTACAGACATATGGATTCATAATGGCTTCGGATCGCAAAAGGGCGACAAGAATTTGTCTTTGGATTTATTCCGAAGCCATTCCGAAGCCAATTCTCTTTTCTCTTCAGATTGGCTTCAGATTTGGACAAAGCAAATAATGTAAATTCTAGTAGTGGGTGGTCAACAAAACACGATTTAAAACATAAATATCTATTATTTCATATGCGAAATTATAAAAAATTAATATTTCAAAAATATATATTGAGACGAATCTAACAAGGTCCCACAAGACTATATTATTTGTTATCGTCGTTTAATGGGAATTCATGATCAAATTTTGTAATTTTTTATTAACAAAAGTCAAAATGTGACCATCTTTTAGGGACGGAGGGAGTAATATAATCATGTTGAATTCATTTCAACATATATTTTTGAAATATTAATATTTTATAATTTTTATGTATATATAATTAGAAATATTTACATTTTAAGTTTGCCCGATATAGTGAAATTCATGGAAATAAAAAAAATAAGAACAAGGACTAATATTTTTATGTGGAGTGACGTCGACCCATTATCGGTAGAGGAAGTAGCACGTCACTCACGACTCCTAGTTCTAGTTCTAGGAAAGTGGTAATTGTTTAATTGACCAAAGAAAGGGAACTATGTTTGCTTGAGAATACATCATCTAGCCCACCGAATCAAGTAAAACATCATCTTCGAATGAATGATATGATTTCATGTGGCTATTGAGGATGAATCGTGCACACTATCTAGCCCACTCTTAGGACACACATGCATGATGCATTATCAGTGAGGGACAGTTGAGTAACTAAGGACTAGAGAGCCTAGACAAGATAATCACCACACATTGTCCCCAAGTACATAACTTAAGTGATAATGTGTTTAAAATGGTGACATTCTGATTCTGATGCATGTGTGGGTTAGAATTCATATGAAGGTGCTATGTTGAAATAATGTAAAACTTGCTACTGGTTTATGTCTCGTTAACTATGTTCCTTACAAGGTTGTTGTTAGGACACATCCTTTAATTTAAAATTCACGTGATTAAAAGATCATTAATATTAATACAAGACAAAAGAAATTGAAGTTCCTTAACAAATACTCCTATAATAATCATCCCCGTATTTTTTTATATTAAAAGAAATAAAACTTATCATCACTATTCATTTGTAGAAATTTGAAAATTTTGGCAGATAGGTATTTTTTGTTGCTAATATTTAACTTCTAGCACCCAGCCGTTTTTTAACAAAGAAGTAGCACCTTCCCCTAAAATTTATCTATTTTACTCTTAAATGAAGGTGGTGTTTATGGTTGGTGAAAAGGAAGAAGAGATGATGGGGAAGAAGATGAAGTGTGGAGAAGGAAAAGAAGAATGAAGAAAAGGGTATGGGTATAGCTTTTTTTTATTAAAAAAAAATAAAAACCCATCCAACACCCCCTTACAACGAGAATGGAACTCAGAACCCCTAAGTCATTTGAAGACCTCTTAACCACTAAGTCATTCGAATTTTCAAGGGTATGAGTATAGCTTATTTTAATTTTAAGGGCAGAATAATCTTTTCATAAGAGAAGATGCCAATACTTTGCAAAAAGAAAATGAGTGCTCCGAATAAAAAAAAAAAAGAAAGACCTTCAAAAATGCCAATTTACTAAATTTTCAATAAAAATTTAGTAGCATATATAAAAGGTACATTGGTTGTTAGTTATGGTTATGCATGATAAGATGGGGCTAATATATGATTTCACACATAATGTAATATGAAAATTGAAATTAGGTGCTAAAGAGTTTAGGTGTTATCATAATAATTTAGTGTTTTAACATGATTACGATTCGAGTCTTGTAAAAATAAATAAATAGAATTTACCATTTACCTCTTTACATATTTCAGATTAAAAAGTGACGGAATCGTTAAGATAATAAATTAACCTTTTGAAATTAGGTAGCCGTCTTCGTTTTCAAGTTCCCAGCATGATTGAACAATCACATTAAATGGTCGGATTCATATAATTCCGACACGGTGGGCTCCACTACCTCTCCGTGCTACGTGCATTAATTTAGCCATTTTAGTGCATCAAATGAAACCACCAAAACATCAAACAGTACTCACTTTGTTCAATTTTAATTGTGATAATTTGTACTATATCTCCTGTAACTATTTTATTATGTGTTTTGTTTCCTATAAATTTAAAATGAGCTATTCAATTTTAATGGTCGGATTCATCTTCACCATTTTAATCTTGCCCTCTTAGCCCGAAATGGATGGAGACTTATCCAAAATACTAACTCTCCTCTCAACAATATCTTTAAGTCCAAATATTATCCTCATAGTACTCCAGACGTTATTGTCACTGAAAATATTACCAAAAAGAACCCCTCATGGGTCTGGAGAGGACTATACGCTGGTCTACAACAACTTAACAAAAGTAAAATATGGAAAGTTGGTAATGGCTCCAAAATCAACATTTGGGAAGACAATTGGATTCCCAATCTACCTAGCCACTTTAATTTAAACAATCTCTTTCACACCTGTCCTCACCCTCCCCCGATTAATGTCAGTGAGCTACTCCATGAGGAGGGACACTGGAACATGAATACACTTAAAGCTGTCTTCCCTCAGGATATTATTAAACACATTATCGAAATCACCCCTTCTCTCGGCAATGACACTTGGTCATGGTCCAAAGATAACATCAGCGCAAAAATTATTTACAACAATATTCACAATAACCAACTCCTCTCTCACAAAATTCCTTCTAAAATCTCAAAAATCCCTAAAACTATTTGGGACCGACTCTGGAGACTCAAAATTCCACACAAAATAAAAGTCTTCACATGGAGACTTTTACTCAACCGTATCCCCACCAAAGACCAAATTGCTAAGAAAACCAATATACCTATTGATAACAAATGTAGCTTTTGTGCTATTAACATTGAGACCGCTACTCATCTCTTCATACATTGCCCACATGCCATCTATCACTGGACCCACACTTACAACTACCATCTTAAACCCCCGATACATGAAATTTCAGATATTACTGACTTAATCATTTTATTCTTAAAAGATAAGAATGATCAATTAAGTCCTATCCAAATGTGTAGCTTCCTCTGGACAATATGGATCACCCGAAATGAACTTTGTTTCAGTAACAAGGCTCCGGATCCAACTTACTTCAATAAATCCTACCAGCATTACTACTCAACTTGGACACAGAATCAACCTAGAGTCAGGACACCTTCTTCTTATGGACTCCCGAGGAAGGATAATCCGTCCCGACTCTTTTACTCAAGACATCTATTATCCTCTAACTGTGATTTTTTTGGATGCAACAAAAGAGATAACAAAATATGTATTGGCATCTCCAATGATACAGATCCTGTTTGGATGATCCGGCTGAATTTCAAAGGAAAGCTAACAATTATCACAGGAAATAGGATTTATAAGACAATCGACTCGACTACCACCTCTATTGATATTGAAAGCTCAATTCAGGCCATCCTCACTAGTCTGCTATTGATCAAAGGGGAACGCTATCACACTATGTATTTTATTACTGATGCTTTCTTTTCACAGGTATGGAATAGTCATCACACAAAAATTACTAAGAGTAAAGACTGGGAGTGGATCACAAATTACGCCATGAGCGAATGCTGCAGAACATTTTGGTACCCAACCAGAGTTGGATGTTTTTGGAATCTTCAGGACCTAGTAATAGCTGAATTTAATGAAGATTGTAATCATTTTATTTCCCCGGTCTCTAGTTTTTGTAACAATGTTGAAACAATTATTTCCAGTTTGAATTAATAGCAATTGCATTTCTTATCAAAAAAAAAAATGAGCTATTACTTTTTTGTAAATATTAAAATTTAACACTCTATTTTCTATGGTCGAATTTCCATTAATACTACATTAAAAATCAGATTTTTATGTTTTAAATTTCAATTTAAAACTTCATTTCCTGCTTCATTAAAACTCGACTTTGATGATTCAAAATACATTGAAAAACTCTTTTGATCCTCATTAAGAATATGAATTCAAACCTCAGTTTTATAAACATTAAAATTTTTAAAACACTTCTTTTCATAAAAATATACATGAAAACATTGGATATAATTATTTAACGTCATTGAAAGGATACCCCTGTTAGAATCATTTAACGTCATATATGTTTAACGTTAAATGATTCAATGTTATAAACCATGACGTTAAATGATTTCCAAGAATGGTATCCTTTTAATGACGTTAACTGATTAAATATTTTTATGTATGTTTTATTAAAAATATTATTTTGAAAATCTTAATATTTATAAAACTAATATTTGAATTCATATTCTTAAAGAGGATCAAAAGAGCTTCCAACGCATTCTGAATCGTAAAAATCGGAGTTATAACGAAGCGAAAAATGAAGTTTTGAGTTGAGGTTCGAAACCTATTCCCAGACCATCATAGACTCGAAAAATCTGATTTTAACGTCCATTAGTAGTTTCTAATGGAAACTTAGGGTGCTACATTTTTATATTTACGAGGGGGTAATAACTCCCTTTAAGTTTACAGGGAGATAGAGCACACATTAAAACGTTTACAGGAGATACAATGCAAATTACCCATTTTAATTAGTGTACTAACATAGTTGTTTTGTACCAAAGTATGTGCTAGCATTGAAGATTATATCTTATTTTCAATAAACTTTTATTCTTTTTTCGCGTAAAATTATCAACTAATTAATAATAAAATTAATTTTTTTTCTTATATTTTCAATGTACCTTTAAACTATCTTTTTACTTTTCTTAATCTCTTTAATTATTTAGTTGTCAGGTTAGTGCAGCTAATGGTTTGAAAAAATAAATTACATTTAGCAATAATAAATTACATTTTGCAATATATATAAGGTTAACGAAAGTGAAAATATAAGCCACTGTCACGCCAATTGCTACTAACAGTTAAAGTACCAGTATGTAGAATACAGAAAACTCAAAAGTAAATAACACAAGGTTGGTAACCCAGTTCCGTGTCAACGCACGTACATCTGGGGGACTGCCTGTCCAAGGGAAAAATTCACCATACTGAGATTTACAAGGAAGGTCTTACTCTGTACGCTCCCCGTACACCGTTGCCTAAACCTAGACTCTTCTAGATGAGATCTACCCCTACAGAATGTATCTCCCGATACTTACAAATAAAAGGTGAAAGGTAGAGATAAAAACATCACTATTGATAATACCGAATGGTGGTATTTCAATCGGAAATTCAGTTAGAAGATAGATCTGATCTTCTAACACATATGGACGACCTAGCACTAAACTAAGATAATAAAATCTTCTTCTATTGCTCTTGTGCTCTCTACAAAAGTCGACATCTTCCAGCTACGGTGAGTGCTCCTTTTATAGGCCTAGGTCGCGGGCCTTCTTGTGTATCTTGACGGGCTAGGTCAATCTACATTAACTCTCTTGAATATCACATAAGGTAATGTGAATCTTGGCCCTTGAATATCTTGTCATTGATTGCGCCTATTAATAACAAAAGTTACCATAAACGAATCCAACATAATCCCGCTTCATAATGACAAGATCTTCCTAATTCATGTTTCCTTTGTCCACACGTTGTTGACCTACGTCCAAATCTTCAACGTGATCTTCCGGGATCTTCCATATTTGCTCTTCATGAATTAGCTTTAATGTCTTTAATGCTTAACTCCGTAATGATTCTTCTTCCGCTCACTGTTATACTTTCATTTCAATAGATGGTACAACAGTTGGTCTGTTCAGGAAAAACGTGACCAATACACTCTGTGCACTCTTGTGCAACCAGCACTCAAGGTGTGCTAACAAACTCCCCCTTTGGGCATGTTTTTCATGACAAATGCCTTGTTTGTTTTCAGAGTGTAGAGCAAGTGTTTAAAGACATATATTGGTTCTAGAAAACCAGATATCAGTTCAACCATCAGTGATGTGGTGAACACAGGCAGTCAGATGTTTTTGAAAAACATCACATAGTGGTTCTATATAACCAGATATCAGTCCAACCATCAGTGGTGTGGTGGACACAGGCAGTCAGATGTTTTTGAAAACATCACATAGTGGTTCTATCTAACCCGATATCAGTCCAACCATCAGTGGTGTGGTGGACACAGGTAGTACTCCCCCCATTTGACATAAAAACAGGTCCTATGTCAGCCAGGAAGAGAATAAAAAGTAACCCGAAAGAGCAACCGAAAGTTGCTTGGTAAAACTGCTGTTGAAACAGAGGTTACAAGGTATGTAACAACAGCAGGGCCAATTTCTATCATGTTCCTCCCCCTGTTTGGCGCATTCTCTTCTTTCTACAATTTATCCGGTAAGAGAGAAGTGGTAACAGCAGAATCAATAACACTGGATTGACAGACTTCGCCATACCTCTAATCTCAACAATCTGCTGTTTCTTTCCTTTGATTTCCTTACCCACATTGTTAGCACAATCTCCATCTTCTCGCATATTAAGCTCACTTTGAACAGTTGCATTGGTTGACTTCTGTTGATTAGGATCTGGGATAGATACTTCTTTTCCATTTTCTCTAAGATCCCTCTTGATCCTCCATACTTGAGTCTGAGAAACACACGAACCAACACTTTTGACCCTCCATTCCTTACGAAGAACAGTTTCAGACTTGGATTTATGAGGAATGGGATCACTTTGATGATGGCTTTGCTCATAAAGCTTGAAACAATATGGTCTGATATGACCCTTCTTTCCACAGTGATGACATACCCATTGCTTATTCTTTTTGTTCTTGGGTTGCCTACGAACCTGCTGGTGACCAATTGTTGGACCAGTTGTCTGCAGCAGTTGATATAACAATCCGGATTCTTTAACTTTTGCAGCTGGAACAAACTTGGATTCCTTAGCACAATTTCCAGCAACATATCCCGAGCCAGTATGGTTCTTCGGAGACTGTTCAACAGAAGGAATTTCATTCATCTTTGAAGTTCCAGAATTGAGCATATAACTGGATTTTCTCATAGCTTCTAGATCAGTAGACAATCTCTTAACCTCCTCGAGTAATTTAGAGATGATAGTAAGGTTCTTACTATTTTCATCACATAGATCTTTATATTCCATCCCTTGTTTCTTGGCCTTACTTAATATCTCGTTACAATAATGATGTAATTCTCTATTTTCATCTACAAGGCAGCGGATCTCTTCATTTGTGGATTTTATGTTTGTCCCCTCATCAATTTCATCAACTTTTGAGGCCAATGAACACATTATCCCAACATCTTCATTCTTTTCATCATTGAAAGTAGAATTTCCTTCACTTCTCGGAGAGTATGGGTAATCAATCTGAACATGTCCATAGTCTTTGCATTGGATCTCATGAGGTTGTTGATTCAATTCTTTTCTAGCTTTTGTATTTCGCTGATGCCCAGTGTCAGACTGACTGTTACTGACAACTTCTCGACCACTACTGGATCTGTTCTTTAACTCTTGAACAATAATATTTAATAAATCAACAAGATATTTACCAGAATCTTTGTTACTCTTTGGATCACATGCGTTCTCCTTCTTCCTGAAATTCTGATCATCAAGACTCATCTCATATGCCGTAAGTCTACCAATTAAGTCATTAACTTTCATGGTGGAGATATCATTAGCTTCTTCTATGGCATGTACTTTGATTTGAAATCTTTCAGGAAGTGATCTGAGTACTTTGCGAACAAGTTTTTCTTCAGATAGCTTCTCTCCAAGGGCATGAAATTCATTAAAGATATCAATGAGCCTAAAATAGAATTGAATAATCGTCTCACATTCCTCCATTTTTAACCTATCATATTTGGTTGTGACAAGCTGGAGACGACATATACGAACTTTGGAAGTTCCTTCAAATACATCTTCAAGAGTCTCCCACGCTTCTTTGGCACTAATACATGTACGGATCAGCCTAAAAACATTTTCATCCACACTATCATGAATTACACTGAGTGCCTTTGAATTTGATGTTGAGTTTGTAACTTGTAGTCCCTTCCAATCCAACTCAGGTTTCATAGCTACGGTGTCATCAGGTAAGGTGTGTTGTGGAGGAGTCCAGCCTGATAAAATAGATCTCCAAATTTTAATATCACCAGATCTAAAGTAAGCAATCATCTTCACCTTCCAATCTGCATAATTTGACCCATCTAGAATAGATAGGTGATATATTGAACCTTTTCCCATGATACAAAACAGTTTATGATGTGCTTTAATCTTCAGACACAGCTTGTGATATACACTATAATATCAGATGTCCAAACAGTTTGTATGATATTCAACAATTATTACCCACGCACTGGAACTGCAACTGTGCACGAATTACAAGGATCGTGATCACTCTGTATGTCGAGGACCCGCTCTGATACCAATTGAAAATATAAGCCACTGTCACGCCAATTGCTACTAACAGTTAAAGTACCAGTATGTAGAAAACAGAAAACTCAAAAGTAAATAACACAAGGTTGGTAACCCAGTTCCGTGTCAACGCACGTACATCTGGGGGACTGCCTGTCCAAGGGAAAAATTCACTATACTGAGATTTACAAGGAAGGTCTTACTCTGTACGCTCCCCGTACACCGTTTCCTAAACCTAGACTCTTCTAGATGAGATCTACCCCTACAGAATGTATCTCCCGATACTTACAAATAAAAGGTGAAAGGTAGAGATAAAAACATCACTATTGATAATACCGAATGGTGGTATTTCAATCGGAAATTCAGTTAGAAGATAGATCTGATCTTCTAACACATATGGACGACCTAGCACTAAACTAAGATAATAAAATCTTCTTCTATTGCTCTTGTGCTCTCTACAAAAGTCGACATCTTCCAGCTACGGTGAGTGCTCCTTTTATAGGCCTAGGTCGCGGGCCTTCTTGTGTATCTTGACGGGCTAGGTCAATCTACATTAACTCTCTTGAATATCACATAAGGTAATGTGAATCTTGGCCCTTGAATATCTTGTCATTGATTGCGCCTATTAATAACAAAAGTTACCATAAACGAATCCAACATAATCCCGCTTCATAATGACAAGATCTTCCTAATTCATGTTTCCTTTGTCCACACGTTGTTGACCTACGTCCAAATCTTCAACGTGATCTTCCGGGATCTTCCATATTTGCTCTTCATGAATTAGCTTTAATGTCTTTAATGCTTAACTCCGTAATAATAATTCTTCCGCTCACTGTTATACTTTCATTTCAATAGATGGTACAACAGTTGGTCTGTTCAGGAAAAACGTGACCAATACACTCTGTGCACTCTTGTGCAACCAGCACTCAAGGTGTGCTAACAGAAAGTATTGATTATATAAGTTCAATGAAAGTATTGATACTAGAAGTTTTTAGTATATATTTCTCATTAAATAAGGGTTTAAAAAGAAAAATATAATCAAATATTATATTAAAATTTTACAAGCAATGACAAATATTACAAAATATTTTTTTACTAAAATGACAACTAAAGAAAAAAATAAGGGACTACCTAATATTAAATATTTCTGACAATAACTCTATATTCCCTGCAAATGTTCAGTTGTCATTATAGCAGTTATTATTTTTGCATATAAATTTTACTTTTATATTTCTAGTGTACTTTTAACCATTTTTTCTATTTAATTATGTATCAATAAATGATATAGTTTCAATCAATTATTAGTTTACACTTTGGGAGAGAGTTATGATGTGAAGGCTTGAGATCCTTTGTCCTTCTTAACAACATTGACACCATGTGCCAGGGGCAGATCAACGACTTCTAGTTTGGTGGTTTGAAATATATGTTAAATTTTTGAAACGGTCAAGAAATATATATTGATAATTATGCTTCATTTTTTCCGATGTCGAATTTTATCAATTATTTAAATCAAATCATAAATTTTCATAGTTTGGATGAAATGAATAATAGAGACCTCTACTTTCATAAGGAAAATTTTGAATATTTATTTAAGGTTGAATTTTATCTATATGATAAGGTACATGCATCTAGTGCCTAAAAGTATAAATTCAATATTATTTGTGTAACTTATTTATCAAAAGTGAAGTGATGAGGTTCATATTAATATTGTAGAACATTGTTAAAATATTTTCAATATTTTATATCATAATAAGTAAATTTTTTGATATATATTACACATTTGTGGATGTAATAAATAAGCTAATAAAGAGAAACTAATGAGGAGTTCAAAAACATCACTTAGTTAGAAACATATAGAGCTCACACAATAATGATCTACAATATGAGGCTAAGAAGATTTGAACCCTGGTTGTTCATCAAAATTTACGCTTACTTACCAACTCAGCTATGAAACATTTTGGTGGTTCAGTTGAACCACCTTGAACACATTAGGGTCCGCCCCCTCCAGGTGCCTCATAAAATATTCCTAAAATCAATTCATGTGTCATTTTATTAAATCTAGATTTTACTATTTAGCATTTACAGAAAATCAAATTCATTATTTTGTTCTTTGAGGGAGAGAAAATATAAAGAATTACCTTTGATGAGTCCTCAATTTTGCACCATGAAATAGATAAACGTAAAAAGTCAAACAAGCCTTACAAAGAGAGACGGACGCAGTATCAAATATATTTTACCTTTATTTTTCTAAATGGCTTTGCAACAAGTATATGTTATTTTGCACATTAAATTCAAACTTAGTTAAGATGGATTATATAATATTACATAAAAATGTTTTAGATTCGGCCTTATTTCCACGTCAATCCGGCCCAATTTACGCATTGTGACTCACCGAGAGATCCGCTCTAGGGCGCACCGGACCACCTGCTGATCATCTGATTGCTGTTCGAGTGAGTCTGTTGGTCATGCTTAAAAGATTCTCCGGGTGCAAGCATATCCTTATGTGGAAGAACACTACTGATGGCGAGTTCTTGTTCAAACAAGTTATAGAGACCTTTCTGATTACGCCCAGATTATTCCCACCTTTGGATTCCTTTAGGACAATTCTATTCCTTCCTCCATATGAAGGGAACGAAATATGGTTGAGGACTATTGGACTATGCGTCCGTACACCTTGTTTTAATGATGACTTAAACATTGATTTACTAGCTAACATGTTTGCCCAAAATGATTTATCTCATAGCCATGTTAGAACCATATCTAGCAAGCACAAGACAAATGACAATCTACATGCAACGGATGCTTGTCGCAATATTGGCATTAAGCTACTCAAATATTAGATATGGTGAGAATGACGAAAGGTCAACCAAACACCGGTCAAGAGGACCAAGTGTTATTGAAGAAACGAAAATGAGTTGCAACAGGGCCAAACATATATTGATCTAATTATATGGTCGATATGTTTCTCATTCATGTTTCATGTCTTATACTAAAGTTATGATTTATACATGAAATGTTAATACTTATGTTGAGGGATGTTTTATCTTTGCTCTTATTCGTATACCCCTCATGCATAAGGTTTTTTTTTTGTTATCAAAATGAAGAGTTAATTGATATGTGAGTATCCGACTTTTCTATTTTGATAATAACAAAATACAACTTGGGTTAACGTTTCCTAAAGTGTGGTGATGATAAAATCAACCACTACTAGTCATTGAGGACTTAAAGAAGCTTAAAGAAAAGAATGAAGACCAAAATAAAGAGTCGACATTCACCAATCAAGAAACAAACACAAGCTCAACGATATTCAAGAGCGTTCAAAATAATCAATCAAAGGAGATATTGTTGGAATTATGAGATGTTTGACACGTCATAATTAGTGCCCATTGAACAATTTGATTGTTCGAAGTGATTACTTATTTAAGGTTAAGTTCATACGTATATTATTTGTTTGACAATAATATACGAGCTGGGAATGAATTCGAAATACATTAGGGGTCTTGATGGTTTTACTAGGACCCGCTCATGATTTATATGATAGTAAAATACTTGTCGATATTTTATTAACATATGACTAATGTTATTTCGATCCTAGAAGGTCACACACAAACAATGCGCTTGATTTTCAATACGATTGAAACTTCCGGGTTAAAAGTGTAAACGTCAAAGAATAAAGGGGAGGAAATTCCAAAGTGGAATTTCCACCCCATTAACCGTCCAAAATGATGCATAAGAATGCATTTGACTTTTTGAATTCAAATGCACTAATGCTAGTCTTGAATGGGAGCTTGAAAAAGGGGGAGGTTACATATGGATGTTAATGTGATTAACACCATATTAAGACCACATTTGATGACAATGTTGATCATCCTTTTTGTACACTTTGTAAGACAAAGAAAAAAAACAGAAAAAGAAAAATACTCCCTCCTTCCTCTAGTTTTTGGCCGAAAATATACACACAAACCAAGAGAAGAAATCGTTTTTCTCTTGGTTCATTCTTGACATATACGCTTCAAGCTCTAGTTGCTTCAAGGGAGGAATCAATCACGCATTGGTGTGGACTAACTAGAGAGAGGAACGGACGTTGCTCTTCCGCTACGCACTCGATCACGCTCGAAGAGGTATACTCGAAACTCGTAGTTAAATGTGAATTTAGAACTTTGTATTCGATCGTTTATACGTTTTTGTATAATTTGATATGCAAAACATGTATAAAATCCCAACAGTGGCATCATGAGCCCGGTACATATGTTCTAATTCACTTTAAATGTCTTGAAATTTGATTTCATGAATTATAATATCATATGTGTATGTTTTGATATCATCAATTAAGGTTGTTGTGCATTATGTGTATTGTGCAATTATGTAATTGTTAAGGCCTGTAAATATTTTTCTAAAATTCTGTAAAAATATGTTTCGAACAGTAGACAAAATTTCGAGACCACTGTAATTTTTCTGGAATTGTTTCGATTTGTTAAGTGCTCGAAATAAATGTTTGAAACAGCCATATGTTCATCCGAACGGATTTGATATACCTTTCGTTTGAACAGTTTTAAGTGCTGTATATATTTTTATAGAATTCTGGAAAAATATTATTCAAACAGTACATTGAATTTCGAGTTTACTGTAATTTTTCTGGAATTGTTTCGATTTGTTAAGTGCTCGAAATAAATGTTTGAAACAGCCATATGTTCATTCGAACGGATTTGATATACCCTTCGTTTGAACAGTTTTAAAGGCTGTATATATTTTTATAAAATTCTGGAAAAATATAAATAAAATATTAGAGTCAATTTCGAGTTTACTGAAATTTTTCTGGAATTTTTTGGATTTCTTAAGTGCTCGAAATTGACATTTGAACAGTCATATGTTCACCCGAACGGATTTGATATACCATTCGGTTGAACAGTGTTTTAACGGCTGTATATATTTTTCTAAAATTCTGAAAAAATATAAATCAAATACTAGAATGATTTTCGAGTCTACTGTAATTTTTCTGGATTTATTTGGATTTATTAAGTGCTCGAAAATGATTTTTGAATAGCCATGTGTTCATCCGAAAAGTTCGGAACACTATTCGGATGAACAGTGTTTTTCGGATGAACAGTGATTCCGATTTCACTGTTCACGAAACACTGTTCACGACTGTTCACATAATTAAAATGGTCCTAAAATTGTTTTGGATTTTGTTTTATTAATTATTGTGAATATTTTGGCTATTCTAGTATTTTGACTTTTGATTGTCAGAAGAAAATTAATTAATTTATTATAACTTGTATGATAATTTGATTAGATTTTAATGTTACAATATTTTAATTAATAGCACTAATATGATTAGTTGTTAATTTTATTTATATTGGTTATAAATAATATTAAATGCTTATTAATTAAAATTAAAGGCCTTAATTAATTATGTAAAACCTATGAGTTATTGATTTGGTTGTTACATTTGATGTACAATTTATTACATATATGTGTTATAATTGTGTGTACCTTATTTGACATCCTTACATGTTTTAATTGACTTAATTCATGTATTATATATATTTTGATATATTGGATGTTTTATTTTCATTGTGAATGAATGTTGGGATAAGTGATATGATCTGGTTTTTGAAATACAGTCTGCGTACTGTCTTTTATATGACGACTTGTGTCAAAAAGAAATATAGCCTGCGTGCTATTTTATGACGACTTGTGTCACTTTTATTTTATTATTTATTACATTGACCTGCGTGTCAATTATTTATCACCACGTGTGATTGTAATCAATAGAAGACGAAGCCACCGAAGGAACTGAAGGAGGACTGAAGACTTAGTTTAGAATTAAGTCTAGTTTTCTTTTCGGTTTTTAGATCATATCACTAATCCCATTTATTTGCGTTATAATTCTTAATTTTCATGCTCATATGATATATATTCTTGCTTGAGTGAATGTATATATGCATGTATGATCATGATTATATATTTATAACTAATCCTACCTTAAATCAAGTAATTTGCCATACCTGACCCTAAAGTCGGAATAAGACATACGTATGCATGGAACTGCCAGATTGGCAGACATGACATGTCCTATGACTTGATCCCGATGGAATAATCGAATGATTTCCGATTCAGAATCGGGCTTCGATTGTTCATTCTGACTTTCGTCAGTAGGCTCAGGTTACTTGAACAGTGATTCCCATAATCAGATTTGGGCCTGTTGGCAAAAGTTGTCACCAATGCAATCTTGTAAGATTTTTGGTGACACCGAGAATTATGCCCGGCATAAATGGTGATCATTCACCTACTCACATGATTGGTAGTCGAAATGTTGCGTGCTGCCGTTCGATTATTAATTATCTGAGTTCTCGGATACATTGTGTATTTTAGTAGGATTATGAACACATTGTATGAGTTCAAATATTTTGATATTTTGAATTATCACTATGACATGCTTATCTGAGTTATTTATTCGCCTTTTACCGCTGTAGTTATCATGTCTACGAACGATAAAAAACTCTAAGTCTCTCCGCTCCGCTTTGGAGAAATGCAAACTTAATGGTGCTAATTTCCATGACTGGGCTCGCAACTTGAGAATTATTCTCAAGTCTGAGAGAACAGATTATGTGCTCACCACCAAACTTCCTGAGGCCGTTCCCACCGATGAGAATGAGTATTATGTCTATGAACAGCACATGAATGATGCTACAGATGTCCAGTGCTTAATGTTGGCCAACATGGAATCGAATCTTCAGATTCAATTCGAAGAGGTCAACGCTTACGATATGTACCGCCAGCTGGAAAATTTGTTCCAGCGGGAGGCACGCAATGAGAGATACGATACTGTTTGTGCTCTTGTTGACTGTAAGCTAGGCAATGGACAGCCAGCAAGTCCCCATGTCATCAAGATGATAGGGCTGGTCGAAAGACTGGCCTCATTGGGGGCACCCGTCTCTAAGGAGATGTCTGTGGATATCATTCTTAGGTCGCTGCCTGATTCCTTCAGTGGTTTTGTGTTGAACTTTAACATGCACCAATATGACAAGACGTTGTCTGAACTGCATGGTATGATCAACAATGCTGAACAAAACATTAAGAAGGCAAAAGGCACTTCTTCCTCTGTTCTGACCATTCAGAACAAGAAACAGTTCAAGAGGAAGAAAGGTGCCAAAGGCAAGACTAAGGTTGCCCCCCGTGCAACAGCTCCTACTCAAAAGGCATCCAAGAAGGATGCCAAAAGGGAAGACAAGTGTCATTATTGCGGAATAATTGGCCATTGGAAGAGAAACTGCAAGAAGTACCTGGCAGACAAGAAGAGTGGTTTGACCACTACTACTCCGCCAACAGGTATTCATGTTATAACTGATTTACCTTCTGATTCTAATTCTTGGGTGTTAGACACTGGATGTGGTACTCATATTTGTCGAAATATGCAGCACCTGCAGAATAGAAGGAAGCTCACAAGGGATGAAGTAGACCTACGAGTAGGCAATGGTGCAAAAGTTGTAGCTCTTGCTGTAGGAACACTGTCTTTAAATTTACCATCTGGATATTGTATTGTTTTGAATAATGTATTCTATGTTCCTACTTTATGTAGGAACATTATATCAATTTCCTTATTAAATTTGGATGGTTTTTCCGTTACTATTGATAAAAGTGGTTGTTTTATCTCTAAAAATGGAAATGTTTATTGTACTGCATCCCTGCAGAGTGGTCTCTATATCTTGGAAACAAGTGTAGAAACTTATAACATCAGTATGAAAAGGAACAAGCCCAATGACTTGAACCCGACATACTTATGGCATTGCAGACTCGGTCATATAAGTGACAAACGCATTAAAGAGCTCCATGACAATGGAATTCTTACGTCATCTGGTTTTGAATCTTATGACAAATGCGAGTCATGTCTTTTAGGAAAGATGACCAAGTCACCTTTCACTGGTACGAGTGAAAGGGCAAGTGATTTATTGGGAATCATACATACTGATATATGTGGCCCAATGAACACGCCCGCTAGAGGAGGTTTTCCATACTTCATTACCTTCACCGATGACTTCAGCAGATATGGTTACGTATATCTGTTGAAACATAAGAGTGAAGCCTTTGAAAAGTTCAAAGAATTTCAGAAAGAAGTAGAAAACCAACTCGGCAGGACAATCAAGATTCTTCGCTCCGACAGGGGAGGAGAATACTTGAGCCATGACTTCTTGCAACACCTAAGAGAATGTGGTATTGTATCACAACTCACACCTGCTGGTACACCACAACACAATGGTGTCTCCGAAAGGAGAAATCGAACCTTATTAGATATGGTTCGATCAATGATGAGCACATCAGAACTCCCAACTAGTTTTTGGGGTTATGCATTGGAAACTGCCGCTTCCACACTAAACAAATGTCCAACCAAATCAGCACCTAAGACCCCACATGAGATGTGGTTTGGGACTCTTCCCAAACTAGGGTACTTGAGGATTTGGGGATCCGAGGCCTATGTTAAGAAAGTTAACAAAGATAAGCTTGGACCTAAATCCGACAAGTGTTACTTCATTGGTTATCCTAAGGAAACCAAGGGATATTACTTTTATCTCAAACCCGAAAATAAGATTTTCGTGGCTCGTAATGGAACTTTCCTTGAGAAAGAATACATTACAAAGAGATATAAGAGTAATGAGACTCTTGAAATTGTTCAAGAGGGTGATGTAGCAGGTACTAGTACCTTAGCTGAATCACCTCAGGAGGTGGACCCTTCTTATGAAGAAGAGGTTCAACTCGATCCACGGGAAACCGTAGACGAGCCTGCTGATACTCAAAACATCCCTCGGAGATCCGAAAGGTCCCGTCAGGAACCCGATAGATGGTATGGGGAATTTTTCCTGATTGAAAGCGGGGAACCCTCAACTTATGAGGAAGCCATGAAACAACCTGATGCTGATGAATGGCTCCTAGCCATGCAATCCGAGATGGAATCAATGTACCATAATAAAGTATGGACATTGATTGATTTGCCGAGGGGTGATAGACCCATCGAATGCAAATGGGTATTTAAACGAAAGCTTGATAAAGATGGAAATGTCCATGTTTATAAGGCTCGACTTGTGGCTAAAGGTTTCAAACAGATTCATGGTATCGACTATGATGAAACTTTTTCTCCAGTCGTTAAGTTTAAATCCATTCGGATTATCTTAGCCATTGCCGCATACTACGATTATGAAATTTGGCAAATGGATGTGAAGACAGCTTTCCTTAACGGGAAACTAGAAGAGGATGTGTACATGACACAACCTCCTGGATTCACAAGCTCGAAAGAGCCTAAGAAAGTATGCAAACTTCAAAGATCTATTTATGGTCTGAAGCAAGCATCTAGGAGTTGGAATCTTCGCTTCAATGAATCAATCAAAGAGTTTGGATTCATTCGATGTGAAGAAGATTCTTGTGTATACAAGAAGGTTAGTGGGAGCAACATTGCATTTGTCGTGCTATATGTAGACGACATTCTTCTCATAGGAAACGACATACCCATGCTTGAATCAGTCAAGGCATGGTTGTGCAAATGTTTCTCTATGAAAGACCTAGGAGAGGCTCAGTACATTCTTGGAATTAAGATCCATAGGGAACGATCTAAGAGACTCATTGGACTGAGTCAAAACACTTATATTGATAAGGTATTACTTAGATTCCATATGGAAAATTCCAAGAAAGGTAATCTCCCTATGAGACATGGCATTTCTATTAGTCGTGCTGACAGTCCCACAGACAGCATCGAAATAGAGAAGATGAACAAGATCCCTTATGCCTCAGCCATAGGATCTATCATGTATGCCATGCTTTGTACACGACCTGACGTTTCTTACGCTTTGAGTGTAACAAGTCGTTATCAATCGTGTCCAGGACAAGAGCACTGGAAGGCCGTAAAGGCCGTTCTTAAGTATTTGAGAAATACTAAAGACATGTGTCTTGTCTATGGGGGAGATAAAGAGTTACAGGTTGTAGGCTACACCGATGCGAGCTTTCAAACCGACAAAGATGATTCTAGATCTCAGTCTGGTTATGTGTTTTGCATCAATGGTGGCGCAGTGTCTTGGTGCAGCAGCAAGCAAGGCACTGTGGCTGATTCTACGATAGAGGCAGAATATGTTGCAGCATCTGAAACTGCAAAGGAAGCATGCTGGATCAAGAAGTTTGTGAGTGAGCTTGGTGTTGTACCTAGCATTGACGAGCCAGTAGTGTTATACTGTGATAACACTGGTGCAATTGCTCAAGCCAAGGAACCAAGATCACATCACCGCTCCAAGCATGTGCTCAGAAAGTATCACATCATTCGTGACATCACGGAACGAGGCGATGTGAGTGTATGCAAGATACATACAGACGATAACCTGGCCGACCCATTGACCAAACCTTTGCCTCAGAGCAAACATGACAAGCACGTATCTGGTGCAGGACTTAGATATATGCTTGAATGGCGTTAGGTTTAGTGGGAGCTGTATTGTCTGTATTTTGTCATAGTTTAGTCCTGATAAGATTATGTTGAATAATTGATTCTTTCATACATATATCTTTATTTTGATTCCATTGTTATCCATGGCTTCTAGAGAGGTCTTTGGGGTTGAGGATCCCAAATGAGAAACCCTCTACTAAGCCTAGAAGCAAGGGGATAACTTATCTCTGATCAAATGTTCACTGATTGGAATCGAACATTGTAATGATCAGCATGCACATGATTGTCTTGGTCACGTTTCTTAGACAAGAAAGGGAGTAAGTGTACTCTAGTCATGTACATGGGTATATATCTTGGAACTAGTCCAAGCTATGATACTGGATTCGACCGCCATGAGAACTTAGAAGATGACATATCTGTGTCCTAAGTGTTTCTCATCGAACTTATGTTAAATGGTGATTCTTAGACCTGTATGGCAGGAATGCGTTAGCATGAGACTTGCGTGTCTTGACTATGTAAATCGTCTCATGTAGAAGGGAGGCTATAAAGGCATATGTTGGGCATACTTGGAACATGTTGGTACATTGGTTGTACATCAGAGGGGATTCGCACAAATCGGTTATGTCGATTGATTCATAAAATCTCGGTAGATTAATGGTGATTAAGATGGCCATCTCCAGTAGCAGTACTGGGTATCACATTAATTCTATGTATCCGAGACAGTACAGGTGCAAGAGTATGGTGACACATATCTTACCATAGCTTGACTGTGAGAATCGCGATGCGAAAGAATCACTTCACAAGTAATCGTCCAAGGGCAAGTGGGAGTGTTGGAATTATGAGATGTTTGACACGTCATAATTAGTGCCCATTGAACAATTTGATTGTTCGAAGTGATTACTTATTTAAGGTTAAGTTCATACGTATATTATTTGTTTGACAATAATATACGAGCTGGGAATGAATTCGAAATACATTAGGGGTCTTGATGGTTTTACTAGGACCCGCTCATGATTTATATGATAGTAAAATACTTGTCGATATTTTATTAACATATGACTAATGTTATTTCGATCCTAGAAGGTCACACACAAACAATGCGCTTGATTTTCAATACGATTGAAACTTCCGGGTTAAAAGTGTAAACGTCAAAGAATAAAGGGGAGGAAATTCCAAAGTGGAATTTCCACCCCATTAACCGTCCAAAATGATGCATAAGAATGCATTTGACTTTTTGAATTCAAATGCACTAATGCTAGTCTTGAATGGGAGCTTGAAAAAGGGGGAGGTTACATATGGATGTTAATGTGATTAACACCATATTAAGACCACATTTGATGACAATGTTGATCATCCTTTTTGTACACTTTGTAAGACAAAGAAAAAAAACAGAAAAAGAAAAATACTCCCTCCTTCCTCTAGTTTTTGGCCGAAAATATACACACAAACCAAGAGAAGAAATCGTTTTTCTCTTGGTTCATTCTTGACATATACGCTTCAAGCTCTAGTTGCTTCAAGGGAGGAATCAATCACGCATTGGTGTGGACTAACTAGAGAGAGGAACGGACGTTGCTCTTCCGCTACGCACTCGATCACGCTCGAAGAGGTATACTCGAAACTCGTAGTTAAATGTGAATTTAGAACTTTGTATTCGATCGTTTATACGTTTTTGTATAATTTGATATGCAAAACATGTATAAAATCCCAACAGATATGGATGCAAAGCAAATACAAAGGTAAAATTTAGTCTTCAATCATAGCTTAAAGTCTCTTGAATAATCTTAGTTGAAGCTTATAAATGAGAGATCTTTTTCAAGTCATTTTTGACAAAAAGACCTTAAGTGTTTTAACGATTTCATGTATGTTTTGTCAAAAGAATTGTTTTGAAAATCTTAATGTTTATAAAACTGGGATTTGATCACATATTCTTTAAGAGGATGGAAAGAGCTTTCTAACGCATTTTGAATCGTCTAAATCGGAGCTTTACGGGAAATGAAGTTTTGAGTTATCAACATCTGTCATAGAGAGCTGTCATGGTGACCAGCATAGTGACCAACTAGTCTCGATGACTGGCAGAGGCTGATTGAAATTCTTAGAGACCAGTCATAGTGACCAAGTGGTCTCGATGACGGGTCTCGATGAACATCAGAAATGGCCATTTTATAGCCGTTTGAGCTCTAAAACAAGGCTATAAAACACCATTCAACCCCATTTTTCATCTCAAGCCTTCCACACGATTTTCTACATCAATCCAAGACCAAAATCTCTCATTCAAACACAAAATCTCTACTAAATTAAGCTTCAAGTTTGATTATCATTATAGACTTTAATCTAGAATTGTGGCTAAGTTGTATACCAAGAGATAGTGTTAAAAAAAGAAGCACACCAAGTGTTTTTTGAATTGCTCAAGAGTGAAAAGCAAGCTTCAAAGTCGATATCTACTCATCAAGGAGTTCATACAAGCTTCATTTTGTTATCCACTCAATTAAGGAGTTATTAGTTGTGCTAAATCATTGTAATTCCATTGTAGCTCATTGAGGATCATTTTAGATTGGGATCAAAACATTCATCTCTATACTATAAAGAGATATCCCATTAAGTTAGGATTTGACCTTCATACTAGAGGCTTGAGGGTTCGAGGTGTTATGAGTCTTACTCAAGCTAGGAATTGGGAAGATTGTCGTAGTGTTGAGGCTAGAGCTCAAGCAATAGGACATAGAGTGCTCGAGGTAGTGGAGTTGCATCTCCGACTTAGTAGGGACGAAATCTTAGGGTGATTCCTTGGGTTCTTAGTGGGTTACTAAGAGTTTGAAATCCTAGGATGCGGCTTGGGTTCTCAGCGAGTAGTTAAGAGTTGTACGTTGGTTTGGACTTCACCAACTTTCGAAGAAGTGTCTACTAGTTGATTCTAGAGAAAGTCTAAGGTGGGAAACCTTGGTTTGGACCTCGTTACATGCCTTGTCGAGTTTGCATCTCTATCCCTACTCTTTACTTTCTTGTCTGAATTTATTCATATGCTAGAATTGCTAGGTTTCCACAATATATATTGCTTGTGTTGATTGATTTGCTTGTGCCGTGATTTACTTTAAGTGTTCACACATTTGTTAAAAGAGGTTAATTTGAGATTTCGATATTAATAGTTTTATTAATCTGAAAATTGGCTATAATTCCGCTATAACCTTTCATCCCCCTAGGTTGTCATATAGGCTAACATGGACTACATGGCCAAGCTAGCACGATGTCATGAACAACACTTTGTCTGGTTATCATGAGATGAGGATCGGCGATTATGAGCCATCATCCGTCCGGATGGAGCTTGGCGTGCCTTACATTCGAGGGAGGACTTGATTGTGGAGGCTCTATGCTTAATGCTCTTTCATGTACTGTGTGTGTGTTTTTTTTGTCAAGCGATAACATACTGAAAGTAAACTTACACTAACGGGGAAGGAAAAATCTACGCTACAACAGGGTAGAGACATCCGTAAGTATTTGGACCATTGCCAGGTATCGAACCCATGACCTCCATTGAGGAGACATGGGCCGATAACCATCAGGGCAAGCCCTGTGATTTCATGTACAGTGTTTAGGCTTATTCATGTATTATTTTTATTTTTCATTTATTATTTCTTTTATGTATCAGTTCTCTACTTTTACTGTCCATACTCTTGGAAAGACTTGCATGATGTTATACTTTTTTCTTTTTAATTAACACGTAATCCTAGGCGTGAGTTTAAATTGAAAAAAAACCTATTGCATACTTGATTTCACAATATAGGCTTCCACTATTGCAAAAATTGTTTAATAACTAATGGAATGATGTATTCAATCTTTTTTCAATAAATATGCCTAATCACACTAACACCAAACAAATTTCCCCTGTTGCCAAGTTTGAGACCATTTTTCTTATATTTCACTCCAATGTTTTTCACCTACTAATTTATACTCTTTCTAATAATAATTTCTCTACTCGTTATTTATAATATCATTGTAATCAAACTCTCGTCGTTAATTTACAAAACAAAAAGAAACATTTGTGTGGTAGATAGAGGAGCCACAAGGGCCAACTATAATTACTCTGTAACAAAGCCATGCATTTTTAGCTGCAAATGTAAGATTCTTCCACACCATAATCACATGGGCAACCTTATATAATATTCTCAATTCCTGAGAGAATCAATCATATAGGCAACATCTCAGAAAATTCTGCCTCCCTGTCTACTGTATATATCTCCAAAATTCTTAGATCCATTCCAATTTTCAAGTTGTCTTCTTCTCCCAAAAGGTTTATTACAAAATACCATATTTCAAGAATCTTACAACAAAAACTGACAGCAAAATATATATTTCATCTGCTGTCCATTTGACCAGATTTCTGACTCATCAATCCACGATTCCACTGTTTTTATATATCGAACGTAACATGCAGGTTAGCTAGCAACCAAACATTTTAATTTTTTTAATCTTTAATAAAAATTTTTGTGAGTGAATTGTACAAATAGTCCCGATAGTGTCACCAAGTTGCACTTTAGCCCCAATAACGGCATTGTTGTAGTTTATTAGTCCCTAAAAGTGGCGAAAAGGTTGAAGATTAATACACATGTTAAATATTCCGTTAACTTTCAACACCAACAAGTGAGGAGAGGTTAAATTTGGACAAACAATAATTTTCTTAAGACACTCATTTTCGTGTTAGTAATTAATGAATTTCAATTTCGTAATGAATTTTCATTCGACACAAAAAAATGAGTTTAAATCTTAAAAAGTTTATTTTTGGTCCAAATTTGAAGTCTCATCGTGTGTTGGTGTTAAAAATTAACGGAATAGTTAACGTGGGGATTAATCTTCAATTTTTTAGCCACTTTCGAGGAATAAACTGCCACTATTACGATCTAAACTACAACTTGATAACACTATCGGGGATTATTTGTGTAATTCGATTTTTTTTTTATCTTCTGCATCATGTTCAGATTGATGCTTATTCACTCATATATAACAGATCATACAGTGGCTCATAAAGATAGCAACTGATCCTCTCAAAGAGAGTCATCACTGTACCCCACCAATCAAGAAAGATATACGAGGTAACAAAAATGATCCTTTTATTCGTTCGATTTTCATGCACCTCGACAATCTCATCATCATTCCTCTTTTTTTCTTGTAAATTGTTAATGAGATAAGTTTCGAACCAAGACATTCTGGTCACTAGCAAAAGTATTCTTCATTAGGTTATTCGAACAACTCAATCTCATCATCAGTTCTTATTAGTTGTCGCCACCAGGCATTAAGATTTTCTTTTTTTCGATATATAAGCTTCGAATCTTGCATTGCAGAGGATCAACTGAAATCAAAAGACATTGTAGAATTCTCCAAAAGGGGAGTTAGAAGATCAAAAAAAGGACTGAGGAATTTCAATCTATTCAAGATTCTAAGTAAAAGGGACATTACTAAGGTTTGTTTTCATTACACACTTAGACTTAAGAGATTGGGAAATTTTAGGACAAGACAACATTGGAAGATCATGAAGATGAAAAAGGACAATTTGGGACATCATCAAACTTCAAATGAAAAGGTTGAATGTTATGGACAAGGGCATGTTGGGAACACTAAGGTTTTACCAATTAGTGATGCATCTGTTTCAGCTAGAATGGAAACTCAAGAACATAGAGATTCTTTGGGTAAAAAGGAGAGAGTTAAAGGTGATAGCAAAACATTATCTAGAATGAAAGAATTGCTTAGATGGGCTGCTGCTACAAGGTCTGAGAAAGGAGGCAAATACTTGGGTAGAAAGGTATGCATTCTTTCTTTTTTTACGCCATACTAGTCGTTTGTGCACAGTGCAGTCTGTGCGACTTCGTTCTCATTTATAATTTTTTTTGTATAATTGATACAATATTGCTAATATTGTGCAACATATATATGCATGTTTTTTTTTGAAAAAATTGTATACAATTTAATGCGAGGTTAAAATAAAAACATATCAGCCTGAAATCGAATAATTTGTATTTTGTCTTGGATGCGTATTGAAGATGTAAAAAGTAATAACATACATAGAAGTAACTTTTAAGGTAGTTTGAAAGTGAGAACATGGGGTTTCAAATTAAGGAACGTGGGGCTTCATTTTGACAACTTCCAATCTCCCCCTTCGCGCATTACATATAGCTAGAGTAGATGATGATTGTTATAATGTATTGTGGCTTTGACGGTTGCATATATTCAGTTAGTTCACGAATAGCTAAAAATATGGAGGTTAATAGGTCAGCTCCTTCTTGTATTATTATATATAGAGTAGATTTGAACAATTGAACCCTCAATCTCGTAAAACTAAAGGGTGTCAGCGCAACAGCTAGACCATTCGGTTATCACGACCTTACAATCTGATTAATTTTTGTGCAGGTTTTGCAGTTTAGGAATAGAGCAGCACTTAAAGGAGTAGCAGATGAAGATAAATTAAGCAATGAGTCTCCCAAAATTAGCTTCAGATGGGATGTGGATAGTTGCTCAACAACATCTACTGTTTATTCAGCTCTTTCAACTGCATCTGCTTTCACAACTGATCATCAACTCAATAATCCTTCAACAAACTCAACTCCTGCCCAATTTGTAGACCATCATCATGTTCCTAGGAAATTGAATTGGATTACTTCAGATTCTGAATGTAAGCTCTCTTTATACTATCATCAAGATTTATAATTCGATCACATGTATGATCTGTTTCTGGTATTAACGTCGTATTACAATCAACTCGGTTAAGGTCAGGTGTAAACCTCTTATATGTGGTCCAAGTAGATCGGAGTATATTTAAGGTGATCTGTTATACACACACCCAAACTGTACCAAATGTATGTGTTTTTTTAAGGAGTGAAAAGACTAATTTGCCCCCCCTATTTGCAACTGTAGTGTTTAAGAAAATTTTATCGAGGGGCAAAATAATAATTCACTCCTTAAAAAACACTATTTGAGTGTGTAGTGTTTACCATATTTAAGGGAGGCTATTCAAAACACAGTCATACCATCCGATGTCCAGGGGCCGGCCCTTGAGTATACCTGGGGCGCGACCATGCTAGGCCCCCGTACTAAGAGAGCTCCAAATTTTTAAAAAATATAGTATAATGTATTAGTTCATTTCTTGCATTAGTCCTAATTTTTAGGAAAACTTATCCAATACTTACGTTTTCTTATGTATTTTCTTGCATGCCAAGTTCTATTAATAATGAGTTACTAAATATCTAACTTTTACTATATGTGATTAAGGGTCTCGTTTTTAATTTCCGCATTAGGTCCCGAAAATGTGTGGACCAGAACTTTTCACAAAGTGAGTTTCCTAACAACTTGTTTTCCTATTTCAGTTGTGGTGCTAGAATTGTGAAGATGGAGATCCAATTGTCTTGTGATGCATGCTTCATCAAATATAATGATCTAAATGATTCATTTATGAGATCCCTGGGGGAATATGGCCTACTGCTTAATTCAATTTATGAGGCAGCATTTTAGTGGTTGAACCAAGTCGAAAACGATGCTGAGATAATTGACATCTCAAGGCCTCACAACTTAGAATGTAACAACTTACTATCAAATCCATTAATGTTTGAAACTTCTACTACATCCGTTCTCTTTTACTTGTCGTTCTAGCCATTTGCACAAAGGTTAAGCGATTACACTCAGCGTGAGTTCTATCCATCTATGTACTCACTCGACGAATAACGACTATACATCCTTGGGAAATCTTGGAGGATTTAAATCTAGAAAATACTCACCGTGTTCATGTTCAAGAACAATATTCCTCAGTTTATAAGACCACTCGATGAAACCGATTTCTTGCCTCTACAACCATCTTCCCCACCTAAATACCGCTCCGGATTCTAGACCCCTCTCGATGTCAAATTCTAAGGTAGCCAAGCCCTAACATACAAGCGTTGAAAGATCCGAAACTTTGAAATTTACCAACCCTAGCAACTATGAACACGACCATACCAACATTGTCTTTGTACAAAAGATACCACTATCAAAAGTTTCTTTTACAAAAGAGAAATTAGTGGTCACACAAAAATACATAAACCCTACGGCAATACCACATTGATCAATGACTGCATAATAAGAACACACGGAAACGTCTATGCACTAAGTATACTCAAATCGGCCACATATCTACCAGCTAATTGCACTTAAATCCACCACATGCCGATAGAACTATGATGAGGATCAATGCAATGATAATTGCCAGGACAATTAGCTTGATCTTCATGTTTTGATACCACATCTTACGTCTAATTTGGGTTCCTTGAGTCCTGAAATCTTGTGCCTGTAATATGTTCCAAGAGTGTATTGCATGAGAGACAAATTACGAATAACTAGGTTACAATAGTGATTTAAGAGAGAGCTGGTTCAGCTGTAGAGATTACAGATTTTCAAAACGTAGTTCATCGAGCATAATAGAAAGAAAATTGAGTAGAAGGCAGAATGTTAGAAGTTTTCCACCATATTATTCCACAGCCTATAAGTATTTACTGTTTCTTGTTATTGAGAATTTTCGCCAAGAAACAATTTAACCAGAATACCGAATTTACTAATACCGAATTAGTAAATTCGGATGCTTTTTGATCCAAAGAAAGACCTTCGTCTTCATCTCATTCAGAATTTTGCGTATAGTCAGAGAACGATTAGCACCAATTAGAACTAAAAATGCAATGTCAGGAAATGAGAAGTCCCAAGATTACAATATAAATGCCATCTCATTGACAAACCTGAGATCGAAGGTCCTCAGTCTTGTCCACAAGAAGATCAATCTTTCCTCCACGATCAAGGACCTGAAACCACAAAAAAGTTGACATTTTCCACGTCTTTGAGCATAACAAGTATGTATACTACACACAATAACAATAAACTTAATCTGTAGCAGCGAAAACTCACTGAGATAACTAAATTGCTTACCTTCTCAATGTTTTCGATCATCACACCTTTCACTTCTGACACCTGAGCCTTCACCTGTGACAGCTTGCTGATCTCTTCTGGATGATCCGCACAATACTGCATTTGCTCCTTCAATTTAGGACTGCAATCATCATCATCGCAACATTATTAAGCATAATATTTAACTACTGTGCGCAATTGAGTATAGGGTCGTCGAATGATCCAGAGTATATATTAAATACCCGAATTCTCTGTTCAAGCTATTAGCCACAGCAGTAGCAGCTTTGCCACCAGCATATTTCTTGGTAAAATCATCCTTAATTCGCTCCAAAAAAGCCATAGGAAGCTGTCTTCCAACAGATTCAACGGCAACAACACAATATGCTGTTAACAGTTGTTCAAAAACAGGTAAGTTCAGTAACTTGCAGAATGAAGAACCACCTGATGTTTATTTTGTTAAGAATCACATTGATTCACATTAAAATCAATTGACTATCAATAGATAAGATCCCGGACTTATTAATAAACTGTAAGATCTTAATCAATCGATATAAAAACGAATTCTTCATACATTTCAAAAATTACAGAACGATAAGTGTTGATGTCCGACTAAAACTCAATCAAGTAAACCATCGGACATTTCATATAGAACCAGACTTAATTTGAACATTCTGAAGTCAAACTACACAATATATATCATTGGGGTGGAAGTAAATAGCTCTCGTGGCATAGCTCAATTGTTAAATAGTTTGGGTGCTAAAGTGATGGCTTCACACAACGTGGGTTCGAGTCCAGCAAGGGGCAGAATCTCATGTTGGAGTGGTCAACAAGCAAACAAAGTCTCATATACTCGGAGGCACATCACGCAATTTACCTTCTCGTGATGACTACATGGTGCGACAAGACCCAGATCACCCTAATTCATTTTAATTAACGTTTTTCTATACGAAAAGGGGTTTTTCCAACAAACTCCTTTTTATTCCCAATTCTAACAAAATACTCCCTCGAATCCTAAAAGAATCGTCTCAATGTTTTTCTTCATGGTCAAACTTTAACAAACTTTACGATCTTTAATACCACAGAAAAATATGAACTCAATCAATATAAATTTTCACAAAAAAAATATATATATACAACCATTAAAAAAAATCGAACTAATTGCTATTTCAATTCAAACTTTAAAAATTCTAACTCATCAAAATTCAAAATGGGACGTATGTAAAATTAATTGATTCATGCTCTTAAAAAATTCACACACCATTAAAAAAAAAAACCTAAAACGCATAAAAACTAGTATAAAACATGAAGGTAACTAACTGAATCCATCTTGTACAAGGTAGTTGAAAGTATGTCCATCGCAGTTATACGTGAACTTGTTATTAGTCGAAGGAAGCTTCTGGAGACACTGAACAGCAATACTCGTGAAATTCCCGGTGAACTCAGTATATTCCGACAATATCATCGTCCCTCGAGACACAAAACTGTAGATAAATGATTGTTGTCCCATAATTATTGTCCACTTCTATCTAATTCTGTGTCCAAAAGCTTGAAATTCTAATGTTGAATAGCAAATGAAAATTATTTTTTGAGTATGTTAATAATGTTAATATAGGTGGGAAAAGAAACATAGAGGAAGCGTGTCGATGTGGATTCGATCATACTTTTAAACTCTCTTTTTCAAAACCAATTCAAAGGGTTCTAGAGGAATTTGATTATCTGTAGTATTGGTGTGTTTGACTGTGTTTTGGGGGAGAATAACATTACTATATATTATTCAAATTTAAATATGTAATGATACCTCTCATAATTTTTAATTTTTTAATAGTAGTTACTTTAACGCATTCAATGAAATATTATTCAAAAAATAACCGATTTGAGGATGAAGAATTTGAGGGAAAGAAAAACAGATCTATTAACATATGTTCCCCTACATTTAACCTTATTCTTTTGGGGCGAAACATGGGACAACACTATACACACCAGAATAGTACCCTCCGTCCCTAAAAGATTGTCACATTTTGATTTTTGTTGGTCAAACATAATAAAATTTGGTCATTAATTCTCATTAAACGGTAAGAAATAATATAGTCTTGTAGGACCTTGTTAGATTCGTCTCAATTTATATTTTTGAAATATCAATTTTTTATAATTTTTTCTCATGTAAAATAATATATATTTATGTTTTAAATAGTGTTTTGTTGACCATCAAAAGTCAAAATGTGACAATCATTTAGGGATGGAGGTAGTACTTTTTATTAGGTGTAAAATGACTATTTTGCCCCAACTTAACTACCTCTCATACTACAATTCCAAATAGGGGCAATATAGTCATTTCCACCAAAAGTTTACTATTCGAAAGTGTGTATAACATATCAACAAACAGAGCAAATGTTGTAATTCACCTAAATTAACCTACATTCATTGGATTGGGAGAACCGAGAGTCGATCCGTTTATCCACCCGGTAAAATAACAGTCCGGGACGGATAAAAACAATTAACCAGCATCCGATAAGTTACCCTGTAAAGTACCTGATAAAGTATCCAATAACATATTCGATATTAAATTGTAGATATTATATTATTGATTTTGAACCTTTTTTTTAAGGTTTTTTTTTATTGTATGTCTTTTACCGGATATACCTGGAACCGATATTCACCCGATAAATTTATCGGAAAGGTAGTGGTCCAAAAAATATATACGATAAGGTTAATAGTCCGGACCGATAACAGTAAAGAGAATGTAGGTGAAACATTTATACGTCCCTAAGAGTAACATTTGTATTGCTCCAAAAACTAACTGAAGGATCGTTGAACTAGAAGTCCATAACTGGAGGTGGAAGCTATATTTTCCAAGAACAAAATATTATGCCAAATAGATCGTAACAGGAAATACTACGAGACCAAATTAACTCCAGATTACTAACTCTCCATCACAAGTCTCATGTAGATGCATTTTCGTTTCCATTCAGTTTTACATCTGCAGAGGCCGCCTCTGAATTAACATTCCCGGAGTTCTCAGGTGTGAGAACACGTCCTGTCATAGGATGAACTGGACGAGTGTCTCGTGGTCCACCTTTTCGCCCCATTGCCAGCATTGGTGGAGGTGGTAATATCCCTGCTCTGAAAAGAAGTCGTTGGACAGGGTCTGATGGTTGTGCCCCAACAGATAGATAATATCTGCAGATAGATTAATGAATGAAGCTCCATATTTGCATAAGCACCATTAACAATGGAAATAAAAACAACTAATCTCTTATTTCCCATACTCCGTTATTATGACGACTGGAAAGCAGATAAACACTACACTTCTTCAAAATAATTGACGTTTATCGAAGTGGAGCTACCATCACTTTTCTTAAACTATATTTTCAAAAATCATAAAAAATAATATTATGAATTCATTTTCAAAGAGGAATCTAATTATACAATTTTATATTTATTGAATAAAAAGAAATTAGTAATCGATGATCATAGCTCCATCTTGATGTGTGAAAACGTCAATCATTGTGGATTGGAAGGAGTAACAAATAGACCAGCAACCATTCAAATTATCAAGTTCAAACACATTGGTAAGAGAAATGCTGGACATATAGTAGCCACAACATATGAAAATAGATACCATTTTCTTGGCATGAGTTCAACCAATACATCGACTAAGCAGTTGATGGATATACCTTTCCTGTTATGTCAACGTTGCAACCATATAGCATATAAAACCAAAAAATCATGTAAGAGAAAAAACAAGCCTCCTTTTGTTTTTTATATACTTGAAAATGCTATGGATAATTATGATTTTTCTCAGTGCTCGATAAAAAATTTCAGCATTAACCAAGCCATTCGTTGACGATATGTTACTCGAAACTTGGACAGGCCAATCAGTAGTCAAGAAGTAACACAATGTTCATTTAGATCTTTAGTATAGCAGCGTAAATCTCAAACCAACTAAACAACACATCGACAAGACCAACTAAGTCAGCCAAACCACCACAGCTAATGCTACAGAAAATTGTCAATTAAATTGAAAAGAGAGTAATAAATAAGACTACTTCGTTTAACAAATAAATTAAAACAGTGTAACTAGAGCAAACTAAAGATAAACAGGGACTACAAGAGTGATAGGGAAGCTTTTTTACTGTATGAGCTAATTATAGTTCATAAAAAAATAAAAAAACCCCTTTATTTACACTTCGCGAACAAGAGAAGTCACGGAGTAGTTTCTTTTATTATACTAAACTTTTAAGGCTAATTCAGCCCTACGAACAGAGCAGTAGTTTATCTCTACATCTACTTCTAGTATACTTTTTGACTATGAAATCAAAATGATAAACAGTTCGAGTTGTGCATCGATAGTATATACGTAATTATGGTTTTTGTAATAGATATAATGGAGGGAATCTCATCCTTCTATTATACCTACTTTGTCTTTCTATCTATCAAAAGAAAGGAGCCACCTACTTACCAAAGCTGTCTATTGTATCATGTGATGCGTACATAACCTTCGGTGATATAAAAGATGAGTATTCTAGAAATGACTTCTGAAATATAATAGGGGAATTCAATTCTTGGCAACATTCATTGTTATTGACACATTCATTTTATAAATTGTAAGAAATTACGGATATACTATCTCCAATTCATTTTAATAGACTCTCACACTATTCGATGAACAATTTTAGTCACCAATTACTTTTTATTCACTAATCAGAAAATATATTGTCAATTTGAGGACCCACTAAACTTGGTTGGCAACAAATGCACTGCTCAGAATACCATTATGAGCGTTTACACATTTTTTAACTAAAGCAATTCCTATAATCAACAAGATTATAATTGTTTTTCCAAAAAAAGGCGTGGTCTTTATTGGAAATCAAGAGAATGAAATCAGAAAAAGGACATTACTTGACTCTTTCGAAGTTGAGACCCATCCTTTTGCCACCATCTTGTCCTGCATATACAAACATTACAATTACTCAAACACATTTTTGTTTACATCCCAATACGTGGAATCCAGGTCCTCTGTTACATTTTGGAAGACAATTTCTATTACACACTCACTTAAAGATCATGTCACGTGTTTTATTTTTATTTTTGAATTATTTTTTTAAACGCTATCTTAACAGGGCGCAATAGACGCAAAGTATAACAAACGATATACTTTCGAATATCCATATAATAAATTACCAGGCAGAGGGTTGTAGTAACCCAGGACTTCAAGATGCTTGCCATCTCTAGGGGATCTACTATCAGCAGCCATTACTCTATAGAACGGCTTGTTCTTGCACCCGAAACGCGAAAGCCTCAATCTCACCACCATTTTCACTACTTCTCCTTCACCGAGCTTTCGACGAAATCTATGAACACTTCTACTACACGACCTGGGGCTTACAACCCTAAACAATAAACTCATTTCAATTTCTATAAATAAGAGCACAATCATTTGTGGATTTTCGACATCTAACTTTGATGTAAATCCAATTTTTTCTAATATTCGAATCCAAATTACGAGCTCAATAATAAAAATATAGAAATAATTCAACCTCGTCTATCTAAAGTGGAAACTTGGATATACAATTTCATAACTTCGATTCTTTAAATCATATAAAAAGAAAATGAAAAAACCTAAATATTTAATTGAATAAATAAAAGATAGTAGCATGAAATAGTTGTGTACCTGAGTAATCAAAAGGTTTAGTTGATTTTGTGCAACAAAGCAGAGGCGAAACTGTGATGAAGGGTTTTGCCCCTTGTTTTGAAGTAGAGAGATGTTTGGCTTAATTATGAATAGCACCATGATTTGTTGACTTCATTCCGAATTACGCCCTTACGTTTATAATCTTTAAAATTAACCCCAATTTATTTTTACTTTTTCAATTATCTGTGCGGGTTATTTGAGGTGAACTGCGTTGTTTGTAATATTATTTTACTTATACTTTCATCGCTAATATATATATGGAAAAAAAACAAAACAAAAAGGAAAATTAACAAAGACCAATAGTGTCAACTATCTTATCTCTAAAAATGCTCAAATATTATAGGTAATGTCTTCTATTTACACTTTTCCCAAGTAACTTTTATAATTTTGTTCTTCACATTTATAGATGTTTGTGTTGTAAAATATGAATCTTTTTCAAATGTGCCCTTAGGTCACATGTTAAAAAATCAATATGGGAAAATAATTAATAATCAATTTACATTTGAAATTTGATATGGTATGATTTTTTCAATATGTTATCTTGTATAATTATCATTGTTGAACTTTACTTTTATATTCAATGTTTAACATATACCTTAAAGATACATTTTAGAAAAACCCATAATAATATAGGTTCTAGGTTTTCTGAATTTATGTAAAAGTTAAAACATAATACATAAATTTAATAAAATAGTATAATGTGTTATTTTAGAATTTTCATTTTTAAATCAACTGCTGCAATGCTCTTGAACAACTCCCAACAAGGTATTCATTAGTACATTTCCATAAAGTATATATGCACTTTAAGTACAAACATATATTATTAAGGTTTATTTTTATTTTGCACCCTCTATTATCGGTGAAATTTCTAATTGCACCCTAATACTTTTCTAAGCCTCAAATTATATCATGTACTTTATTTTTTTCATTTTGCACCCTTAAACCCAAAATTACCCCATGAACTAATGCTAATAAAAGGGTATACTCGGCATAACACAATTAATAGTTTTTTGAGGCATTTTTTTATAATATCAAACTTATTAAATTAAAAATTAACACCATCCTCCCCACCCACCAGTCACCACCACCATCACTGTTTCTATCCATCAAAAATTTCAACCCAAAATATCGCGCCCCCCCTCCCTCCCTTGCAAATAATCGGACCAATCAGCCCCTCCCCCTTGCGCAACCTCCCCCTGCAAAAAAATGGTGGTCAGCCCTCAACAACCTGAAAATATCGCGACCCCCCTCCCCTCCCTGCAAAAAAAATGGTAGTCAGTCCTCAACAACCTGTTTTCGAGGCTTCAAGCTCCTCATTTGTGCCTAAGGTGGTTCTTGGTTTGTTTTGTTTGTTGGATTAAGATTTAATTTGAATAAGAGGGTATGAGAAAGCTTGAATTTTTATTTGTTTGATCCTGGTTATGGACTTATGGATGTGTTCAGTGGAGATGGCTGAACACTGATGATGTTGGTGAGAGTGTGAGAACCGGACCTGTGGGTTGTGGCTGATGGTGGCGTCGTGTCCGAGTGAGAGGAAAGGATTGGTAGGAGCTATGGTGGGGGGTGGAAGAAGAAGAAGGGTGTTATTTTATTTAATTTTGGGTTAATGATTTTGTATTGTTTAAAGTAAGTACACAGTGTAATTATGTTGAAAAATGCCCAAAAATTCCTACTCCGAGTTTAGTTATGTTGAAAAGGTGCCCCAAAAAATTTATAAATGTGTTATTCCGAATGTGCCCTTTTATTAACATTAGTTCAAGGGGTAATATTGAGTTTAAGGGTGCAAAATAAAAAAAAAATAAAGTTTATGGTGCAATTTGAGGCTTAGGAAAGTATTAGAGTGTAATTTAAAAATTCGCCAATAATTGAGGGTGCAATATGAAAATAAGCCTATTATTAAACATATAATCCAAAATATACGTGTATTCCAAAATGAAATTAAGCCAAATATAAACATTGAACTTGACGTTTGTATGACCATGAAAGATAATTTCGTGAATCTCTTCAATGTAGTTGAATCAACTTCAGTTTATAAACCACGAACAATAATCAAACAGTTCATATACGTCACTGCAGCTTTTAGGATTAATGCTAGTGTAGTTGAAACTAGCGTCGGCAGATCATCATGCCGGCTACCAGAAATATAAAAAATGTTGAAGATCGTTCAAACTTCAGAAACTTCCTGCCTAGCTCTGAGCAACGTTCACCTGTCCGTGTTTCTGCATAACTCTCTTAGTTGCTAATGCAGCAGCTTCGCTTGCTCGCAGTGTTCCAGTCGCCATGATTGCTGCAAATTCCTTCATAATCTCTTCCTGTGTTTCTGAGCACCACCCATGGGAGCACCACCCATG
>QFAX02000358.1:0-27410 GCA_003412495.2 Echium plantagineum
TCGACCCTTGGGCGGAAGCAAACCTTGGTGCAGATGCTTGAGCTAGGTCCCCGCAAAGAGCATCGAACAAAACTCCTACAAGCAGACCACACACCCATCTTGGGCTGATGAGGTCGAGGCGATGGAAGACCTCGAGGAGGTAGGGTGCAAGCTGCAGCATCAAGCACCCGTATCACGAGAACGACTGGCAGGTTGTCACGCACAAAAGAAAAGAACTTTACAGGACGACACCCACCCCAAGAGGACAGATTTTAGTTCTACTACTTCGGGATCGCCCAAGCAACAGGGCACAAAGCACGGGGTGACATCTCTCTTGATCCAGATTATAACATAGAGCAGTTACATGCTCGTATCCAAAAGATGAAGAGGGACTCGCCCCAAAAACGGCAGCTACAGGCAGAGCTTAAAGTTCTCCGAGGAGCGTAACAACGCACTCTAGGCTGCTATTCTATCTTAGTAATTTTTATTATGTGTTTCTTTTTTTGGGGTATGGGATCTTATCCTGTCCCCCTTATGTATTGGGCCTCGGCTCTGAACTCCTTTGTCTTTTTTAATATAACAAAGCCTCTGGGCTTTAATTAAAAAAAAAAAAAAAAAAAAAAAAAAAAAAAAAAAAAAAAAAAAAAAAAAACATATTACAACACCCAAAGACAAAAAAGACAAAAAAGTACGAAAATGAGAACCTTAAAACCCTAAAGGAAAAACTAAGCCGAAATGCCACGTTTTGTGTTAATCATCAATAAAGTGGCACGAATGTTAAATAAATAATGTACGGATTATTAAAAGTGTTATCAAATTACATATTACAATCAAATTACATATTACAACAGATAGTACAACATAAAGAGGGAAGCCTAGAGAAAGAAGACGCCTCAGGCGACTCACAGGCCTTAGCCGCCACCTTGAATTCTTCATCTATTGGATTGAATCAAGCTTCATCTTCGTCTGCTGAATTCCTTGACAAGAAGAGAAAGATGTTGGCCAATCAAACAGCCCCCTGCCCCCAAGCCATCAAGCCGCAAAGTTTGACTATTCAATTAAAGTCAACTATGCCTTGAAACCTTCATGTAATTCCTTCCATCAAGCCGCAAAGTTTGACAGCAAGGGGCCATGATGTTGGCCAATCTTCGACGGCCCCTGCCCCAAGCCAACAAGCCGCAACGTTGGACTCTTCAATTAACGTCAACGATGGTGGTAATCGGATTACATACGCCAACATTGTCAAAGGCAAGGATCAAGAATCAAGTTTTGCCAACAACCACTTAGGTCGGCTCTCCCTAGCAGCCCCTATATTTATGGACCCGTCTCGATCTGCCGCAAGCCAACAACGACACAAGGAAGCGTTTCCTTCGATTGTATTCACCTCGGCAGAGAAGAGAAGAACCAATGGTGGATCGCCTCACTTGGGTTTTGGTTGGGAAATTTTCTCATGGACGCCCCCAATTGCACGTGATACAACAATTCTTCAACAAACTGCAGCTCCAAGGTGAGGTTAATTGTGCCTTAGCGGACTCGAAACATGTTTATATCGAGTGTACTAGCTATCTGGATTATTATATGATTTGGCTGCAATTAGTGTGGATTATTCAAGGATTTAGTATGCGTATGTTTAAGTGGCAATCTGATTTTTCCGCTATGATTGAGTCTCCGATTGCCCCTGTTTGGGATTAAGATTATTGGTCTCCCTCTGTATTTCTTTGATGAACACACCCTTCTAAGTGTTGCCTCTGCTTTGGGGAAGCCGATAAAGGTGGATGCTCGGAATATTAATCGGAGCTGCTTGAGCTATGCTAGAATTTGCATTGAGCTTGATGCGTCCCAGCCGTTAGTTGAGTCGATTTTAATCAATATCGTGGATGACACCACTGGGGTAATCATCGAAACTAAGAGGGCCACAGTCTGTTATGATGTTGTGCCCCAATATTGTTCTATTTGTGCTCACATTGGCCATTTAGCTGCTCGATGCAAAAGGCCTAAATACGTTTCGACTCTTCCCGTTGAATTGTCCTCTGGGAGGTCAATTGTCTCGGTTAAAAACCAGTCCACCTGCTGTTGGTTCTTCGCAAGGGAAGTATTAAAAAGGGTGTGGCAGCAGGTTAGCAGGAATGTTCCGGAGCAAAGTGTTGTCGAGAATCAACTCAAACAGGTTGCGCAAACTGCTGGTGTTCCTGATGCAGGGCGCCACCCTGGCTGGTGCTGTGGGGCAGCCAATTCTGAGCACAAACAACTTCGCTGTTCTACAGGTTGAGGAACAAGCGCTGAGTCGGCTCTGCTGCAGGCTTCGGGTGTGGAGCTGCCGCAGGAGGGAGTCGCGCTGCTGCAGGTCTCGGAGCCTGCTCTGCTGCAGCCTGGTTCGGCGGATGGACACAACCAGGGGGACACCTGCTGGGTGCTGCACAAGTCGAAAACAAGGTGATGCCGAGCTCTCCGAGGCCCCCAAAGGCTGATTTGGTAAGGCCAAAATCTGCAGACTCTGCCCTCGTAAGGAAGAAGAAACCTCTGGTGGAACTTTGTCGGTTAGGCCCGAGCAAAACCATTGAGCAAAAACAAGTGCAGCCGCCTACAAAAACGTCCTGGGCAGATGAGGTAGAGGCGTTGGAAAAGCAGGAGGCCAAGGCCTCCCGTATGGCCACTGAACATTCCTTTCAGCTAGTGAGATCTCCTAACGAGGGCTATTACAAAAACATGCTTATTCTCAATATTCCGGGTTTCCAAGAAATGTCGCTTCCAACAACAACAAGAGACAGCAGCTACCACTATGGCCGAATTCTACCAATGGAAAGTCACCTCCGCCCTTGAGGAGGAGCTACGGAAGGATATTGTGCTGCGCGAGACGCCAGATTCTGAGAAAGGCTGGCAAGTTGTAACCCACAAAAAGAAAAGAAGTCCTAGCTTAAAAGCTACACCTTCCGAGGACCGGCAAAGAATCAAAGCATCTCTCGATCCAGACTACGACGTAGATCGATTACAGGCTCGCATTCAACAGATGAAAAGAGCCTCGCCTCCAAAATGACAGCTACAGGCGGAACTTCGAGTTCTCAGAGGGGCATAATTTGCTCTCCTCTAGCTGCTACTCCTTCTTAGTAATTTCATTATGCGTTTATTTTATTGTGTATGGGATGTTGACCCGTACCTTCTTATGTCTTGGGCTTCGGCTCTAAACTCTTTATGTATTTTTATATAATTCAAAGCCTTGGGGCTTTCGTTTAAAAAAAAAAAAAAAAAAAAATTACATATTACAACATCCAAAGACAAAAAAAGACAAAAAAGGACCAATATGAGAACCTTAAAACCCTCAAGGAAAAAATAAGACGAAATGCCACGTTTTGTGTTATTCATCAAATAAAGTGGCACGAATGTTAAATAAATAATGCACGGATTATCAAAAGTGTTATCTAATTACATATTACAACACCCAAAGACAAAAAAAGACAAAAAAGGACGAATATGAGAACCTTAAAACCCTAAAGGAAAAACTAGGCCGAAATGCCACGTTTTGTGTTAATCATCAAATAAAGTGGCACGAATGATAAATAAATAATGCACGAATTATCAAAAGTGTTATCAAATTACATATTACAACACCCAAAGACAAAAAAAGACAAAAAAGGACGAAAATGACAACCTTAAAACCCTAAAGGAAAAACTAAGCCGAAATGCCACGTTTTGTGTTATTCATCAAATAAAGTGGCACGAATGTTAAATAAATAATGCACGAATTATCAAAAGTGTTATCAAATTACATATTACAACACCCAAAGACAAAAAAAGACAAAAAAGGACGAAAATGAGAACCTTAAAACCCTAAAGGAAAAACTAAGCCGAAATGCCACGTTTTGTGTTATTCATCAAATAAAGTGGCACGAATGTTAAATAAATAATGTACGGATTATTAAAAGTGTTATCAAATTACATATTACAACATCCAAAGACAAAAAAAGACAAAAAAGGACGAATATGAGAACCTTAAAACCCTAAAGGAAAAAATAAGACGAAATGCCACGTTTTGTGTTATTCATCAAATAAAGTGGCACGAATGTTAAATAAATAATGTACGGATTATCTAAAAGTGTTATCAAAGTACATATTACAACACCCAAAGACAAAAAAGACAAAAAAGGACGAATATGAGAACCTTAAAACCCTAAAGGAAAAAATAAGACGAAATGCCACGTTTTGTGTTATTCATCAAATAAAGTGGCACGAATGTTAAATAAATAATGCACGGATTATCAAAAGTGTTATCAAATTACATATTACAACACCCAAAGACAAAAAAGACAAAAAAGGACGAATATGAGAACCTTAAAACCCTAAAGGAAAAAATAAGACGAAATGCCACGTTTTGTGTTATTCATCAAATAAAGTGGCACGAATGTTAAATAAATAATGCACGATTATCAAAAGTGTTATCAAATTACATATTACAACACCCAAAGACAAAAAAAGACAAAAAAGGACGAATATGAGAACCTTAAAACCCTAAAGGAAAAAATAAGACGAAATGCCACGTTTTGTGTTATTCATCAAATAAAGTGGCACGAATGTTAAATAAATAATGTACGGATTATTAAAAGTGTTATCAAATTACATATTACAACACCCAAAGACAAAAAAAGACAAAAAAGGACGAATATGAGAACCTTAAAACCCTAAAGGAAAAAATAAGACGAAATGCCACGTTTTGTGTTATTCATCAAATAAAGTGGCACGAATGTTAAATAAATAATGAACGGATTATCAAAAGTGTTATCAAATTACATATTACAACACCCAAAGACAAAAAAAGACAAAAAAGGACGAATATGAGAACCTTAAAACCCTAAAGGAAAAAATAAGACGAAATGCCACATTTTGTGTTATTCATCAAATAAAGTGGCACGAATGTTAAATAAATAATGCACGAATTATCAAAAGTGTTATCAAATTACATATTACAACACCCAAAGACAAAAAAAGACAAAAAAGGACGAATATGAGAACCTTAAAACCCTAAAGGAAAAAATAAGACGAAATGCCACGTTTTGTGTTATTCATCAAATAAAGTGGCACGAATGTTAAATAAATAATGTACGGATTATTAAAAGTGTTATCAAATTACATATTACAACACCCAAAGACAAAAAAAGACAAAAAAGGACGAATATGAGAACCTTAAAACCCTAAAGGAAAAAATAAGACGAAATGCCACGTTTTGTGTTATTCATCAAATAAAGTGGCACGAATGTTAAATAAATAATGAACGGATTATCAAAAGTGTTATCAAATTACATATTACAACACCCAAAGACAAAAAAAGACAAAAAAGGACGAATATGAGAACCTTAAAACCCTAAAGGAAAAAATAAGACGAAATGCCACGTTTTGTGTTATTCATCAAATAAAGTGGCACGAATGTTAAATAAATAATGCACGGATTATCAAAAGTGTTATCAAATTACATATTACAACACCCAAAGACAAAAAAAGACAAAAAAGGACGAATATGAGAACCTTAAAACCCTAAAGGAAAAAATAAGACGAAATGCCACGTTTTGTGTTATTCATCAAATAAAGTGGCACGAATGTTAAATAAATAATGTACGGATTATTAAAAGTGTTATCAAATTACATATTACAACACCCAAAGACAAAAAAAGACAAAAAAGGACGAATATGAGAACCTTAAAACCCTAAAGGAAAAAATAAGACGAAATGCCACGTTTTGTGTTATTCATCAAATAAAGTGGCACGAATGTTAAATAAATAATGCACGGATTATCAAAAGTGTTATCAAATTACATATTACAACACCCAAAGACAAAAAAAGACAAAAAAGGACGAATATGAGAACCTTAAAACCCTAAAGGAAAAAATAAGACGAAATGCCACGTTTTGTGTTATTCATCAAATAAAGTGGCACGAATGTTAAATAAATAATGCACGAATTATCAAAAGTGTTATCAAATTACATATTACAACACCCAAAGACAAAAAAAGACAAAAAAGGACGAAAATGAGAACCTTAAAACCCTAAAGGAAAAAATAAGACGAAATGCCACGTTTTGTGTTATTCATCAAATAAAGTGGCACGAATGTTAAATAAATAATGCACGATTATCAAAAGTGTTATCAAATTACATATTACAACACCCAAAGACAAAAAAAGACAAAAAAGGACGAATATGAGAACCTTAAAACCCTAAAGGAAAAAATAAGACGAAATGCCACGTTTTGTGTTATTCATCAAATAAAGTGGCACGAATGTTAAATAAATAATGCACGGATTATCAAAAGTGTTATCAAATTACATATTACAACACCCAAAGACAAAAAAAGACAAAAAAGGACGAATATGAGAACCTTAAAACCCTAAAGGAAAAAATAAGACGAAATGCCACATTTTGTGTTATTCATCAAATAAAGTGGCACGAATGTTAAATAAATAATGCACGAATTATCAAAAGTGTTATCAAATTACATATTACAACACCCAAAGACAAAAAAAGACAAAAAAGGACGAAAATGAGAACCTTAAAACCCTAAAGGAAAAAATAAGACGAAATGCCACGTTTTGTGTTATTCATCAAATAAAGTGGCACGAATGTTAAATAAATAATGTACGGATTATTAAAAGTGTTATCAAATTACATATTACAACACCCAAAGACAAAAAAAGACAAAAAAGGACGAATATGAGAACCTTAAAACCCTAAAGGAAAAAATAAGACGAAATGCCACGTTTTGTGTTATTCATCAAATAAAGTGGCACGAATGTTAAATAAATAATGCACGGATTATCAAAAGTGTTATCAAATTACATATTACAACACCCAAAGACAAAAAAGGACGAATATGAGAACCTTAAAACCCTAAAGGAAAAAATAAGACGAAATGCCACATTTTGTGTTATTCATCAAATAAAGTGGCACGAATGTTAAATAAATAATGCACGAATTATCAAAAGTGTTATCAAATTACATATTACAACACCCAAAGACAAAAAAAGACAAAAAAGGACGAAAATGAGAACCTTAAAACCCTAAAGGAAAAACTAAGCCGAAATGCCACGTTTTGTGTTATTCATCAAATAAAGTGGCACGAATGTTAAATAAATAATGTACGGATTATTAAAAGTGTTATCAAATTACATATTACAACATCCAAAGACAAAAAAAGACAAAAAAGGACGAATATGAGAACCTTAAAACCCTAAAGGAAAAAATAAGACGAAATGCCACGTTTTGTGTTATTCATCAAATAAAGTGGCACGAATGTTAAATAAATAATGCACGATTATCAAAAGTGTTATCAAATTACATATTACAACACCCAAAGACAAAAAAAGACAAAAAAGGACGAATATGAGAACCTTAAAACCCTAAAGGAAAAAATAAGACGAAATGCCACGTTTTGTGTTATTCATCAAATAAAGTGGCACGAATGTTAAATAAATAATGTACGGATTATTAAAAGTGTTATCAAATTACATATTACAACACCCAAAGACAAAAAAAGACAAAAAAGGACGAATATGAGAACCTTAAAACCCTAAAGGAAAAAATAAGACGAAATGCCACGTTTTGTGTTATTCATCAAATAAAGTGGCACGAATGTTAAATAAATAATGCACGGATTATCAAAACTGTTATCAAATTACATATTACAACACCCAAAGACAAAAAAAGACAAAAAAGGACGAATATGAGAACCTTAAAACCCTAAAGGAAAAAATAAGACGAAATGCCACATTTTGTCTTATTCATCAAATAAAGTGGCACGAATGTTAAATAAATAATGCACGAATTATCAAAAGTGTTATCAAATTACATATTACAACACCCAAAGACAAAAAAAGACAAAAAAGGACGAAAATGAGAACCTTAAAACCCTAAAGGAAAAACTAAGCCGAAATGCCACGTTTTGTGTTATTCATCAAATAAAGTGACACGAATGTTAAATAAATAATGTACGGATTATTAAAAGTGTTATAAAATTACATATTACAACATCCAAAGACAAAAAAAGACAAAAAAGGACGAATATGAGAACCTTAAAACCCTAAAGGAAAAAATAAGACGAAATGCCACGTTTTGTGTTATTCATCAAATAAAGTGGCACGAATGTTAAATAAATAATGCACGGATTATCAAAAGTGTTATCAAATTACATATTACAACACCCAAAGACAAAAAAAGACAAAAAAGGACGAATATGAGAACCTTAAAACCCTAAAGGAAAAAATAAGACGAAATGCCACGTTTTGTGTTATTCATCAAATAAAGTGGCACGAATGTTAAATAAATAATGTACGGATGATTAAAAGTGTTATCAAATTACATATTACAACACCCAAAGACAAAAAAAGACAAAAAAGGACGAATATGAGAACCTTAAAACCCTAAAGGAAAAAATAAGACGAAATGCCACGTTTTGTGTTATTCATCAAATAAAGTGGCACGAATGTTAAATAAATAATGCACGGATTATCAAAAGTGTTATCAAATTACATATTACAACACCCAAAGACAAAAAAGGACGAATATGAGAACCTTAAAACCCTAAAGGAAAAAATAAGACGAAATGCCACATTTTGTCTTATTCATCAAATAAAGTGGCACGAATGTTAAATAAATAATGTACGGATTGTTAAAAGTGTTATAAAATTACATATTACAACATCCAAAGACAAAAAAAGACAAAAAAAGGACGAATATAAGAACCTTAAAACCCTAAAGGAAAAATAAGACGAAATGCCACGTTTTGTGTTATTCATCAAATAAAGTGGCACGAATGTTAAATAAATAATGCACGGATTATCAAAACTGTTATCAAATTACATATTACAACACCCAAAGACAAAAAAAGACAAAAAAGGACGAATATGAGAACCTTAAAACCCTAAAGGAAAAAATAAGACGAAATGCCACGTTTTGTGTTATTCATCAAATAAAGTGGCACGAATGTTAAATAAATAATGTACGGATTATTAAAAGTGTTATCAAATTACATATTACAACATCAAATTACATATTACAACAAAATTACATATTAAAACAAAAAAGATGAGAGCTTTTTCTCTCTAGGGTTAGGCGCCTCTCATCTTCCTATATTTTCAAAAAATTTCAAATTTCTTCTTCTTCCTCCACCATCTCCGGCCACCATGGTCGATGATGGTGCTTCCCATACGTCCCTGCTGCCCCTCGTGGTGAGGGTTTCATCACCCATTATTCACGAAAAGGAAGGCAGTCAAAATCTGAATTTTGAAAATTCAAATTTCGAAAATTCACAAAGCTCCAATGCTACTGTGATGGACACGGGTGGATCCTCCATCACCCTGGCTTCGAATTCTGATTACTCTACACATAATCCACTGTCCAATACCGAAGGGATGGCTGCTCGTCTGGATTTGGGCCATCAAAACCCTAATCTGGCCGATTGTGTTATGGAGATGGGGGCTTCCTCTATTGACCAAACCCAGCAGGCTCTTGATGCGGCTACCATTGGATTGGAGAAGGAGAGATTGGCCAGGGATACCTTGCTTGGTGGTGAAGGGTCTACTGCTCAGGCCATGGACGATCTCTATTTGGAAAACCCTAATGGCAGCCTCCTTGTTGCGCCTCAATCCATTGGTGGCGCCGCCTCTGGTGGTGGGTTAGGGCTGCCACCTCCGCCCCAAGGTCCCCTCCCAAGCCACCCCACTGGTGAGGCAAACAATTCCGGAGGCGTCTTGATGGGATCAGGTGAGGCTCGCCAGAGACTGGGCTGTACGGGCGCCCTTGCGCACCAGGGACCTGCTCGGGCCCTTGCAGCAGCGTCTGGGGATGTGCCCTGCGCACCAGGGACCTGCACTGGTCTCCAGGGCCTGGTGGCTGCGGACAGTGCGCACACGGACTCTACGGTGGCTCAGCAAATCAAATACGTGGACTCCAACCAAGCTGGCTCGGATTTCCCCACCTTGGAGGAGGCCCTACGGGCCAAGGCTGGGTGCCCCCCGCGGGTTGGTGCTGGTTCGACTAAGCTGGTAAGGTTTGCTCAACCCGCGCACATATCACAACATACTACGGTCATGCATGATGGCACCTTGCGAAGTACGTCGGTTGGCACTCATGTTGCACCTGTCCCACCTCATAAAATTGGAGTGCTTCATGGGAAAGGGGCTGGACAGAATGCGCAAAGGACAAACGAGGCCGTGGAGGGTCCTAGCAAGGCACCTAGGGGCGTGGAAATCCGCCACTCTTATGCCCAAACCGTGAAGAGAGCTGCTCAAGACCCTCTACCTCGACGTGACAGTACCAGGAGGTACGACATACCAAACCCGTGACACTAGCCCCAACTGCAACGGTGAATGGTAGGCCGACGGTTATCTTTTCGGCGGATGACAAGGTACGCTTTTTATCATCTATGAAACACGTTTTAGTGGGTAAGTTTTCTCACGGGAGGCCTGCTATTAGTGACTTAAGGGAATTCTTTATCAATTTAAAATTGAAGGGTGAATACAATTTTTCTATCTATGATTCTCGTCACGTTATTGTTGAATGTGCTTTGCTGGATGACTATGTGAGACTCTGGATGCGTGTAACATGGTATATTAATGGTTATCCTATGCGTATGTTTAAGTGGTCGCCCACTTTTGATGCTTCTATTGAGTCCTCTATTTGCCCGATTTGGATAAATTTGCCTAGACTTCCTATTTACATGTATTCAGAGGAGGCCTTATTATCTATTGCTAGTAGTGTTGGTGGTCCGCTGTGTATTGATCACCTTAACACTACTAGAACTCAATTAGGGTGTGCTAGTGTTTGTGTTGAGCTTGATGTAGCCCAGCCTCAGCCTGCTGAGATCATGGTTCGATTTGAGCATGCCCTAGCTAGCGGGAAAGTTGTTCGTGATGAGTTTGTTCAGAAAGTAACCTATGAGGATATGCCTCGTTATTGCTCTTCGTGCTGTCATCTGGGCCATGACCAAGCTCAGTGCAAGTTTGGGGTTGCCCCCTCAGTCCCGAGGCAATCCAACCCTGTGGTGCAGAAGGAACTACAACCGCCAACCCGTTTGGACAAAGGTAAGCATATTGAAGGTGCGGTCCAATCTGATGCTCCCAGGAGGCGTAGAAGGCGGGGGCGTAAGACTACGACTTGGAAAGCAAAAGAAAGGGTTGAGCACCCTTCTGAGAAACCACACCACGCTGATCAGGTCCAGCTCGCCCAACCCTTGGCTATCCTGGCCCGGACGACTAACGAGGCCTTGGAAGGCCCTAGCAAGATCAGCATGGGCGTGGAAATCCAGCAACCCAATGCCCAAACCGCTCGGAGGCCATCTCCAGCTCCTCAGCCCCGAAATGACAGTACCAGGCCTCATACAGTGACCATAGCCCCTGACCAAGTTTCAAACGAGGCCATGGAAGGCCCTAGAAAGAGCAGCATAGGCGTGGAAATCCGCCAGTCACATGGCCAAACCGTTCAGAGGCAGTCTCCAGCTCCTCAGACCCGACCTGACAGTACCAGGCCCCAGACAGTCTCCATAGCTCCTGCCTTAGTTTCTGCTGTTGAGCCCAGAGAAGCTATTGTGGCCAGGGAGTTGTCTATTCCGAGTGGTGCACCTTCCAGTGAGTCTCCATCTACGGCTGTATCAGAGACATGGACAGTAGTTCCCCCCAAATCTTGTGCAAAGAGCTGTAGCCCTCCCTTGCAGAACGTCTCAGTAGCCACGCAGAACAGATTTGTAGACTTGGAAAAGCTTGATGTTTTTGATGATATTAGTGTCTCTCGCGGTGCTTCTTCCCTCCCGAGCTCCCCCAGGGCCTCTGCTCGTAAGAAAGGTATTGATATTCAGAGCTTCATGACGAGCTACAGACAGAGCTCGAAGAGTGTCTCCAGGTCCATACGTCCCCGACGCCACACTTTTCCTTTGGACCAGTCACATATTTTGAAGGACGGGCGGGGCCTTACCAATGTCGAATAAAATACTTTGTTGGAATCTACGCGGGGTTGGCAATTCTCCTACTCGTAGACGCATTCAGTCTCTTCGACGGCTTCATAAATTCAATATCTTATGTATTCAGGAGCCCATGATATCTGTTAAAAAATTGCCCATGTTATGTAAGAAGCTACACTTTTCTTCTGGTACTGCTAATGTTTCCAATAAAATTTGGTTACTGTGGGGTGATGATCACGCTATCCATATTCTGCGTGATGAATCCCAGATGTTACATGTTCGAGTGTCGACAGTAGGGGCGGAGGATTTCTATCTCACAGTGGTTTATGCGGCATGCGCCCCCTCTGACCGTAGAGCACTTTGGCGCACTCTGACTGAGGTGGCGGACCCCGGTCTCCCTTGGGTTGTAATGGGGGACTTTAACTGCGTCTTGTCTAATAGTGAAATCTCAGGCTGTCGCCCTCAGCCTAGTATGGACGAGTTTGTTCAGTGTGTTGTGGATTGCAACTTGGAGGATGCTGGTTACACTGGTTCGGATTACACATGGGCTCAGGGGACGAAGTTTAAACGGTTGGACAGAGTTCTCACTAATCCAGGCTTTGTAGAGGTTTTCTCAGCTATTAGTGTACGTCATCTTCCTCGTACAGGTTCAGATCATGCACCCCTTTTGGTCGAATGTAAGAAAGGGGGCGAATTCTACAAATCTAGCTTTCGCTTTCAAAATATGTGGGTGCAGCACGAAGGATGTAGGCCTTTGGTGGCGTCCTCATGGGCTAAGCCATCTTGGGGTGATGACATTAACAAGTTTTGGCAAAAACTAAAGCGTCTCAAAGGGGAGTTCAAAGAATGGAATATCAGTACATTTGGTAACGTGTTCTCTAGGGTTGAGCAATTAGAGGATGAGGTTGCTATTTGTGAAGCAAAGTTTGAGGATTCTCCAAATGACCACACTCGGGCTACTCTGCAATTGGCAAAGGCAAACCACCTTAGATGGTTGTCAATGGAGGATGCGTACTGGAGGCAGAAGAGTAGTTGCCACTGGTTAAAAGAGGGAGACAAATCTACAAGGTTCTTTCACTCTTATGTTAAGCAACGCCGCAAAAGGAATCACATCTCGGGCACTTTGCAAAATGATGTATGGATTACTGATAAGCAGGAACTCGCGGACTCTGCGATAAGTTACTTTCAGGACTTATTTAAAGAGGAAGACATTGATGAGGCTGCCTTGGTTGATTGCATTCCTTCGCTCATTACAGCAGAGGACAACTGTATGTTGATGGCTCGTCCTAACAATAGTGAAATTCGGGAGGCGGTTTTCGGACTTAGCAAGGACAGCGCCGCAGGAGTTGATGGATTTAATGGGGTCTTCTACCAGACCTTTTGGGATATCATCGAGTATGACCTGGTAGCTGCGGTCACGGCTTTTTTTTCGGGGGCAAAAATGCCTAAGGGTGCTACTTCTACGTCTCTCTGCCTTATCCCAAAATCTGTTGGTGCACAGACTTGGTCTCAGTTCCGGCCTATAAGTTTGTGTACTTTCTTCAACAAAGTCATTACTAAAGTCATTAATACCAGACTGGGGTCCTTGCTTCCAAAGATTATCTCTCCAATGCAGGCTGGGTTTGTCAATGGCCGAAGTATCTATGATAACATTATGTTGGCTCAAGAACTCACTCATGAGATTGATCGCTCTTCCAGGGGAGGCAACGTCATCCTAAAGCTTGATATGATGAAGGCTTTTGATCGGTTGTCGTGGAAGTTTTTGAGGAAGATTCTATCAGCATTTGGGTTCGCTCCGGAATGGGTGGATCTTGTGGTGGGTTGTATTGATCAATCTTGGTTCTCCGTTATGATAAATGGCGAACTTCAAGGTTACTTCCACGCTCACAAAGGTGTTCGTCAAGGCGACCCACTTTCTCCAGCTCTCTTCATCCTTGCTCAAGAATATCTTCTTAGGGGTCTCGCTCTCCTACACGAGCAGAATCCTGACATTCAATACAATGGTGGAGGAGCGGTGGTTGTGCCTTGCTTAGCATTCGCTGACGATTGTGTACTCTTTTGCAATGCTAAGGGAAGCTCTCTCAAGATTATTATGGATTGGCTGGCTCATTATCAGGCTGTCTCAGGTCAACGAATCAGTGCTACGAAGAGTTCGTGTATTGTCTCTAGTAAAGCCAGTGTTGCTCGAGCTACTATTGTTGAACAGGCTACTGGTTTCTCTAGGGAAAAACTGCCCTTTCTATATTTAGGGACCCCTATCTTCAAAGGTCGTCGCAGGTGCTTTCTGTTTGATCAGCTGTCTGACAAATTGTCAAGTAAGATTACAAGTTGGGCTGCGACACAAATTTCCTATGGTGGGCGCCTTACTCTGCTCCAAACAGTATTGATGGCGCAGCCTCTTCACATCCTTCATACCATTGGTCTTCCGTTGGGCACGGGGAAAAAGATTCAGAATATTTGTAATGGATTCTTATGGGGTAAGCATCGCTGGGCTAAATGGGATCGTGAATGTTTTGGTTATGCTGAAGGGGGTCTCAATGTTAAGTCCTTAAGCATAATCAGCCAGGTGTGTAGTATTAAAGCATGGGTGAGATTCAGAATGGGTAATTCTTTATGGAGTGAGTTCATGAAGTCCAAGTATTGCAGCTTGTATGATCCAGCAGACGCTAAAATCTATCCGGGTCACTCGAGTTGCTGGAAATTTATCACTCAGGGGCGTGAGTACGCGGAGCCTCGCCTACACTGGATCCTTGGTGAGGGACGTTGCAGGTTTTGGAATGATTCCTGGATGATTGAGGGACTTCCAGTACCACTTCCTACGCATCACAGGGATCCTAAGCTGCGGGTGCAGGATGTATGGGTTAATGGTGAGTGGGATGTTACTAAGCTTCGCGAGATGGTTGATGCGCACACGCTTTCAGCTATTATTGCTACTCCTTTCCAGCTAGGGACACGCGATACATTGGTTTGGAAAGATGCACCTAATGGGGAATTCAGCTTCGCAGCTGTCTACAAATCCCTTGCTGTTAGAGGGCCCCCTATTCGACTCTTTGATTCCTTGTGGCATAGCTCTTTCCCCCCTGCCATGTCTATGCTTGCATGGAGAGTTTGCAATAATCTGATTCCTGTTGACGTTCGGATGCAGCACAAAGGAGTTCAATTGGTGTCTAAGTGTGTTTGCTGCGACCAAGTTGAGACCTTGGAACATGTTTTTTTAGAAAATGTGGTTGCCAGAGAAGTTTGGGCGTACTTAGGATCTTTGTTTGGGGTTTTTAATCTTCAGTTCAGGTCCATCAGTCATATCTTTGAGGTTTGGAGCTTGAGTACTTTGCATCAGGGTCACATTCGTAAGCTCATTCCTATTGTTGCTCTCTATGCTATTTGGGAGGCTCGCAACAAGGCTAAGCATCAAGGAGTGGAGTTCCGATCTTCACAGGTTCTGGGTCGTATCAAATGGATCATCACGTCTTGGTGTGGAGCAGGGTATGGTCGGTTAGCAGCCTGGAAAGGGGATCTTGAGGTTGCCCGGAAGTGGAACTGCCTCATTGTTGCACCTACGACCACTAGACCTCGTCTCGTCGGGTGGTTGAGACCTGCAGGGGGAAGATATAAACTGAACGTGGATGGCTCTTACGGGTTAGCAAGTGCGGGTGCTGGGGCAATCCTTCGGGACGACCAAGGGGCCATGCTATGGGCGTCCTCTACTCCTATTGTGGCAGCTTCCCCCTTTGAAGCTGAGCTACGGACTCTTATTGTTGCTCTTACTTGGTGTTTGGAACGCTCTGTTACTCATTTGGAGGTTGAAACGGACTCGACCCAGCTCTTTCATGCTCTTGTCCATTCCAGAGGGCCTTGGCAGTTGAGATCACAAATCATGGAAGCTCAACGGCTTGTGAAGGCTGCGGATGCTGATATGCACCATACCTGGAGGGAAGGAAACCACGCAGCGGACTTTATGGCCAAGTTAGCTGCCACTACTAGTACTTCCTATCATTGGCACCCAGGAGAAGAGTCCCCTCGCCTTCGGGCCATTGTTCGCTTGGAGCAGCTTGGCGTTCCCTACATTCGTAAGGGGCGTGGCTAACTTTTGTTTGCAGGTACTGCATTGGATTTCACTTCTTTTTGCAGGTACCACATGGAGAGGTTTGTCTGGGAGCTAGGAAACCTGCGGAGGGAATATCTACCGGAAGAGCCGCACCCAGAGCTTTACGGCTTGCTGAGATGCTTGTTTATTTTTTATTTTGCTGTGTGTGCTCATATTGTTTTGGCTAGGGGCACTTTATTCATTCTGTATAGGGAGCTTTTTGTTGCTTAATCCTGGGTGTTTTCTAGCACATGAGGACGGGAGGGGACGTAGGAGTCTTTACTTCTACAACCCTCCCCTGCTCGCTAGACTTCTTGGGATTTTGCTCTAAAAAGCTCCATTATTTACTTTACAGTGTGTTTTAACTTTTGATGCTGCGATTCGTTCGCATGACTCTGTATTATTTGTTTTCTTAACACGTAAACCCCTCGTTGGGTTTAGCTTAAAAAAAAAAAAAAAAAATTACATATTACAACACCCAAAGACAAAAAAAGACAAAAAGGACGAATATGAGAACCTTAAAACCCTAAAGGAAAAAATAAGACGAAATGCCACGTTTTGTGTTATTCATCAAATAAAGTGGCACGAATGTTAAATAAATAATGCACGGATTATCAAAAGTGTTATCAAATTACATATTACAACACCCAAAGACAAAAAAAGACAAAAAAGGACGAATATGAGAACCTTAAAACCCTAAAGGAAAAAATAAGACGAAATGCCACGTTTTGTGTTATTCATCAAATAAAGTGGCACGAATGTTAAATAAATAATGTACGGATTATTAAAAGTGTTATCAAATTACATATTACAACACCCAAAGACAAAAAAAGACAAAAAAGGACGAATATGAGAACCTTAAAACCCTAAAGGAAAAAATAAGACGAAATGCCACGTTTTGTGTTATTCATCAAATAAAGTGGCACGAATGTTAAATAAATAATGTACGGATTATTAAAAGTGTTATCAAATTACATATTACAACACCCAAAGACAAAAAAAGACAAAAAAGGACGAATATGAGAACCTTAAAACCCTAAAGGAAAAAATAAGACGAAATGCCACGTTTTGTGTTATTCATCAAATAAAGTGGCACGAATGTTAAATAAATAATGTACGGATTATTAAAAGTGTTATCAAATTACATATTACAACACCCAAAGACAAAAAAAGACAAAAAAGGACGAATATGAGAACCTTAAAACCCTAAAGGAAAAAATAAGACGAAATGCCACGTTTTGTGTTATTCATCAAATAAAGTGGCACGAATGTTAAATAAATAATGTACGGATTATTAAAAGTGTTATCAAATTACATATTACAACACCCAAAGACAAAAAAGACAAAAAAGGACGAATATGAGAACCTTAAAACCCTAAAGGAAAAAATAAGACGAAATGCCACGTTTTGTGTTATTCATCAAATAAAGTGGCACGAATGTTAAATAAATAATGTACGGATTATTAAAAGTGTTATCAAATTACATATTACAACACCCAAAGACAAAAAAAGACAAAAAAGGACGAATATGAGAACCTTAAAACCCTAAAGGAAAAAATAAGACGAAATGCCACGTTTTGTGTTATTCATCAAATAAAGTGGCACGAATGTTAAATAAATAATGCACGGATTATCAAAAGTGTTATCAAATTACATATTACAACACCCAAAGACAAAAAAAGACAAAAAAGGACGAATATGAGAACCTTAAAACCCTAAAGGAAAAAATAAGACGAAATGCCACGTTTTGTGTTATTCATCAAATAAAGTGGCACGAATGTTAAATAAATAATGCACGGATTATCAAAAGTGTTATCAAATTACATATTACAACACCCAAAGACAAAAAAGACAAAAAAGGACGAATATGAGAACCTTAAAACCCTAAAGGAAAAAATAAGACGAAATGCCACGTTTTGTGTTATTCATCAAATAAAGTGGCACGAATGTTAAATAAATAATGCACGGATTATCAAAAGTGTTATCAAATTACATATTACAACACCCAAAGACAAAAAAAGACAAAAAAGGACGAATATGAGAACCTTAAAACCCTAAAGGAAAAAATAAGACGAAATGCCACGTTTTGTGTTATTCATCAAATAAAGTGGCACGAATGTTAAATAAATAATGTACGGATTATTAAAAGTGTTATCAAATTACATATTACAACACCCAAAGACAAAAAAAGGACGAATATGAGAACCTTAAAACCCTAAAGGAAAAAATAAGACGAAATGCCACGTTTTGTGTTATTCATCAAATAAAGTGGCACGAATGTTAAATAAATAATGTACGGATTATTAAAAGTGTTATCAAATTACATATTACAACACCCAAAGACAAAAAAGACAAAAAAGGACGAATATGAGAACCTTAAAACCCTAAAGGAAAAAATAAGACGAAATGCCACGTTTTGTGTTATTCATCAAATAAAGTGGCACGAATGTTAAATAAATAATGCACGGATTATTAAAAGTGTTATCAAATTACATATTACAACACCCAAAGACAAAAAAAGACAAAAAAGGACGAATATGAGAACCTTAAAACCCTAAAGGAAAAAATAAGACGAAATGCCACGTTTTGTGTTATTCATCAAATAAAGTGGCACGAATGTTAAATAAATAATGTACGGATTATTAAAAGTGTTATCAAATTACATATTACAACACCCAAAGACAAAAAAAGACAAAAAAGGACGAATATGAGAACCTTAAAACCCTAAAGGAAAAAATAAGACGAAATGCCACGTTTTGTGTTATTCATCAAATAAAGTGGCACGAATGTTAAATAAATAATGCACGGATTATCAAAAGTGTTATCAAATTACATATTACAACACCCAAAGACAAAAAAAGACAAAAAAGGACGAATATGAGAACCTTAAAACCCTAAAGGAAAAAATAAGACGAAATGCCACGTTTTGTGTTATTCATCAAATAAAGTGGCACGAATGTTAAATAAATAATGCACGGATTATTAAAAGTGTTATCAAATTACATATTACAACACCCAAAGACAAAAAAAGACAAAAAAGGACGAATATGAGAACCTTAAAACCCTAAAGGAAAAAATAAGACGAAATGCCACGTTTTGTGTTATTCATCAAATAAAGTGGCACGAATGTTAAATAAATAATGCACGGATTATCAAAAGTGTTATCAAATTACATATTACAACACCCAAAGACAAAAAAAGACAAAAAAGGACGAATATGAGAACCTTAAAACCCTAAAGGAAAAAATAAGACGAAATGCCACGTTTTGTGTTATTCATCAAATAAAGTGGCACGAATGTTAAATAAATAATGTACGGATTATTAAAAGTGTTATCAAATTACATATTACAACACCCAAAGACAAAAAAAGACAAAAAAGGACGAATATGAGAACCTTAAAACCCTAAAGGAAAAAATAAGACGAAATGCCACGTTTTGTGTTATTCATCAAATAAAGTGGCACGAATGTTAAATAAATAATGCACGGATTATCAAAAGTGTTATCAAATTACATATTACAACACCCAAAGACAAAAAAGACAAAAAAGGACGAATATGAGAACCTTAAAACCCTAAAGGAAAAAATAAGACGAAATGCCACGTTTTGTGTTATTCATCAAATAAAGTGGCACGAATGTTAAATAAATAATGCACGGATTATCAAAAGTGTTATCAAATTACATATTACAACACCCAAAGACAAAAAAAGACAAAAAAGGACGAATATGAGAACCTTAAAACCCTAAAGGAAAAAATAAGACGAAATGCCACGTTTTGTGTTATTCATCAAATAAAGTGGCACGAATGTTAAATAAATAATGTACGGATTATTAAAAGTGTTATCAAATTACATATTACAACACCCAAAGACAAAAAAAGACAAAAAAGGACGAATATGAGAACCTTAAAACCCTAAAGGAAAAAATAAGACGAAATGCCACGTTTTGTGTTATTCATCAAATAAAGTGGCACGAATGTTAAATAAATAATGTACGGATTATTAAAAGTGTTATCAAATTACATATTACAACACCCAAAGACAAAAAAAGACAAAAAAGGACGAATATGAGAACCTTAAAACCCTAAAGGAAAAAATAAGACGAAATGCCACGTTTTGTGTTATTCATCAAATAAAGTGGCACGAATGTTAAATAAATAATGTACGGATTATTAAAAGTGTTATCAAATTACATATTACAACACCCAAAGACAAAAAAAGACAAAAAAGGACGAATATGAGAACCTTAAAACCCTAAAGGAAAAAATAAGACGAAATGCCACGTTTTGTGTTATTCATCAAATAAAGTGGCACGAATGTTAAATAAATAATGTACGGATTATTAAAAGTGTTATCAAATTACATATTACAACACCCAAAGACAAAAAAAGACAAAAAAGGACGAATATGAGAACCTTAAAACCCTAAAGGAAAAAATAAGACGAAATGCCACGTTTTGTGTTATTCATCAAATAAAGTGGCACGAATGTTAAATAAATAATGTACGGATTATTAAAAGTGTTATCAAATTACATATTACAACACCCAAAGACAAAAAAAGACAAAAAAGGACGAATATGAGAACCTTAAAACCCTAAAGGAAAAAATAAGACGAAATGCCACGTTTTGTGTTATTCATCAAATAAAGTGGCACGAATGTTAAATAAATAATGTACGGATTATTAAAAGTGTTATCAAATTACATATTACAACACCCAAAGACAAAAAAAGACAAAAAAGGACGAATATGAGAACCTTAAAACCCTAAAGGAAAAAATAAGACGAAATGCCACGTTTTGTGTTATTCATCAAATAAAGTGGCACGAATGTTAAATAAATAATGTACGGATTATTAAAAGTGTTATCAAATTACATATTACAACACCCAAAGACAAAAAAAGACAAAAAAGGACGAATATGAGAACCTTAAAACCCTAAAGGAAAAAATAAGACGAAATGCCACGTTTTGTGTTATTCATCAAATAAAGTGGCACGAATGTTAAATAAATAATGTACGGATTATTAAAAGTGTTATCAAATTACATATTACAACACCCAAAGACAAAAAAAGACAAAAAAGGACGAATATGAGAACCTTAAAACCCTAAAGGAAAAAATAAGACGAAATGCCACGTTTTGTGTTATTCATCAAATAAAGTGGCACGAATGTTAAATAAATAATGTACGGATTATTAAAAGTGTTATCAAATTACATATTACAACACCCAAAGACAAAAAAGACAAAAAAGGACGAATATGAGAACCTTAAAACCCTAAAGGAAAAAATAAGACGAAATGCCACGTTTTGTGTTATTCATCAAATAAAGTGGCACGAATGTTAAATAAATAATGCACGGATTATCAAAAGTGTTATCAAATTACATATTACAACACCCAAAGACAAAAAAAGACAAAAAAGGACGAATATGAGAACCTTAAAACCCTAAAGGAAAAAATAAGACGAAATGCCACGTTTTGTGTTATTCATCAAATAAAGTGGCACGAATGTTAAATAAATAATGTACGGATTATTAAAAGTGTTATCAAATTACATATTACAACACCCAAAGACAAAAAAGACAAAAAAGGACGAATATGAGAACCTTAAAACCCTAAAGGAAAAAATAAGACGAAATGCCACGTTTTGTGTTATTCATCAAATAAAGTGGCACGAATGTTAAATAAATAATGTACGGATTATTAAAAGTGTTATCAAATTACATATTACAACACCCAAAGACAAAAAAAGACAAAAAAGGACAAAGGAATATGAGAACCTTAAAACCCTAAAGGAAAAAATAAGACGAAATGCCACGTTTTGTGTTATTCATCAAATAAAGTGGCACGAATGTTAAATAAATAATGCACGGATTATCAAAAGTGTTATCAAATTACATATTACAACACCCAAAGACAAAAAAAGACAAAAAAGGACGAATATGAGAACCTTAAAACCCTAAAGGAAAAAATAAGACGAAATGCCACGTTTTGTGTTATTCATCAAATAAAGTGGCACGAATGTTAAATAAATAATGTACGGATTATTAAAAGTGTTATCAAATTACATATTACAACACCCAAAGACAAAAAAAGACAAAAAAGGACGAATATGAGAACCTTAAAACCCTAAAGGAAAAAATAAGACGAAATGCCACGTTTTGTGTTATTCATCAAATAAAGTGGCACGAATGTTAAATAAATAATGCACGGATTATCAAAAGTGTTATCAAATTACATATTACAACACCCAAAGACAAAAAAGACAAAAAAGGACGAATATGAGAACCTTAAAACCCTAAAGGAAAAAATAAGACGAAATGCCACGTTTTGTGTTATTCATCAAATAAAGTGGCACGAATGTTAAATAAATAATGTACGGATTATTAAAAGTGTTATCAAATTACATATTACAACACCCAAAGACAAAAAAAGACAAAAAAGGACGAATATGAGAACCTTAAAACCCTAAAGGAAAAAATAAGACGAAATGCCACGTTTTGTGTTATTCATCAAATAAAGTGGCACGAATGTTAAATAAATAATGCACGGATTATCAAAAGTGTTATCAAATTACATATTACAACACCCAAAGACAAAAAAAGACAAAAAAGGACGAATATGAGAACCTTAAAACCCTAAAGGAAAAAATAAGACGAAATGCCACGTTTTGTGTTATTCATCAAATAAAGTGGCACGAATGTTAAATAAATAATGTACGGATTATCAAAAGTGTTATCAAATTACATATTACAACACCCAAAGACAAAAAAAGACAAAAAAGGACGAATATGAGAACCTTAAAACCCTAAAGGAAAAAATAAGACGAAATGCCACGTTTTGTGTTATTCATCAAATAAAGTGGCACGAATGTTAAATAAATAATGTACGGATTATCAAAAGTGTTATCAAATTACATATTACAACACCCAAAGACAAAAAAAGACAAAAAAGGACGAATATGAGAACCTTAAAACCCTAAAGGAAAAAATAAGACGAAATGCCACGTTTTGTGTTATTCATCAAATAAAGTGGCACGAATGTTAAATAAATAATGCACGGATTATCAAAAGTGTTATCAAATTACATATTACAACACCCAAAGACAAAAAAAGACAAAAAAGGACGAATATGAGAACCTTAAAACCCTAAAGGAAAAAATAAGACGAAATGCCACGTTTTGTGTTATTCATCAAATAAAGTGGCACGAATGTTAAATAAATAATGCACGGATTATCAAAAGTGTTATCAAATTACATATTACAACACCCAAAGACAAAAAAAGACAAAAAAGGACGAATATGAGAACCTTAAAACCCTAAAGGAAAAAATAAGACGAAATGCCACGTTTTGTGTTATTCATCAAATAAAGTGGCACGAATGTTAAATAAATAATGTACGGATTATCAAAAGTGTTATCAAATTACATATTACAACACCCAAAGACAAAAAAAGACAAAAAAGGACGAATATGAGAACCTTAAAACCCTAAAGGAAAAAATAAGACGAAATGCCACGTTTTGTGTTATTCATCAAATAAAGTGGCACGAATGTTAAATAAATAATGTACGGATTATTAAAAGTGTTATCAAATTACATATTACAACACCCAAAGACAAAAAAAGACAAAAAAGGACGAATATGAGAACCTTAAAACCCTAAAGGAAAAAATAAGACGAAATGCCACGTTTTGTGTTATTCATCAAATAAAGTGGCACGAATGTTAAATAAATAATGCACGGATTATCAAAAGTGTTATCAAATTACATATTACAACACCCAAAGACAAAAAAAGACAAAAAAGGACGAATATGAGAACCTTAAAACCCTAAAGGAAAAAATAAGACGAAATGCCACGTTTTGTGTTATTCATCAAATAAAGTGGCACGAATGTTAAATAAATAATGCACGGATTATCAAAAGTGTTATCAAATTACATATTACAACACCCAAAGACAAAAAAAGACAAAAAAGGACGAATATGAGAACCTTAAAACCCTAAAGGAAAAAATAAGACGAAATGCCACGTTTTGTGTTATTCATCAAATAAAGTGGCACGAATGTTAAATAAATAATGTACGGATTATTAAAAGTGTTATCAAATTACATATTACAACACCCAAAGACAAAAAAAGACAAAAAAGGACGAATATGAGAACCTTAAAACCCTAAAGGAAAAAATAAGACGAAATGCCACGTTTTGTGTTATTCATCAAATAAAGTGGCACGAATGTTAAATAAATAATGCACGGATTATCAAAAGTGTTATCAAATTACATATTACAACACCCAAAGACAAAAAAAGACAAAAAAGGACGAATATGAGAACCTTAAAACCCTAAAGGAAAAAATAAGACGAAATGCCACGTTTTGTGTTATTCATCAAATAAAGTGGCACGAATGTTAAATAAATAATGCACGGATTATCAAAAGTGTTATCAAATTACATATTACAACACCCAAAGACAAAAAAGACAAAAAGGACGAATATGAGAACCTTAAAACCCTAAAGGAAAAAATAAGACGAAATGCCACGTTTTGTGTTATTCATCAAATAAAGTGGCACGAATGTTAAATAAATAATGCACGGATTATCAAAAGTGTTATCAAATTACATATTACAACACCCAAAGACAAAAAAAGACAAAAAAGGACGAATATGAGAACCTTAAAACCCTAAAGGAAAAAATAAGACGAAATGCCACGTTTTGTGTTATTCATCAAATAAAGTGGCACGAATGTTAAATAAATAATGTACGGATTATTAAAAGTGTTATCAAATTACATATTACAACACCCAAAGACAAAAAAAGACAAAAAAGGACGAATATGAGAACCTTAAAACCCTAAAGGAAAAAATAAGACGAAATGCCACGTTTTGTGTTATTCATCAAATAAAGTGGCACGAATGTTAAATAAATAATGTACGGATTATTAAAAGTGTTATCAAATTACATATTACAACACCCAAAGACAAAAAAAGACAAAAAAGGACGAATATGAGAACCTTAAAACCCTAAAGGAAAAAATAAGACGAAATGCCACGTTTTGTGTTATTCATCAAATAAAGTGGCACGAATGTTAAATAAATAATGCACGGATTATCAAAAGTGTTATCAAATTACATATTACAACACCCAAAGACAAAAAAAGACAAAAAAGGACGAATATGAGAACCTTAAAACCCTAAAGGAAAAAATAAGACGAAATGCCACGTTTTGTGTTATTCATCAAATAAAGTGGCACGAATGTTAAATAAATAATGTACGGATTATCAAAAGTGTTATCAAATTACATATTACAACACCCAAAGACAAAAAAAGACAAAAAAGGACGAATATGAGAACCTTAAAACCCTAAAGGAAAAAATAAGACGAAATGCCACGTTTTGTGTTATTCATCAAATAAAGTGGCACGAATGTTAAATAAATAATGTACGGATTATCAAAAGTGTTATCAAATTACATATTACAACACCCAAAGACAAAAAAAGACAAAAAAGGACGAATATGAGAACCTTAAAACCCTAAAGGAAAAAATAAGACGAAATGCCACGTTTTGTGTTATTCATCAAATAAAGTGGCACGAATGTTAAATAAATAATGCACGGATTATCAAAAGTGTTATCAAATTACATATTACAACACCCAAAGACAAAAAAAGACAAAAAAGGACGAATATGAGAACCTTAAAACCCTAAAGGAAAAAATAAGACGAAATGCCACGTTTTGTGTTATTCATCAAATAAAGTGGCACGAATGTTAAATAAATAATGTACGGATTATCAAAAGTGTTATCAAATTACATATTACAACACCCAAAGACAAAAAAAGACAAAAAAGGACGAATATGAGAACCTTAAAACCCTAAAGGAAAAAATAAGACGAAATGCCACGTTTTGTGTTATTCATCAAATAAAGTGGCACGAATGTTAAATAAATAATGTACGGATTATAAAAGTGTTATCAAATTACATATTACAACACCCAAAGACAAAAAAGACAAAAAAGGACGAATATGAGAACCTTAAAACCCTAAAGGAAAAAATAAGACGAAATGCCACGTTTTGTGTTATTCATCAAATAAAGTGGCACGAATGTTAAATAAATAATGCACGGATTATCAAAAGTGTTATCAAATTACATATTACAACACCCAAAGACAAAAAAAGACAAAAAAGGACGAATATGAGAACCTTAAAACCCTAAAGGAAAAAATAAGACGAAATGCCACGTTTTGTGTTATTCATCAAATAAAGTGGCACGAATGTTAAATAAATAATGTACGGATTATCAAAAGTGTTATCAAATTACATATTACAACACCCAAAGACAAAAAAGACAAAAAAGGACGAATATGAGAACCTTAAAACCCTAAAGGAAAAAATAAGACGAAATGCCACGTTTTGTGTTATTCATCAAATAAAGTGGCACGAATGTTAAATAAATAATGCACGGATTATCAAAAGTGTTATCAAATTACATATTACAACACCCAAAGACAAAAAAAGACAAAAAAGGACGAATATGAGAACCTTAAAACCCTAAAGGAAAAAATAAGACGAAATGCCACGTTTTGTGTTATTCATCAAATAAAGTGGCACGAATGTTAAATAAATAATGCACGGATTATCAAAAGTGTTATCAAATTACATATTACAACACCCAAAGACAAAAAAGACAAAAAGGACGAATATGAGAACCTTAAAACCCTAAAGGAAAAAATAAGACGAAATGCCACGTTTTGTGTTATTCATCAAATAAAGTGGCACGAATGTTAAATAAATAATGTACGGATTATCAAAAGTGTTATCAAATTACATATTACAACACCCAAAGACAAAAAAAGACAAAAAGGACGAATATGAGAACCTTAAAACCCTAAAGGAAAAAATAAGACGAAATGCCACGTTTTGTGTTATTCATCAAATAAAGTGGCACGAATGTTAAATAAATAATGTACGGATTATTAAAAGTGTTATCAAATTACATATTACAACACCCAAAGACAAAAAAAGACAAAAAAGGACGAATATGAGAACCTTAAAACCCTAAAGGAAAAAATAAGACGAAATGCCACGTTTTGTGTTATTCATCAAATAAAGTGGCACGAATGTTAAATAAATAATGTACGGATTATCAAAAGTGTTATCAAATTACATATTACAACACCCAAAGACAAAAAAGACAAAAAGGACGAATATGAGAACCTTAAAACCCTAAAGGAAAAATAAGACGAAATGCCCGTTTTGTGTTATTCATCAAATAAAGTGGCACGAATGTTAAATAAATAATGTACGGATTATTAAAAGTGTTATCAAATTACATATTACAACACCCAAAGACAAAAAAAGACAAAAAAGGACGAATATGAGAACCTTAAAACCCTAAAGGAAAAATAAGCCGAAATGCCACGTT
>QFAX02000359.1:0-41171 GCA_003412495.2 Echium plantagineum
GTACAAAATAACAAATATATAAAAGATACATAATCTGCAATAAAAACAACATTTATACAATCAAAATACTATCATATATATAGAATATGCAGAGGGGAAGTAACAAAACCTGAGATTTGAGTCAGAAATGAATGAAAATGGCATTCAAACTTGATTTCTGATTGGATCAAAGACATCAAGAGAGTCGACGACGTCGTATGAAGGTCTGGAGATTGAAGAAAAAAGAGGGACTTTTCTGAGGGAGTCATTAATTATCACCTCGTAACTAGTGGATGCGACTGAGTTTTAGTGGCGAAAATTACTATTCTGTCCCCCTATTTGAAAGTGTATTAACTGAGGGGCTTAAGTTGGGGGTAAAATTATATTTACACCTCTGAGAGAGAAATTTTTCTATGCTAACTATGGATTAGTGAGCATATGCTCACACATGGCAATTTAGTAAATATACCAACCATAAACTATATCCCTTCTTTCACGCGCACCTACCATCTCCCACGCCCCATTATTCCGTAACCGCTCCAAAATTCCCTCCCAAAATCCCTACGGACACTGAGCTTCATCATAATCCTTCATCGGCATCCAACACAAAAATTCGGAGCTTCAGCATAATCTCAGGAAAGTTTGAATTTTTTTTTTAAAATCCCCCAAATATGTTATAGAAATCATACAAACCCGACAAAACCCCAGAAAATGATTGTGGAGTCCACGAAATTCTCAAAATCCCTCCAAATTTCATCGACATTCTTCAAAAGCATTTCAAACCGGAGAAGCAACAAATCACGACCATGTCATCATCAACATCTTCGCCTACGGCTTCTTCATCTGAAGGTATTGTGGAAATTGATTGTGATAGTTCGATTTTTTTCACCCGTATTTAAAATTATCGAGTATATGAAGCTAAAACACATAAAACTGGTATTTGTTAAGATTGTGTATACTTTAGTCCTAATTACGTTGGTAGTTGTTGTCAAGATATAATTTTGATGGTGGTTCTTAATATTTGTGTAGCAAAACACATATGCCTCGTATTTTGTTAAGGTTGTTTATACTTTAGTAACACGTATGATGTTTGTGTTTGGCAAAATTGAATTTCTAAGGAGGTTCGTGTTATAATACAGTATCAAAATCACATTGATTGAGGTTTGTTAGTGAAAGTGAATTGTGTTGGTAGAATTTTTTAAACTTCAAATTTGTTGGTTATTGATGTTAAAATTGAACCCGGAGCATAACAAATTGATGCAATGCTGGTATTAGTTTGCAATGTGGTAATCCCCTGTTCTAGAACACTCTGGTATAACACTGTAATTGCTACATACTGTTGAGTGACTTGATAAATATGGAATTAGTATGATGCATTAGGTTCTGACTAATCTTTGTTCTAACAAGCAGAACTTCAGGAACTACGCACAAAAGAGGCATGATCTGGCCGCTGAAGATGTCGTTCTGCCAAAGAAAAACAGCGACAAGGGACGCATCCGCATAAAGAGTAAGATTGGAAAGGTATTTGCAATGGCTTCTGATGCGAATTATGATAGCAAAAGATTTCCAGAAAGGGAAAAGCATTTAAGATTATGTGGTTTCGGGGCTATACTGGAGATCTGTAATTGGAAAGGGATTTGCTCGATCTTTGTGAAATGGGTAGTGGAAAACTGGGAAGTCAGTCATGGTCCTCAGATTCGACTGTCCAACAGCGAGGTGTTGAAGATAAAGGAAGAAGACGTACACCGGGTGTACCATCTTCCACGAGGGGATAAGGCAATAGACTTATATGAGTGCAGTAACGAAGCTATAGCAAAGTTAAAAAAAGAGTTGCGGATAAAGGATAAGGGCACCAAGTTTTCAAAGACAGTTCATTTTCGGGAACTGGAATTTGGGTTGAAAACACTAAAAGGACCACGTGAATGGACGAAATGCGCAATCATGTACATCATTTACTGTTTGCTATGTCCACTGAATAGCAATGAAGTGGACCTAAGGTATGATGGGGTCTTGGATGATTTACACAGTGTCGGCAAGTACAATTGGTGTCGGCATGTGCTAGAGCATACGACCAAGGGGATCACAAAGACAAACCAGCTGAATCCAACGGCGGACTTCCACTTCCTACTGGTACGATTAAATTGGTATTTGTGTTTATTACTTGACTGATAGAATTGTAACAAGAAGTTTGGATATGAATACACAGATCAATTGTCTTGAAAGAATGGGAAATCATTGTAGACTCTTAGCTGGGCAGTACATGGGGCCATCGTTACGTGGATGGGATCACAACGCCGAAATGAATAAGATCGGAACATTAGCTGATATTGTCGGACTGTCAAAGGTGATATCTGTCGGTGTCACAAAGGAAATCAACCCCGAGAACTTCGGACCCTTTCCAGTAGCTGATCCAGACACAATCGAAATGGGAGAGGTAAAGTATAGCATACATGCGTCAAGGTTTACCAAAATGGGATAATTTGTTCATATCATATATTAACATGTTTAAACAACAATTATGCCTTGGTATGTAATTCTGTGTAAGTTTTTCTATTATGTTTATACCTTATATTAATACATACTGTTATGAGGCTGTGCTGAATTATGTTGGTAATAGTTTGTGTATATGTAACCTTGTTTTATTGAACTTACATTAGGAATAAAATGATAATACACTTATGCCTTCACTATCCCTCATAGGGTATACTGACATTGTGTTGTCAAACTGTGTACAGATTCCAGTATATTTGACAATATTGACAAAGCATTATGAGATGTATGGTTCAATGATTGACAAACTGACCAGGAGATTGGAAGCATTTGAAGAGGAATCACGAAGGGTCCGAAAGGTTGTGGCAGCTCCGAAAGTCATCGCAATAACCAAAAGGAAAACTGCCTTAGATGCATCTGATGACGAGAATGCTATAGAACATAAGAAGAGGAGAAAGGGTAAGACCACTGCAATGGATTCGGGTGCTGAGGGTCATGCAAACCCCATTCCAACAGATCAAAGGGACGCGAGTATGAGCTCGCAAATCAAGGGAAATCACGAAACCCCGAATGAAGTGCAAAACATTGAGGAGAGTGCACCTATACGAGTTTCCGATCCAGATCTGATATCTGTAGTAGCTGACATACCAGAGAAGGAGCCATCAGATGATGTTCACAATGAGAGGTATTGAACTTGTACCGAACTCTGGGATAAATAGAAAATTATGCCACACAACATTAAACATTCCATGTACGTCTTTCATATTGGGTTTTTTTTTGGGTGGAAGGTACTTCCGGACAAAGAAGTTCCTCAAGACGACTACAAAAACTGAAGGCATCAAAGCACTGCTTCAGAAAAGGGACGACGTACCTAGCAAGCACACGTAGGGTATCTTATTCCATGTTTTGAAACTCTGTAATTTGCTAAAATTGACTATGTAAGAAGGAGTACTTCCAGAACTATACTACTTTAGACTTATGGTATGTAATAGGCAGTAACTAACATGCATGGTGTTTATGTTGTATCCAAGGTAAATTCGCTGATGGTATCAAACGTATTCATGTTTTCATAATTATTTTTATTATTCTGTAATATTTTTTACGAGTGATTATTGTTCAATGATGCAGATTACTATCGGACATTGAACAAAAAACATGCATGAAAACCCCCTCCAATGCCATCGAAAGCGATGATGAATTTACGTTCCAAACGGCAGAGATGTCCTCACAAGAGTTGGGCACACCCGAGGTCATTTATAGGTTTGTGCACAATACCCCAACAGACATTATACTTCCATAACATTAACATTTCGGCAATATCCAACAACTACAACGTTCGCATACCATAAATAACTAACGTGTGCTAAAACATCAGTTGCAGAAAAACAGGGACTCCAATCAACAAAGGGCTGAGTTCTGAAGCGGAATCCCCAGCAAAGAATCTTGAACCCATATTTGACGATGCCTTCGATGACCCTCAATTTGTTGATGAAGTTGTGAAGACTCTTGTTAATGCTGAAAATGATACTGCTACTACCACCAGCACCTCGAACGAAGTAATTGCAGGCATAGATGCCTACGAGGGTAGAGAACGGCGCGATGGCAAACCATCAAGATACCTTCGCAGCCCCTATGATCTATGTGGGAACGATCCAAAGGTCGATGAAGAAACAATGATGTTTGCGGGTTATGCGTGGGATCACAAGCTTGAACCGTAAGTACTACTTCTAATACACCAATGCCATATTACATTATTAACACAATGTGCAATTACTGTTTAACTTATTTGAATATATATACCGTGTATACAGTGATGAACAATTGTACAAGTCCATGGGTAAAGGACTCTTCCAACTTGAGAGGACCGCGCTGTTTACGCTTGAAAAAAGCGAATGGGTTGATTCCCGCGTGATAGATGCATGGGCGAACATCCTCAACCACAGGGAGGACGCGCGAAGTAGGAAAAGACTTTACACAAGGGTGGTCCACAATAGAGTACGTACACGAATAGTCTGACTCCTTTAATTTATAGTTCCAGTAGTGGGCATCCTGATGGTATGGATCAGAATTCCATAACCAATATAGAAGCGCATTACTATCGCATGGGTTTTTTCCCTGCTTGCAGAGTGTGCTACGCGGAGTGGACATGGCAAACTCATCCGACTTGAGGACAGACGAACAGGCAACCCAAGACTTCGCGGTACGATTAGCGAATTTTGAAAAATTACTAACAATAATGAAATACGAATAATGTTAGAAGAGACAACAATGCACAGACCTTGATAGTATATTGCATACCACTTTGATACTCCTGCAGTAAAATCTGGAAAACAGACGGAGTAAACACCTGCGCAGCTTCACTCATCAGAGCAGAATTACTAAAAGGATTAATTGGAGTAGTGTCTTGCATATAATAATCTCTAGACTTCTCATTGAATCGGATATCATTCACCAGTCTTTGGAAGCGTCTCATCAGCTCAGAAACATGCAGATCGTTGGTAAGGAAGAAACGTAAAAAAGCATTGAGCTGCTCGCTCAACTGCGTCGTGGTCTTCCCAGCCGTGAAGTGATTCTTGACCCACACTGACGACCATTGCTCACGGAAGGTATATATAAACGACAACCAAGAATTCTCGGAAGTTGGCTTTCCGTCAAAACAGGCTTCCAACATTTGTTGCCAAACAAACTCGAATTCCTCCTCCGAGTCCACGTATTTAACCAAGTGATAAAAAAAATTTAAAAAAGTAGAGTCAGCATGTGAACCCAACCGTTTCCTGGCATTTTGTTCTATATGCCATGAGCAAAGCCCATGGAATACACCTGGAAATACAGCACACGTATGGCAAGAGCAATCGCCGAAGCTTGATCCGTCATGATTGTCTGTGGCAACTTCTTATTCATGCATTCCAAAAAGGTCTGGAACACCCATTTGAAAGAGTCGCTGGTCTCATCATACATAAGTGCAGTTGTACACTTATGGTGATTGAAACCAACAAACATGCCTACACCAACAAGAGTCAAAATTCAATACCAGTACGCATGCAAATGAGGGATAAAACAGTACACTACCCAAACCATTGGTCCCCCGCAGTAGGTACAATTACAATTACATATATATATACACAATTAATATGACGACCCTCCTCCGGCAGTATGGACGAATCGAAAACAGTAAACAAATGCATGGCATTTAGACATATATAGACACAAAGATGTAATTATGAGGCATTATTACTAAACAAATGCATGGCATTTAGACATATATAGACACAAAGATGTAATTATGAGGCATTATTACTAACCTAAAGGTCTGGCAGTGTCATTTGTCCTGTACGTCGTATCGAAACTGACAAAGTCACCAAACTTAGCATAATCTGAAATCATTACCGCATCTGCCCAGAACACGGTTTTGATCCTTCTCTCTTCATCAACCTCTATGTTGTAAAAGAACCCGGGTTTACTGTTTGATTGATCCTTCAGCCATTTGTGCATGACCATGGCATCCCCAGCAAACATTTGTTTCCGCTTAACGCTGCTAACATAGTTCCACAAATCCTTCTTCGTAAATCCCATATCGTCACTGCTCCCATACGTGTCACGTAAAGCGTCGAATGTTGCCCGAACTGGAATTCCATTGTTCATATGAAGGTCCACCATCGCCTTGTGCTCAGGGTTTAACTTCCTAAAAGTACGAATTAGACAAACTTTGTCTTCGTCAATCATTGGATGGTTGTGCTCATCCTTCCACTAAAAAATAGTGTATCCACGCTTCACCCAGTCAATCTTCAAGCTCAAATGGGCTCTACAATTAGTCCTACGATCAGCCCTCTGCTTTTTCGCAGGACCTGGTTTATCATTAATGTCTTTCAACCCTTCTTTACAACACACTAAATATAAATAATGTATGTAGTCAGTATTAGAATTCCTGTGATCTCCCGTACCTAGCATAAAAACTCTTGGCATCTTCCTTCCCTTCAAAAACTAAATCTTTGTACTAATCTAGATCGGTAGGGGAGGGTAACAAATCTGTAACAACATCAAATAACAATTATCCTACCTAATTCCTCTATGAAACAATACATGGTATAATACAGAAGCAATTATATACCTAACAACATGAATTACTGGTATAATATACAAATCCATTTGACCCTCTCTAGCTATAGTATTTTAATAACAAACCAGAACCAGATTTCATGGTTTCATACATTTACAAATTCAACACCATGACGACTAGAAGTACGACAGACATACAAAGAAAAAGTGCAATTACATCGTACACAAAAGTCTTACCACCATGCCAACTAGAAGCCGTTGAAATAGATAATTCCCTATCGGTATTAGGCTCATTTTTTCCAGACCTGTATGATTTAGTTAAAAAGACCATAAACAACTATTGACAACTGCGAAAAAAATAAACAAACGAAAGCATTGTGAGCACACTTCAAAACTAAAGAACTTACATGGTGCTTCAATGCTTTTTTCATCCATAACTTCTTCCATTCCCAATATCTTAAAATCACTATTGCTAATAGAAGAATGAGGGATAGTTGCTTCAGAGTTATGCGGGATTGTTTTACAAAAAATAACAAAAAATAACTGCAAAAACAAAGGAACAAAATCTGGAACTGCCTACACATACGCACCCTCTCAAAGGGATTTGAAAACTGTTTCCGTTTTTAAAGGGCGCGTGTGCCGTAACCGCGCGTCAAACTAATAATAAAAAAAAAATTCCCATCCTACCCTTATCCATTTCTAACCGTACGATCAAAACCAACCAAAATAATTGCCATCGCATGGTGCAGATTGAAAGTTAGCATGTGCTTACACCAACTAAGTAAGCATACAAGAAAAAACACCTGAGAAGCACTGTGTGTATAATGTTGTCCGGATAAACGTCTATAGCCTTTCCTACTACTATATTTTTTTGTAAATTAACGATGAGGTGAGTTTCGAATCATAATCTTCTGATCACTAGTAAGAGTTTTTTCTATTAAGATTGTCTCCTTTGTGACTATTACATGTTTCCAAAAGAAAAGGAACACAATTAAAATTATCAATAACAATGTCTTTCAAAATTCAAAAAACACCATATATACTAGTAGACAACTAAACAACTGTGCAACATTGGTGACTTTCATCCTAAAGAACAACATTTTAATCTCCAACCAGCTTAATTTTATGGAACTGTCTAGGCCAAACTTCACAAAATTATCCATATACACGAGAATACAAAAAGTATGAAAATTAATATCTCTGAGGAACAATTGAGTTAATCGAATAGCCTAGTGGGAAAAGCTCTTGCTAGAGATCAAAAGGTCTGGGTTCAAAACTCACATCATCGCTAATTACAAAAAAAAAGTACGTGAAAAGAAAATGTAGGCATTAATGTAGTTAGAATATCATCGTTATCAGGATAGATAAAACTGTATCCTTCAATAATTGTTGCTCTTTTTCCTTAGCAAAAATGTTGAGAAGTCATTTAGGTTTTTTTTGTCATTAGAATTATCAAATATTTTTAGTTGAGGTTTTTTTTTGTTATTGGAAATATCAAATATTTTTAGTTGAGGTTTTGTACAATTTCTACGTACGACATTGATAATAAATTAGAAAAAAAATAGTGTTGATAATAAATTTTGTCGTATTCAAAATTAAATTAAAGGATTTTATTAGTACGAAGTACATTTTTAATATGCTTGCAAAAAGTATTCACATTCAAGCCTTTCCATGAAAACTAAAAAATGTTTGATCAGAGTGAATTGGATGTAGTATTAATGGGGGTGGGATATATCGTATCTGTAGAGAAATAGCAAATATATGTGGAGAGGAGTTTGTAATTCTACATCTCGAATGTGCCTTTTCGCTTAAATTTTAAATTATCAAGCATTCAATAATATAGTTGTTGGATATTACATAAGAGTGTATTCAATTGCGTATTTGAAGGTACTAAAATCGTTTCAAAACCAGGATTATTCTAGATTTAATAATATGATAATCAATGTGATATGGTGTATATCTTCTAAAGCGGAATATGGAGGAGACTTTGTCGTATTCAAAATTGAATACCACTGAGATAGTCCACACCAAAGAACGCTTCCCGAATGGCCGGTTTGGTAATCTAGAATAGTTTCTGAAGTGTAACGAAGAAAATGTTTTCTTCTCCTAAAAGAGGGGGTCTTCCATGTGAAGGGTGACGAGGAGCTGAGATTTTGATTATCTAATCCAAATGGTACATCATTTTAGTTGCATGCAAACCATGTATTTAGGGGTTTAGAGATAGAGTTTCGAAGAGATAAAATCTCTCCTAAAACTTATCATGATGCCCAAAGATTTAAATGAGATTGAAGAATTCGAGTTTCACTTGTGATACCAAATTATATTTAATATTGGAGTACCAAATGGCAATTTAGAAATTCATCATACCAAATACATTAACCGCCTAAACATAAAAACAAAACCCACCCCACATCAAACTATTCTTCAAAGTTGTTTTCTCCAAACCAAAACCCTTCTCACTCACGTTTCGTTCTCCAAAACCAAACCCAAACCCAACACCTTCTCATTCTCCACCGGACGGTTCTACTCCTCAAGCCAAAACCAGATTTAATTCTCAAAAGTTCGAATTACCAACGTGATTGAAGGTAAAACAAAAACTTTTTATCGGTTGCCTTTTCAAATGGAAAACAATTATTCTAAAAAGGTTGTGGGTAATTTAGATTGTATTTTCATGGGTTATTTTGTGTGAAATTTTGAGATTAGTTTTGCTTTTCTATTGTGGTAATGTTTGAACAATTTCGTGGATAATTTTTTTGACATTATGGGTACAATCGTTATGGTGAATTAACCACTTTGAAATAGTATTCTGGTTACAATTCCTAACCACAATATCAATGTCATTTATCTTCAATTATATTAGTCAAACATATTACCCACGAAATTGTCCAAACATTACCACAATAGAAAAACAAAACTAACCTCAAAATTTCACACAAAATAACCCATGAAAATACAATCGAAATTACCCACAACCTATTTAGAATAATTGTTTTCGATTTGAAAAAGCAACCAATAAAAAGGTTTTGTTGTTACCTTCAATCACGTTGGTAATTCGAGCTTTTGAGAATTAATTCTGGTTTTGGCGTGAGGAGAAGAACCGTCCGATGGAGATCGAAAATGAGAAGAGTTCGGGTTTAGTTTTGGTTTTGGAAAAAGAAACGTGAGTGAGAAGGGTTTTGGTTTGGAGACACAACTTTGGAGAAGAGTTTGATGGGGTGGATTGTGTTTTTATATTTGGGATGTATTTGGTATGGTGAATTCTCTATATTGTCATTTGGTACTCCAATACCAAATATAATTTGGTATCACAAGTCAAGCTCATTTTTATTCATCTCTATTATATTTGTCATTAAAAATATTTTTCAATGGCAAATGTTTGAAAAAATGTTAACAATTTGTTGTTTGTGCATAAAAACCACGTGAGTGACAAAAAATACACAATATAGTGAGCATGAGTGATCGAGAGTATACAAAATGATAGTAAGGTGATCGACCAAAGTTTTTTAGCAGAGGTGAGTGATGGTTGGGTGCCTATATTTCCAAGGCATAAATTTCCAAGGCACGAGATTCTGTATATTTTATCCTTTTCGAACGATGAAAGTATCACAAGAAATATAAACTCACGTGTGAAAGTATCACAAGAAATATAAACTATTGATGATTTCACACGTTCAGATTTAAACTCATATTAGTTAAGGTTGAACCAAACGTGTGAAATCATCATTAGAATTGCATTCCAATGATGATTCCACAACTTCGTTTCAACTTAAATTAATATCATTTGAATCTTTATCAAACAAAATTATTTTTATATAATATTTTTTTATACAATCTCATATTTTCTTAATTATTTTGATATATTCTTGAAAAAAATATTAAATTTTTTACTTTGGTTGAAAACATTACATAACTAACGAACACGTAAAGCACGAGTTAATACAAGAATTATCAAACTTTGTACTAATTGATAAGTTTGATTAAATCTTATAATGTTTTAATTTTTAATTTTTTCTAATAACAATGTTATATCATTTTGGATCATCTCGTGGCTTGAAATATATTAAAAATATTTTTTATAAATTTGTTATGAGATCAAAAGGATATTAATTGGTCAAATTTACTAATCAAACGTGTGAAATTGTCATAGATTTTTATTTTACATCCACAAACATGTCATTCCGTGTTCACATGAATTGCATTCCAATGATGATTGCACACGTTCGTTTCAATTTTCAATTAATATTACTTGCATCTTTATTAAACAAAATTATTTTTATATGTTATTTTTTATATAATCTCATATTTTATTAATTATTTTGATATATAACCTTGAAAAAAAATAACGAGCACTAAAGTTTCTACTTTGGTTGAAAATCCTACATAACTAACGAACACGTAAAGCACGAGTTGATACAAGAAGTATCAAACTTAGTACAAACTGATAATTTTGATTAAATGTTATAATTTTTTGATTTTTAAATTTTTTAATAACAACGTCATATCATTTTGGATCATCTCGTGGCTTCAAAAAAAAATTAAAAACATTTTTTATAAATTAGTTATAAAATCAAAAGGATATTAATTGGTAAAATTACTAATCAAACATGTGATATTGTCATAGCTTTCGATCTTAAATCTGAAAACATATCATTCCGTATTCACTAGAATTGTATTCTCATGATGATTTCACACGCTCGTTTCAATATTCAATTCTAGTGAATACGGAATTGAAAGAACGTGTGGAATAAATCTGAAAACATATTTCTTGTGATACTTTCATCCGTTCGAAAAAGGTAAAATGGGCAGAATTTCGTGCCTTGGAAATTTATGCATTGGAAATATAGGCACCCGGTTGATGCATTTGCTCAAAATTTTTTGAGTTGAATTTTCATTCCTTACTTCGTCTACTAGTAGTTTTGTAGATCACCACCCCCCTCCCCCCACTCCCCCCTCCCCACCCCACCGGCCCCTACCCGCCTTTGTAAGAAACTTGGAAGTGCCTTTACTGTGACTTTGCTTGTTCAAACTGCAAACATAAACGCACCAACCTCACCTTTATCTGTTTTCTTGAATGCAGTAAGGTATATATATATATATACACATAGAAGAATATACAGAAACTATGAAGAAGTATCTAGAATATATAAAAAGAAGCAAAACCCAAATATTTGTTTGTGCAGATAGTGTGTTTGTATATATGTATGTAAAGTTCATTTTATTAAAACCCAATGGTTGAAGCAAGTCACATTTTGAGCTTGACCTCAACGTAAGGAATTGTCGGAAGACTCTAGGGATGTTTTTTCTTCATGTGTCTTAATCTCATTCTTTATATTTTTTCTTTGCAACCACTTTACATCAATTTTTTGTACCCCACCCTCTTGTTGCCATCAAAAGTTTAGCCACTATTCATGTAGTAAATGCAGAAAGACTAAGTTGGTTTTCATTATTATCTTAATTAATTTTGGGTTTCTTTTTTGTTTAAGTTGGTTTTCATTAGTTTCTTGATTTTGGAGTTTGTTAATGGCTGGAGGTAAAAGGAGGCAGAGGATAAGGTTTAGCAAACTGTATAACTTTTCGTGTTTTAGATCATCGTTTAGAGAAGAGCATGGGCAAATTGGGAAGAGGGGTTATTCAAGAATTGTGTATTGTAATGATCCTGATAATTTAGAGCAAGTTGAGTTGAAATATAGGGGGAATTATGTGTCTAGTACTAAGTATACAGCTATTAATTTTTTACCTAAGTCTTTGTTTGAGCAATTCAGGAGGGTGGCAAACTTGTATTTTCTTGTTGTTGCTTGTGTTTCGTTTAGTCCGTTGGCCCCTTACACTGCTTCCAGTATTCTTGCTCCTTTGTTAATGGTGATTGGAGCAACAATGGCTAAGGAAGGGATCGAGGACTGGAGAAGGCGCAAACAGGTTAGTATCGTTGTTACCTTTTTGCCCTTCGGTAGACATATTATTTGCTTAGTTTGCCTTCATAATTCATGATTTGATACTGATTACTGGTAGAGTTTTGTGTTTACTGAATACTTGGTGGTAATGGGCTAATTGATTAGCTAAAAGAATATTTCTATCTAGAGTCATCATATGTGAATCATCTTTTCAGAACATAGAAGTAAACAATCGGAAGGTCTTGGTTTATGGAATAAATCACACTTTTCGAGAAACAACTTGGAAAAAGTTACGTGTTGGTGATCTTGTGAAGATCCGGAAGGATGAATATTTCCCAGCTGATTTGCTGTTACTATCTTCTAGCTACGAAGATGGCATATGTTATGTTGAAACTACAAATCTTGATGGAGAGACTAACCTAAAGGTTAAACATGCTTTGGAGGTTACGGCTTCCCTACAAGAAGATTATTTTCAGCGATTTAAAGCAGTAGTCAAGTGTGAAGACCCAAATGAAGACCTCTACTCTTTCGTTGGAACACTCCAGTTTGAAGGAGGCCAGTATCCGCTTGCATTGCAACAGATCCTTGTCAGAGATTCTAAACTTCGAAATACCGAGTATATATATGGTGTGGTTATTTTTACGGGCCAAGACACAAAAGTCATGCAGAACTCTGTCGATCCTCCATCCAAGAGGAGCAGAATTGAGAAGAAAATGGATAAAATTGTTTATGTCCTCTTTAGTATCTTGATTCTGGTATCTTCTATTGGATCTGTCTTTTTTGGGGTATGGACTAGGAATGATCTTGAGAATGGAAAAATGAAAAGGTGGTATCTCAGACCAGATGATTCGACTGCACTGTTTGACCCCGAAAGAGCTCCTTTGGCTGCATTTTTTCATTTCTTGACCGGACTTATGTTGTACCAGTATTTAATACCAATTTCACTCTATGTGTCAATTGAGATGGTGAAGGTTTTACAGAGCATATTTATAAATCAAGATCAACAAATGTATTATGATGTCACGAATAAACCAGCACGTGCACGGACATCAAACTTGAATGAGGAACTTGGTCAGGTTGACACTATTCTCTCTGATAAAACGGGTACTCTCACAAGCAATTCAATGGAATTTGTCAAATGTTCAATAGCAGGAACTGCCTATGGCTATGGAATGACTGAAGTTGAGAGGACACTAGCAGAGCGCAAGGGGATGGAGCTATCTAAAGTTGGTGATAGTATGGAGTTTAAAAAACCAATTAAAGGTTTCAACTTCAAAGATGAGCGAATTATGAATGGGCAATGGGTTAATGAGCCACATTCCAGTGACATTCAAAAATTCTGTAGAGTTTTAGCAACATGCCATACTGCCATTCCTGATGTCGATAAGGAAACAGGCGAGATTTCATATGAAGCCGAGTCTCCCGATGAAGCTGCATTTGTAGTAGCTGCGAGAGAGCTTGGTTTTGAGTTCTACGAACGAACTCAAACAGGCATTTCACTGCATGAGTTGGATCTTAAAACTGGGCAGAAGGTCGACAGGTAAAGTGAGCTCTCTCTCTCTGGGGTTCAGATTATACAAAGCTTTACACCTGTGATTATCGGGACGCTGTTCCTGAATGTATCTCCATTTATATATTTTAAAACATTAACCAATCATGGTGATGAATCAAGTGATATTTCGCCAAACATAATGCGATCATAAGTTAATTTAAGTTTTTATCTCTTCAGTTTTTATCAGCTTCTTCAGGTATTAGAGTTCAGCAGTGCGCGAAAAAGAATGTCAGCGATCGTGAAAAATCATGAAAATCAGTTGTTGCTATTGACCAAGGGTGCTGACAGGTTTTGCTCTTCACGAATGCCTATTCAGGCAACATCTTTCTTTTCAAAACACTAGTTTTGAGTTTTTTTTTGTTCCTTCCTCATGTTTCTACTTCTATTTGCTCCCCAGTGTGATGTTTGAACGACTTTCATCAGATGGACGAGCGTTTGAGGCGGTAACCAGGGATCATATACAACAATATTCCGAAGTAGGTTTACGTACTCTAGTAGTTGCATATCGGTATCTTAGCGAGAAAGAGTTCAATGATTGGCAGGAAGAGTTTAATGAAGCAAAAACTTCTCTTTCTGCTGATCGAGATGCATTGATTGATGCTACTGCTGACAAAATTGAAAGAGAGCTAATCCTCCTTGGTGCAACGGCTGTTGAGGATAAACTGCAGAAGGGGGTATCGTCTGACTTTGTCATTTTACTTATCCTTTTTTCACTTTCTATATATAGAATTGTGTCCAGAATATATGTTGCAATGATCTGCAACCATAATTCTCATCTGGTATTTGGTATTCCTATGTTGTCAAAGGTTCCAGAGTGCATTGACAACCTACAAAATGCGGGAATTAAGATTTGGGTGTTAACAGGGGATAAGATGGAGACTGCAATTAACATCGGGTACTGCTATGTGAAAACTTGACCTTTGAACTTCTTACAATCCTTAGCCTTCATATTTAGTGCAATTTTTTGCAATTTGACATCAACTTTGTTAAACATCCTGCAGTTTTGCTTGTCGTTTGCTAAGGCAGGCCATGAAGCAGATTATAATAACTTTAGATTCGCCGCATATAGCTTATCTAGAAAAACAAGGGGACAAGGAGGTTATTGGAAAGGTAAAAACTAATATATATACAACTCATGTAAGTAGCTGTATCTTAAAAAATGTCGATACTCTTGTAGGCTTCAAGTATAAGCATCATGGAGCAGATAAGAGAAGGAAGATCACAAGTTATGTCAGCTAAAAAAAGTTCTCTGTCATGTGCTCTGATAATTGATGGGAGGTCATTATCCTTCGCTCTTGACAAAAACCTTGAAAAATCTTTTCTTGAGCTAGCAGTGAATTGTGAATCTGTTATATGTTGTCGCTCAACACCAAAACAGAAAGCTCTTGTAAGTGTGCCGATCATATGGGCTTCTTCCAAAAGCTTTTTTTTCCTTCCATTTTTGGTTTTGCTGGATATCAGAGTAATCTGACAAAAATATTGATAATATGCAGGTTACGAGGTTGGTGAAGGTAGGGACTGGAAAGACTACATTAGCTATTGGTGATGGAGCGAACGATGTTGGTATGCTTCAAGAAGCGGATATTGGAGTTGGTATAAGTGGTGTTGAGGGAATGCAGGTGATCTATCATTTTTCTCTGATTTTTTTCTGAAACGAGGTGAAATGAACATAATTAGTAGATGTTACAAACATATCAATTTTTAGATGCTATTGTGCCATATTTAGCTATGAAGGCCTATGTGATCGCTAAATTCTAGTTTTTTCTTTTTTCAGGCTGTGATGGCAAGTGATTACGCAATAGCTCAATTCCGATTCCTTGAACGATTATTACTGGTTCATGGCCACTGGTGTTACAGGCGATTATCTATGATGGTACATATATGAATCATATTATTTTTCTAAATCATTGATCATAGTTTTGACTTAGTTTAATATAATCTATTTCTTCAAACCCACATTTTCCCAGTATTTGGTGAGATTAATCATTCATCTACACTTCTGATGATATACAGATATGCTACTTCTTTTACAAGAACATTACATTTGGCTTTACTGTCTTCTGGTATGAGGCTTACACTTCATTCTCCGGCAAGCCTGCTTATAATGATTGGTATCTGGCGTGCTATAATGTGTTCTTCACCTCGCTCCCAGTAATTGCCCTTGGAGTTTTTGATCAAGATGTCTCTGCACGGTTATGTCTTAAGGTACATTACAATAAATTCACAAGCTCATTTTTCGTTTATGTTCCAAATTTTTCCATAGCAGAGTGACCAGTGAGTGAAAGGACTGTTGCGTTTGAAAATTCAATGGTTCCTGATAACTTCCCATGCAGTTCTCGTTCAATGGTTCCTGATATTTGTCCGTCTTTTCTTCAGTATCCTTTGCTATATCAAGAAGGAGCGAGGAACATGCTCTTCAACTGGACTCGGATTTTCGGGTGGATGTTTAATGGTCTTATCAGTTCTATGATCATCTTCTTTATGACGACAAACTCTGCACTGAATCAGGCCTTCCGAAGTGATGGCCAGGTGGTTGAGTTTAAAGTCCTCGGTGTATTGATGTACAGCTGTGTTGTCTGGACAGTCAATTGCCAAATGGCTCTATCAATAAACTATTTCACTTGGATCCAGCACTTCTTCATCTGGGGTAGCATTGCTCTCTGGTATACGTTCTTAGTACTCTACGGCTCCTTGTCACCACTGATATCAACAACAGCATTTCATGTTTTCGTGGAAGCATGTGTCCCAAGTATTTTCTTTTGGTTGTCGACCTTTCTTGTCGTTGTTTCTGCTTTAGTGCCCTATTTCTCATTCAGAGCGTTTCAAACACAGTTTCATCCGATGTACCATGATGTAATTCAGAGGAGGAGGGTGGAAGGTTTGGAGGCGGAGGACTCAGGGCGTTGAAGCCCCGGGGGGGGGGGGGGGGGGTGCTTGAACATAAAGGATAGATTGATAGAGAAAGACTTCTTATTGATGTTGTATATATTCCTGAGTTCGCAGGGACATTTAGTGTAGTGTTGAGATTTTGTGCATACAAGATTATTTGTGCATATGAGTGAAGAATTTTCATTCTAAGCTTGTTATGTAAAAGCTTGAACAAAAAGTGGTGACGTAATACATACTACTAAATATATTTTGTTATTTCTTTTTTTTTTTGCTAGATAATGCATTCATATTAATTCAAATAACAAGTGTTTTGAGTACTAGGTACTCTATTACAACAATTCAAATGAGTAGAATTAAAACAACATATAGAAATATCATAGAGATTATCAAAACATCCAATGTTTGTAGGAAACCACAAAACGCCACAATTTTTAAGCATAGCTCTTTGCTCCAGATCTTTCCAGTCTTCACTTTTGATGATATCTTTGAAGTGTCTAGTCCAAATCTGTGAAGCAAAAATGTCAGTGACAATGAAAATATTGTGATGGTTGTTGTTTTCCAGGAGGATGATAATAGTAAATATAATTTCTCCAAAAGTAGCCAAGTCGAGTGATGGCTTGTCAGGATCATGGTTCATGATTGGTTTGCCATGAATTCTTTGACGAGTGCCTTTGATTATCAAAGAAGCTACCCAAGAGGGTTGAGCTTCATTAGATATTCCAAGGCAAATCCTAGCGTCTCTTTTTCTGCAGCTTCTTTGGCAACCAGTCTTGGTTATTTTGTGACAGGTGTTCAAGATGGCAGGTAAGATATTCTTCGGAGGATGGAGAGTCCTTTTGTTCATCATTTTTTTGTTATAGACCAAAAGACCTTTGGTCCAATTCTTCATAATGGAATTATGCATTGCCTTTGAGTCCTCGATAGAGGGAGGAGTGGCATTGAAAATTGCATGATTTCTAGTAAGCCATATCGTCCAAAGTATACAACAAAAATTAAGTATGTCCGTGTGGAATTTGTGCTGTTTTTTCTTTGTTTTGATTTTTTTAAAACGATTGTTTAGAGTTTTAGAAATATCGTTATCAAGAATATATGATCTGGTTTCATTATTATCCCAGAGCTTTGAGGCAAAGGGGCAGGTGATGAACACATGATTGACTGTTTCTTCAGATTTGTGACATAGTTGACAAGTAGTGGTGATTTGTTTTTTAGTTTTGTTTTTTATTAAATCTAGAGTAGGGAGACGGTTAAGAAGAATTCGCCAGAGAAAGTATTTAATTTTTTGTGGTATGTTAAGCTTCCACAAATTGTTCCATGTTTCAGGGTTGATACTTCCACAGTTTTTGGGTTTGTCTTTTTGATAGACAAACTTTGATTTTAGATTGGAGTAGAGTTGCTTCGTGGAGAAGTTGGTGTTTTGTTCATTTAATAGATTATTTGAATTATTGATGTTGATGGATAGGATTTGGTTGCTTATGTCTCTAGGGAATATTTGTTTAATGAGGGTATAATTCCAACTATTGTTGTTATTTATGAGTTCAGAAACGAAAGTTGGGAGAGTGCTGTCTATGGAGCTGAGGTTAAGATGACTGGCAATAGTTTTGGGGTAGAGATTCGGTAGCCAATGGTCGTTCCAAATGTTTGTGGTGTTATTATTATTTATATTTAAGATAATATTGTTTTTAATAGTTGTAATTCCAGATTGTAGGCTTTTCCAGGTGTAGGATGCATTATTTTTAGTTGTAGTATTGAGAGCAGTTGTGTTAGGGAAGTATTTTGATTTGAACATCTTGGTGAGAGGTATATGAGGATTGTGAATGATTCTCCAACTGTTGCGAGCTAATAGGGCTAGGTTAAAAAGATGGAGGTGCTTGAAGTTAAGTCCTCCGTCCTTTTTATCTCGACAAAGAAATTCCCAGTTGACCCAGTGGATGTTTTTGTTTTGGGTATTACCCCATAAGAAGTTAGCGAAAAGTTTGTCTATATTGTTTAAGATATTTAACGGGAATTTGTAGATTCCCATTGGGTAAACCAGGATTGAGTGGAGTACACTAGTTATCAGTGTAACTTTGCCAGCGAAGTTTAGGTATTTTGTGTTCCAGTTAAATATTTTTTTTTTAATTTTATCTATAATATCAGTGAATATTTTTTTTCTATCCGTGTTAATGTCAAGGTTGATGCCTAAATAGTTGCCAAAGTTATGGCTCTCTTTGATATTTAGCTGATTGAGGAATTCATTTTTCTTTTCTGTGGGGGTATGGGGACTGAATGTTATTATTGATTTTTGGTGGTTAATAAGTTGACCAGATTCAGAGCAGTAGTTGTTAATAATTTTGCTAAAATTCTCTATACTTTTGGTGTTAAGTTTAATGAAAAAGTAGCTGTCGTCAGCAAAGAGGAGATGGGTGAGAGAAGGCCCTTTGCTGGCGATGGAGATACCTTGTATGTTTTTATTTGTTTGGTTTTTTTGTAGGGATGCAGATAGTGGCTCCGTGCAGAGGGCAAAGAGGAGGGGGGAGAGAGGATCTCCTTGACGAAGGCCGCATGTTGGTTTAAAAGGGGGGGAGGGATGTCCATTTATAAGAATTGAGTATTGTACAGTTGATATGCATTCTTTAATAAGATTGATCCAGTGTTGTGGAAATATTTTGTTATTTCAATGTACTGATCCAATGACTTCTTACTGCTATTGAACGGGAGATATATATATTTTCAAGACACTTACTTTTTTAAAGTATATTTCTCATGCGTTCGATAAGCATAAAATGGAAAAAGTTTATTGTCTTCGAAGATGAAGCCTTGGAAATGCCAATTGGTCGCGAAAAAAAACTTCATCCCAATTTTACATTAACATATACTAATACCAAACAAAATTGTGGGATGCTTCAAAACAACTCATTTCTCTTGAGCATTCCTTTTCGACTTTCATTACATTACCTCCAAATCTATATTTTCATACGTATTGCACTTTTGAGGTGTTTGAGTTTGTCATAACTATAATATGAGAGAAATTTGTCTCCAACAAGATTCGAACCCATAACCTCTTACATGAAAGATTGGGTCGAATGCCATTAGACTATTGAATCATCGACAACAATAGTCTTAAATATAATTATTGTTCCTTTAAATACAACCATGGCCATCATCTTTGAAGCTCACCAATATATAATGTTCATATCACATCTTTAAGAGGATATTAAAAAGTAAATACATCAACTTGCCAATTACTCCCTCCGTCCCTAAAAGATTGTCACATTTTGACTTTTGTTAGTCAAATATTACAAAATTTGATCATGAATTTCCACTAAACGATAAGAAACAATATAGTATTGTGGGACCTTGTTAGATTCGTCTCAATATATATTTTTGAAATATTAACTCTTTATAATCTTTTCGCATGTAGAATAATAGATATTTATGTTTTAAATCGTGTTTTGTTGACCACCAAAAGTCAAAATGTGACAATCTTTTAGGGACGGAGGGAGTATAATTTTAAAAAATTGAATGCATAAAAGACACCATCTCATAAAAGGTAGGGTCTCAAGTCATACTTTCTCCCATGCCTTTAATGGAGGTGATGGGTTCGAGACCTGACAAGAGTCCAAATATTTGCGGATATCTCTACCTGTTATAATATAGATTCTCTTTCCGTTAATATTAAATTTCCTTGTATGATGTCGACTGATTAAAAAAGGAGAATCATATTTTTCTCCCCTAAATCATGCAAAACCATGTTTCACATGAGGACCCTATCTATTCATCGATCACAATTTTTCATGCACGTCGTGAAAGCGTATGAGTACACTCCACACAAAAAATCTCAAGAAAATCAACAATGTTGTTTAAATAATGCAATTGACGGCTCTCCTAATAATATTAATATTGACCATATAATTTCACCAAATTTGTTGAGTGGTTAATGTTTCAAGGGACTTTCAAACTTCTGATTACAACATCCCAAAGTCAATTATTGTCTCTTCATCAATTAATTATTTTAATTAAGCAACCATGAATAATGTCATATGATGCTGTGTCACTCTTCTTCTTCTTGTCCTTTATATATCAAGAATCAATTTCTAGCAATATTTTGAAGAATATCCCTCCTCTTTTTTTCTTTTTTAATTTTTGCCCCATTGATTAGTTTTTGTTGTTGCTGGAGTACCCTCCTCCCCCTTGGATCGCCTAAAATTCCCTTACGAACAGTCAACACCACCACCAACCACATTCCTTCTTCAATATCCAAAACCATCCCCACCCCTGCCTGAAATCGGGTCCCCCACCCCCACCACCAATCACAAAAAAGTTTCGCACCGCCATCGAGACCTCAGGGCACAATGAATTCACAATGGCTATGTTTATATGGTTAGAAGTGACTCAATTGCGACAGTTAGCGTCCCCTGAGGTCAGGATGAAGTTCACGATGGACTCACAAAAACACTGATAAACACTAATAAACACTGATTAACATAGGAAGCCATCATGCTTTGAGCTAGGTCACGATGAAGAAGTCATGGGGAGTCATCGTGTGCTGATCATGTGATTATCGCATGATGACGAAATAATATATATCAATGTTTATCAGTGTTTATCATCGTTTATGAATGGAGAAGTTTTAGTGAATCCATCGTGAGACGATGACGGTCACGATGGATGTGTTTATGACACAGTTTTTTACATCTATGGAGATATTTTAATGGTGGGTAGGGGGATATCTTATCTTTTTTGATTGTTGCAATTGTGGTATTTGATGTTGTTGTTGGTAGTGGTTGTGCATGTAATGTTTGGTGATGATGGTGGGTAAAGGTTGGTGTTGGTGGTTTTGTGAGTATATTGAAGGAAAAAATTGGTTGGTAGTGGTGTTGATTGGTGGTGATGGTGTATTATGAAAAGAATAAGAACATGGGAAAGGTGGGGGTTATGGTGGTGACGGTGGGATGGTGAAGAAGAAGAAGATGAAGGGAATAGAGAAAATGTAGTAACGGGCAATGGATCTCAGTAAGAGCAATTTAGTCCTTTTACAGGAACGTGAAAAAAGAGAGGGCAAAAATTAAAACAAGAGAAAGAAGAGGGCATTCTTCAAAATTTCTCTCAATATCTAATCATAGAATATCCCAGAATATCTGGTTTTCTAATTAAGAAGTCTCGTTTCATTTAAGTTATTTGGATCATGTTATAATGTGGATTATTATATACTCAACTTGTGCATAAGAAAGTAAGCATGCAAATGGAAAACGAATTGCTTTCATTATTGTCAAGGCCACCACTCGATCTCATTTGTTTCAACAAACATTGATAATATTGTCTCATTAGGGTCGATCTTAACATTTTGAGGCCTTACACAAAAGTGAAAATTTTAACACTTTTAAAATTTTGTTTATAAATTTCTTAATATAGAATCTTGAGTTGTTTAATTCTAAAATTTTGATAATTAATATTGTTATGGATATTTGAAACATATATTAATGTAATTAACTCGTCTTAAAACTTTTTGACATAATATATATTATTATGTCATACTAATTAATTCAATTTTTTTTAGAATTAAGATATAAAATAGTTGTTAAACTATTTATTACTCCCTTCATTTCAATTCAATTGATGTTTGGGAGTTCGTATCAAAATTTGATAACAAATTACATTTAAAAGAATATATATAAGATTGATATCGTCTCGTTTCTCAAAATATTTTTACAATAGTAGTATTTTAGGATAGTTGGTATTAGAAGCTTAGATATAGTAGACTTTTGAGTAGATATGACAAAAACAAAATTTAAAAAGTAAGATTAGTGTATTGTTCCAAACATAACAATACAAATACAATAACTTTTAGATAAAAAATATATAGACAATTAACAATTTTCAACTTAAATTATTATGTTCAAGTATATATTCTTCATGTACAACGCACACAATTGTATGTTAGTATATTTAAGTCTCATAAACGTACTCCATATAACGTCTCATAAGATTCTATCATGTGTTGAGTTAATCGAATAGCCTAGTGGAAAAGACTCTTGCTAGAGACCAGAAGGTTCTGGGTTCGAAACTCACCTCATTGCTAATTTACAAAAAAAAAAAAAGATTCTATCATGTGTATATATATGCCACTAATGGGAGTGTATAAATGGTAAATAGCTTTGGATATTATACATTGGTAGTTACGTTTTTTTTTACTCAAACGATATGATTGTAGATCAATAAAACATAACAAGTTTAGAAATGCAATGAAAATTAAAGGACTGCAATTAGCCAAGATGGAGGCGTCGAAAGCCATTCCACATCTATAACACCTCGATGATCCCAATGTGCAACCAAATGTATAGTATTGTTGATTTCTCGTCGGACAAACTGAAACTTGACCTCCATATAATTCTCCAAAAAAAGAATGTCCTCAATAATAAATTATGTATCCGCCATATCCCCCCTCAGAGCAAGGATCAATTGCCTGGAATCGCTTTCGAGCTCCAATCTTCTACAACCAAGCTTCCATGCACAATGCATTCGTAGTTACATTATTTGTAGAAAATATTAATTTTCATCCTATTACTTGATTAAATGTTTTTTGTCATTTAAATTGTTATAATATAATTGATGGATTTTTTTGCGAATCGTTAATAATTCGAAATATTTTTTGTTTTTAATTTAGACGAAAATATCGTTGAGTCATGTGCCTCAAATAATAACAACTAAAATAATTGGGGTAGGTATGTGGCAATGCTATAATCATATAATACAGGGGCGGGCTTGCCAGTACATTGTTTCTAGAAGCCCGCGTGTGTGCTAACATCTCAATTTTCTCACAAAATGTACTCCTCGATTTTATCGATGGCTATTAGCCTAATCATATATGATTCGACCTTTTATTTGGAGGTCTCGAGTTCAATCTTTACTACTGAAAGGATATTTATTTTATATTATCTTTACTACAATATTTGTACAACATATTCTAAAAATTTCTTTAATTAATCATTTCTTTATACATTGTGTAGAATATGAATTAATATAGTAATAATGTAATTACACTAATATTATCTAATACATTATTTGTAATATTGTTCAATTACTATATTTGTGGTTGTAATTCTATCTCATTGTTATTTTATAAAAAGAAAATGTACTTCCTCATTTCAAAAATTTATTAAATTTGATTTTAATGAATAAAATTAATAAGAAATATTATTGTATTACTTCCTCCATTTTCTTTCAATAAAGTTCACGTTTTTCGAGACACAACTTTAGTCATCAATTACTTCGTAGATACATTATAAAAAAATTACAAAAAAAAACCTTATGAAAATGTTTGTAAGAACGAATCCAATGATATCAATTTTATAAAATGGTCCCATAAAATGGGTTCTCCCAAATTGGTCCTCGTAAGTTCAACAACTGTCATTTAGTCTCCCAAATTGGACAAAAGTTGCAATTAAGTTCAAAAATTAATGAAGCCTTTAAACTTAACGATATTTGTTCAATTGCCTTCTATTAAAGGTTTCGCTAAATTTTTAACGGCTCCGTTAGCTTTTGGACTAAATAACAACTTTTTTCCAATTTTGTGGACTAATTTGTAACTATTGAACTTTCTAGGACCAAATGATGACAACCTTGATCCACTTTCTGGGACCATTTCAGCAATTTACTCGCTCAATATTCATAGATACAATAATACGACATACTTATAATAATAATAATACTAAATCAATATTCAAATAATTAGTATAGCTAATATGCAAATAATAATGATTTATAATAGTATTTTCTCATATCTTCTCAAATGTTTGTAAATATAATCTAGTAAACCGAACTTATAGCTCTTGGCCTATAACTTATGTTTTAATTTAAATGTCCCATATGTATGTGGTGTACTATTTTTGTTTCGTTGCTCATCTTATATATAAACAACTTCTACGTAAGAGATGTTAATGTTCCTTTCCTTTCTTTTTTCTCTCTAATAATTACCACCTAAACATATATTTTGTAATATACACACAAAATAATATGCAAAGCGATGATGATCAATGGATATGTCCAAGCTTCAACAGCTATTCTCAAAACAAATTAGCTGAAATTGCCTCCAAAGTTAGCAAAGAAGGTGATAAAGATGTGCGATCAAATGAGACTACCTTACCCAGCACTGCCGAGAATTTCTATGAGAATCTCGAAGATGATGATGAAGAAGAAGATGGCTTTGAGTTTTCTTTAGTACCTAAAGATGAGTTTGAAGCTCCAGAGAACGGGTTAATATATGGTTTGGCGTCCCAACATTTGATTTTTCCAGTTTTTAATCGCGATCTTCTGAAGTCAGAAGATCGCGAAGAAAATAGTGAAAACTCTTGGGCGAGGTCCAATATACCAAGTTGTTCGAATTTGGATCCTGAATTCGAACAACTTGGTCCATCGGATACGTTAAAAGTTCCATTGAGCCAATTATTTAGAGAGGAGCGCCGCGAAGATGAGGAAGCGCGTTCATCTTCCTCGTCCGAGGCTGATGAAGTCGAGGCAATACCTCCAGGAAGGTACTGCGTGTGGAAGCTGAAGGGCGCGGCGGCTCCACCCTCGCCAAGTACATGCAACAAAAGCAAGTCCACCGGATTCGGATCGAAGAGGTGGAAGCTCCGCGATTTGCTGCGGCGGAGCAATAGTGAAGGGAAGGAATCTTTCATATTTTTAAGTCCAAAAAGAAAAGAAGAAAAACAAGAAAGTAAGAAAAATTCATCCAATGCTTCAAAAGTCAAGAAGTCAACGACTACAACATCATCACCAAATCATAGAATGCTTTATGAAAGTCCAAATAGATCTCCTAAGTTGACCAAAGGTAATAATATGCCGAAGAGGAAATCATATTTACCTTATAGGCAAGACCTTGTTGGATTTTTCACCACGGTCAATAGTATAGGAAGAAATTTTTCACCACTATAACAAAAGATAGATGAAGTTAATTTATTGATTATTAGTCTTCCGATTCATTATAGTGTAAAACTTGATTTTAATATTTTTTTAGTCTGGAGTAAGACAAAATATCCATATATTCTAAGTAATTATTATAATGGGGTTGTTGTAATATATGAGCCCCTCGTAGATCTCTATAGATCCGAGGGATTTAGAGCATTCACACCAGTATATTTATTAAAATTTTTAAAAAGAAATTTCTATAGCAACTTTATCAAAAGCTTTTAGATGGTTGATGGGGTCGCTAACTTTTGAAATATTTTGAAATTAGGGATATCGTAAAGGTCTTTGGTATTTCGCATCCCTCAAACGCTCCAAGTATGAGAGTAGGGTGTTAATTTTTGGATTAAATTGCGACTTTTGTTCAATTGTGGGACTAAGACTTTTGTCCAATTACGAGACTAAATTGCAACTGTTAAAATTTTGAGGATCAAATGACAATCTTGACCCATTTTCTAAGACAATATTAACAATTTCCTCACTTAAGTTTTTCATACTTTACCCCTTCAAATTTCATTATAACCAAACATCAACATGTACAATTATATTTATAATTTGTGGAATAGATACATAGAAGAGATGTTTATTTCCTCTATCTAAGAAACCATGAATTAAAATGAGGCCAACGCTCCACGGGACATAGCTCAAATGGTAAGGGACTTCACTATAAGAGTGTGCTTCTCCACAACTATGTGGGTTCGATCCTTGGTAGGTGCATGAGTAACTCTGTATTTGTTCAAGGAAGGATCTGCTTGTGGGTGCTTACCCAGCCTCTCTGGGCAGTGGGCACTCTTGAGGTGAAGTACCGAGCCGCTAGAGACACATCCCGGATTCACATCCTCTGTTGGGCGATGGGCTAGCCAAGCGGGACGCCTTAAATGAGCGTATCATGAATTAAAATGAATTGTCTACAAAACTTATAAAGATCATATAATTGCTACTATGAAAGATAGAAACGAGTTAAGGTCTACCTTTTCCCATGTTACAAGGAACATGCTGCAATTACTTATTCTACGGCATCGGTTAATGGCAACACAAAGATTAATAAACGTACTTGTTGGCATGTGAGGGAGGCTCCTAGGAGTTTTCAAAGATGATATTTAATTATTTATGTTATACTTTAACAAAAAATGACATATTAATGATAAATTTTTAGTTAGAATTTTTCATACTTTTATCGTTTGGCTCACCATGATTTTAATTTTTTCTCTTTGGTTGGACTAATGTATATATTTTTGGTGTTCTTAGCCTACATTAATGATGTATTCGGATTGAAGCTAATTTATGTAAGAGTAATAATTATAATACAAAATTAAGTTAGGTGAGGGTAATCTAGACGAATGCATTAACAAGTTATTTGGTTATTATTTAATTTATCGAGATGAATTTAGATGAAAAGAAACGAAATATAGTTAAAAACACCACTCACTGTTATACCCAATTTGAAGGGTAAAATGTAGGTTAATGGATTAACCTAGCTGAGTACAGAAAACTGATTTCAAATACGGTGAAATTAAAATTTTATCTAAATTCACCTATTTTTATCCCAATCCAAATAAATCTTAAAATAGTTAATTTTTGACTTCTACCCTGATCACAAGCATAGCTTTGAGTTTTTGACCCATAGTATACTTGGAGTAGGTATTTAGTACTTTCTTCGTTTCAAATATTTGATTGTTTAATTAAAAAGTATTTTATTAAAGGTTAAGAAAATTCATTATTACATCCTATATAAAACTTTCAAAATAAAAGGCAATCTCTAAAGCAAGGGTCAAAATGAAAAATATGAATACACAAATTTATTGAATACCGTATACAATTAACTATTATCAAAAAGTAAATTTTCTCTAGATAATTCGGTTTTTAAAACAGAAAAAGTAACATTTTTCTAACCTCGTAATAAAAACTCGAGCCAATTTAATTAATGAAATAACACGAGACTACTAGCTATCGGTATGAAGAGGTGATGATGGGGGGCGTGAACCCATTCAATGAGTTGTTGACTCCAAACAGATCTATTCATATGGCGTTGAAGCTAGTAATACAAGAATGCTACTCTCGAGACATTAATAATGTAGATAAAAAGTTTTGAGAGTGAAAAAGAAAAAGATTTTTTGAAGAATAGCATCCATTTTATTCTTTTTTAAATTTTTGGCATTTATGTCACCTTTATTAAATAAATGGCACCAAAGGGGGGGGGGGGGGGGGGGGCAATACTCCATATTTTGATACACATTTTTTAATATTGTTTTTTCGATTTATTTGAAGTTTTTAGATTTTTGTTTCGATTTTCGTTTTTTGATTTTTTTCGATTATTTTTGGATTATTTTGATTTATTTTATTTTTCCAATTTCCTTTTTCGATTTTCTTTGAATTTTTTTTCGATTTTCTTTGAATTTTTTTTCAATTTTTTTAAAGTAAAATATATTCGATTATGGTAGTTATTTTCACTAAAAGTTTCAGTTTTGGCATTCGGTTTTCGTAGTTTTTGGCAAATAAGTTCGATTTTTGTAGTTGTTTTAGCAAAAAAATGTTCCGATTTTGGAAAAACAAGAAGGAGCTTTTACAGAGAATTTTGGTAGTCGTTTGACAAAAAACTACCACAACCGAACTTATTGTGCTACTGCAAAGGAAGTTTTTTCAAAAAATATTCGATTTTGCTAGTTGTTTGCAATACTCCGTATTTTGATACACATTTTTTAATATTGTTTTTTCGATTTATTTTAAGTTTTTAGATTTTTGTTTTGATTTTCGTTTTTTGATTTTTTCGATTATTTTTGGATTTTTTTGATTTATTTTATTTTTCAATTTTTTTTTAATTTTCTTTTTCGATTTTTTTTGAATTTTTTTTGGATTTTTTCTAAGTAAAATATATTCGATTATGGTAGTTATTTTCACTAAAAGTTTCGGTTTTGGCAAAAATAAGTTCGGTTGTCGTAGTTTCGGCAAATAAGTTCGATTTTCGTAGTTGTTTTAGCAAAAAAATGTTCCGATTTTGGAAAAACAAGAAGGAGCTTTTACAGAGAATTTTGGTAGTCGTTTGACAAAAACTACCACAACCGAACTTATTGTGCTACTGCAAAGGAAGTTTTTTCAAAAAAATGTTCGATTTTGGTAGTTGTTTGCAGAAAAAACTACCAAAACCGAACTTATTTTGCGAAAATCGAAACCTTTTCTTGCTAAAATTAAACAACTATGAAAACCGAACTTATTTTTGCCAAAACCGAAACTTTTAGCGAAAACCGAACTTATAATCAACTATGACCTCTTGCATGAAAGATTGCGTCAGATGCCACTATGCTATTGAGCCATCGACAATAAAATGGGGTATGTTTTAGTTAATCAAATGATCTAGTAGTAAAAGCTCTTGGTAGCGTCGTGAAGCTTCGGATTTGGAACTCATTTTATCGCTCATTATCTAAATAAAAAGACTTTTTGGCCTTTTGTCTTATGAACTATCGCTATCTTTTCTAGGTATCCCCTGAACCCGAACCGTTTATGCAATTTCTAATGATAAAATGACTACTGTACCTCCGTCACTATTCCAAAATATATGTCACATTTTAAAACATTTCACATAATTAAAACTAAAATACACCCCCTTATTCTTCAATCCGTCCATACCTTATCCTTACCCCTATCCTTGTCCATTAAACTTTTTTCAACATCCTCTCTCTCCCCTGACCCCTAACCCACCTCCACTCAACTCCAAACCCACACAATTAACCCCCCCCACCCCCTCTCCTTCGAGACACCCTATACACACCACATGCACCCCATATTAGTATTCATTGTAATGAACCTATTAAGAAATCAGGCAACGGGAGGTACACTCCTGGAAGCATGTGAAAAGAATTGCTATTTTTGAATTCATCATTTGAGGGAATATCAAATTTATTAAACAATGCTAACAAAATATTTGATTATAGAAAGGATATGAGTTTGCTTTGCCTTGTTGACAGAGGTGGATTTAGGGGTGGTCAAAGGATGCACGAGACCACCCTTAATCAATATAAAATTCTAGCTGAGATGGTTAAGGTCTTTGTAATTCATAAAATAAAACATGGTTCAAACTCCTTTGTTGACAATTTTTTTACAGCTTCTTTACACAACAAACTCATACGCTGGTCTGATACACACATGACACAATTATATGGGCTCATTCTCTTCCTCTAATGCTTCAGCCTTTAAACAAGTAGCCCAATTTTCTCTCCTGCTTCAAAAGCTAAACCCCCTAAATCCTAATCCGATCAAACAACAATTTTCTCCCTTTCATCCCCTAATTAGACGTGTTAAACGAACCGGGCCCAAACAGGCCATACGCCGGCCAAAACCTTTAGTCCGGCCAGGGCCCCTCCAGGTCCCAGCCTGGCCCCCGACCCACTTATTAAGGGGCCGAATACGGGCCCTTGGGTTAGGCCCTAGGCCCGGGCCCCTAAGAAACCCCCGGGTTTTAGGCCCGGCCCTGCCCCCAGGCCCGTCAGGCACGGTACACACGGTATACCGTGTGCAGCAGATAGTAAATCTCAAATTCTCAATCAAACACAACTTCATACATCAACGAAAATATAAAATATAACATAAGTCCTAAACTCTAAATAAAACATGAAATAAAACGACATGTTCGTAATCAACCATTAAATAAAATATAAGTTCGACATAAACCATGAAATCCTTAAGCGCCCGGCCCGGTAAAAAAGGTTGGGCCGTATGGGCTTCATGCCGGGCCGTGCCCTTCAATAACGGGCCCGGACCTTCCGGCCCGGTTCGTTTAACACGTCTACCCCTAATATATCAAGTAGGAATTCATCAAGTAGCCCACTCTCCTCCCTTCCTCAATCTCCAGTCCGACAAAAAAGTACATACTTTTTCCCCTTTTGTTTGATTATTAATAACAATTTATATTTATGTGCATAATTTACTTGTTTACTTGTTCAATTTATACATGAATTAATTGTTTCCTTGCTCAAAGTCGACTTAATTTTGACATTAATTAATTGTTTAGCTGTTCAATTAAGGTATTAATTAATTGTTTCTTTCATTTTACCTACACCAATTGACTAATAAAATTCACTTGATTTGTTAATTGCTAAGGATGTTGAGGTTTTATGAGCCAAGAGATAAATTCAAGTCTACTAGTAGTGAAATTCCATCATCAAGTGAGATACCTCCAAATGATCAAGATGAAGTAAGAAAGGCTTACCTAGCAAAAGGTCCCACAACACCAATGTTCGGTAAGTATCAACCAAAAGTTATTGGAGGTAAAAACCGTTTCTTTGTAGAATCGTGGTATAAAGAGTTTGATTGGCTTGAATATAGTGTCGAAAGAAATGCTATATATATTGTTTGCCTTGCTACTTATTTTACAATGGCTCTAGTAATTCGGCATTTGTGAAGGAAGGCTTTCAATATTGGAATAAAAAACATAAGTTAAATTCACATGTTGGTAAAAATCCCAGTAGTCAACACAAGATGAAACAATGTGATGATCTTTTGAAGAAAAATCAAGGTATTGAGCATTCTTACACATAATATTCTGCAAAACAAAAACAAGATTATCTTATTCGCTTGAAAACATCTCTTAAAGCTGTTAAATTTCTTGTGAACGGTGGGTTGGCTTTTAGGATACATGATGAAGTGATGAATTCTGTATATAATGATCATTTTCTTGAATTTGTAGAAGTCCTGTGGAGAAATAGTGAGAAAATAGCTGATGCAATAAGAAGTAGTGAAGGAAACAATAGGATGACTTCTCCTATTATTCAAAAATAATAGCCTAGTGGCATCCGGCCCAACCTTTCATGTAAGAGGTCATGGGTTCGAACCTTGTTGGAGACATATTTGTCTCATATTATACTCTAACTTTCTATTAGTTAGCAATTTCTGTATTCATGTTTGTAATATCATTGTAATCACAATTCATCGCTAATTATCAAAAAAAAAAAAAAATAACATGCAAATGCTTGTGCTGTCGAGACAACAAATAAAACTGTTAAAGAACTTGGAGATGATACCTTTGTGTGCTTGTTGATGAATCTGGTGATATATCTGGTAAGGAACAAATGGCTGTTGTTATTCGATTTATTGATGAGAAAGGATTTGTTGTAGAAAGATTTATTGGCATTGTCTTTGTTCCAAATGCAAGTGCACAATCACTCAAGGATGGTCTTGAAACTTTGTTACCGTGATTTGGATTGTGTATATCAAAAATTCGAGGTTAAGGGTATGTTGAAACAAGTAATATGAGAGGTAAATTTGGAGGTTTGAAAATGTTGATTCAAAAGGAAAATCTACAAGCATACTATGTGCATTGTTTCACTCATCAACTTTAATTGGCACTTGTATTAATGGCAAGAAATCAGAAAGATGTAAATTAATTTTTTCTTGAAGTGTTTCAGATTATTTGTTTTTCTAAGGTTGTCAAACAAACGACAAGCTTTGCGTCATATGAAATAAGTTGAGCACTTTACGAATCTAATTGAGCAAATCTAAATCAAGAGTTGTCTATTGCAAGACCGGGTGATACAAGGTGGAGTTCTCATTATCGTACACTTTGTAGGTTGAAAGATTTATTTTCTTAAAGCGTTTGAGATAGAGATTCGCAATGTGAACCTCAAACTTTGTTATTGATTATGAAGTCTTTTCGTTTTATTTTTTTATTGCACTTGATGGTGGATGTATTATCAGTAACGAATGATTTGTCTGAGGCATTACAAAAGGGTGACAAAGATATTGTGAATGCTTTGGAACTTGTAGAAATTAACGAGAAATTGTTTCATGAAATGATACAAGGTGGATGGGAAGGTTTCTATGAAAAAGTTGTGTCATCTTGTAGTATCGTTGAGATTGCAATGCTTGACATAGATTCACGCTATGTGAGATCTAACAAATCTGCCCATCTTGCACCTTCTATTTCAGCACTGCATTATTTCAGAAATGATTGTTATATTCATGTGATAGATTTGATATTGAAAAAATTGAATGATCGGTTTAATCTTGAAACTCTGAGTTGTTGAGTTGCATGGCATGTTTGAGTCTTTGCTCTTCGTTTGAAGCTTTTGACATTGAATCACTTGTGAGATTGACAAGAATATATCCAAATGACTTTGATGATGTTACTGATAATGAGTTGTTTGGCCAAATTCAAAACTATAGTTTGAGTGTCAAGTTTGAAAGTGATCTCAGATTTTTTGAAGACTCTTGTGCAAAGAAAAAAGCTCAAGACTTTTAGATTTGTGTACCGACTTATAAAGCTTGCTTTGACATTACCGGTGGCAACTGTTGAAGGAGTATTTTCAGGATTGAATTATGTGAAGAATGTCAAGAGAAACAAGATGGTGAATCCATGGCTTAGTGATTGCTTGGTTACTTATGAGGTAAGATCTGTTATATCCGGTTGTGCGAATCCTTCACCACATATATGTCTTGCCATCACTACTCTCGTGCTATAATCAACACATGTCGTTATGATCCCCGTGTTACAGAGACGTCTAATAAGGTCAAAGCATAGTACTCCCGTAAGATGAAATCCTACCTTGATGTCTAATAATCGCCATTTAACTCAAGTTTTATAAGAAATAATTAGGACAGAAATATATTATCTTCTAAGTTCGCATGGAGGTCAAATTAATATAAGGTTGAAAACACATTTTCACTAGCATAGGCCTATGTGATTGATTGGATTACTTTCCTTCCTTTTAATCCAAGAAATTTGATCAACACGATCACTCACATAGTAATCAATAATGGTGCTCGGTTCCAATGATTAGATATAAATAATCTTGATGTTTTTAGGCTTGATGGAGGATTTTGTTGTTTGAATCATTGACTCCAAAGACCTCTCTGGAAAACTTAAGTTACGAATAAAATCATGTGTTCATGAAACAATTACAAGATACTAAATTGCATGTAATGAATTTGTGAATCTAAATTCATGTGTTATCTTATAATACATTACATGAAATGATACCTTTAAAGAACAGCTCCCAAAAAGATCAATATCACCCAATCAAACTCTAGAGACATGCCCAGTGCATGGATCATTGAATTTGTTTCGAGGATTTGGTTCAACTAGAGAATGATGTCAACTTTACTCTAAGTGATTCTTAGATTAAATATATATTTTAGTTTTAAGTGAAACACTTTAATTATAATTGCTTGTTAGTAGAGTATTTCATATATAATAAATTTAAAGAAATAACTATAAATGATTTTAAAAAGAAATAAATTAGTATAGTATTTCATATATAAAAAATTCAAAAATCAAAACACTTGGAGACCTCTCTCATACTACATTGTCTTTGTCATTTGATGGACCCCTTCCTTTCTGTTGTTGCCAGCGCTTTCCCGGGCCGAACCGGAGTTTTTAATTATTATAACAGTCAATACGTTTGTTTAAACTCACCTTTCCCTTCCCGGGCCGAGGCACCTCAATAGGTTCTAATTCAAAGAAGGGGGGCGACGCTCACTCCCTTTCTTTTATGCGGTTCAACCAAGAGGTTTTCAACCCTCTGTAGGATAGGTGGTTCTGGATACTTCTTGGCATATCAAATCAAGAGGGCGAGGTTCCTCCATAATAGTTACCGTCCGAGTGCTATCCAAGTGAGCACTTAGAGGGCAATCATGTGAAACACTTTTCAAGTGCTCATTTTCAATTGTTGACTTGGGGGGCACTTCAGGGGCGGGCAGGGTAATTTGTGGGAGCGCCCTCCATTTGCAAGACACAAATAAGGGTGGCGCTTAAATGTGGTGCCCAAGTATAATTTGAAGTGTCCTTTAAGTAAATTTTTGTAATAGTGAACATCAAGAAACTCTATCTTAAAAGTTTATTAATTACAATATTGAATAAATATTAGAAAGTCCGTAAACATTTTCTGTAGTTCATTATAATGAAACTAAAATGTTACAATGTTATTTAAGTACACAATATAAATTATTTCATATCCAATTTAAAAAAAGGTTCTTCCATTATAATGGACAATTATTTTAAATATTTTGTTAATAGACCAAAAATTATTTAGAAAAAATCTAAAGCATATTTTTAATCATCACATCAAATTTTGTAGATTACAAATTTGATGAAGTTCCCAAGTTGCAATTGGAACGGGGGACTGGTCAAAGCTTTCAAGATATAACCCATGCCGCATTGTGCTCGACCAATTCTAATATTCTATCTTCAATGATCTCTGCTTTCAAGCTTTTAAAGGACTAGTCAAACTATTATCTCTGCTTCACTCTGTTTTTATACTTCGGTTTTTTTTCGTTTAGACACCTTGTATCTGAATTTACGATAGTCATTTCAAATAAGCATCTGAATCGTTTAACATTTCATATAGGCATTTGATTGTATTTTTACTATTTTCAACAGTAACTTTTGGAAAATGTCTTTTTTAACACCTAAATTTCATTTTAACAGATGTATTTAACGGTAAAAATAGGAATTTATGTATATTACAAGTTATAGGTCAATTTTAAATAACAAACACTTAATTGATTTAATATTTAATAAATCAAATTTCACTAGTCAAACAAAAGATATAATAAAAACATCATTTTCAACCTTACACTCCACCCTCACCCCATCCGCGATCCCACCATCACCCTAAACCCCTATAATAAAGTTCGGTCGGTGCTAAAAATATCTTTTTCAAGAGTTCAAGTACTAGAAATAGACATCAAATTACTTGAAATATTAAATAATTGAGATACTTATTAGAATTAATTGCCAAAAGTCAAGTGCCAAAATAAAAAAAAGCTTTATATTCTTACCCTTTGGGCCAAGTGAATGAAGAAAAGCCATGAGCATATTATTGCCTTTCTATATTGGGAACAATCTCTTTATCTTACCCAAAAATAGACGTAAATGTTTCTCATCATTTTCTTCATTGTCTGTATAGAAAATTGCTGAAATGGTCCCCGATAGTATGACCGAGTTGCACTTTGGTCCCCAATAGTTATACGGTTGCACGTTAGTCCCACAAATAGCCAAAAAGTTGCACTTTAGTCCCTACGTCAAGTTTTTCCGCTAACATTTTAGGTTTAGGCATTAAACCTGGGGTAAAAATATAATTTTTAAGACGTAAAGTTGATTTTTTTGCCCCAATTGGTGCTAAAATGAAACTCCATAACCCTAAACTGGGTGAAGAAAAAAGGGAATTTTGGCGGGAGGGGTTGTGGAGTTCATTTTGGCACCAATTACGGCAAAAAAGATCAACTTTAATAATTAAAATTATATTTTTACTCCAATTTTAACTCCAAAACTTGAAATGTTAACGTAAAACTTGACGTAGGGACTAAACTGCAACTTTTTGGCCAATTTCGGGGACTAATGTGCAACCGTGTAACTATTAGGGACCAAAGTACAACTCGACCATACTATCGGGGACCATTTCAACAATTTGCTCTTGTGTGTACACTTCAAAGATTACGTCCCACTAACGGTAGTATCACAATACTAAAGTTCAATTTTTGGTAATCTAACATATTAATTTAACTAATTTAATTAAATTTATAGTAAAAATTGGATTATTGCATTAATGTGTTAATAATCATATTGTTATTATAGTGTGATTATAATAACACTATTCAGTTAAATTGTTAATAATCATATTATTATCTTAATGTGGTTATAATCAGACTATTACTTTATATTAGTTAGTTATTCTTTGATGCCATCATAACTTTGAATTGCAACCAACAAATAATATAATTATGGTTAGAATAATTTACTCACACAAATAATTTTTTTATTATCTATACTATAATGTGGGAAGAGCTTACTTGATGAAGCCTATGAAATTATCACCGTTGATTTGGCTAAATGACTAAATAAATAATTGAAAAGCTGAGATTAGTTTATTAACCAATATTAAAGCTCTTCCTTAACCTCCTAAAACCAAACTACTTTGAGTTATTTGGATCAGCCGGAACAAAACAATATTCAATAATGAAGTGATGACTACATCCACAAAATCATTGCACGATGAAGCTCACAATGACTTTATGGATCAAGGAGAAAATTGGAAGAATGCCTCTCTCCATCTTTTTTTTAAAATTTTACTTTTCTTTCTTAATTCTTTGATTTTAGTATCTTTTCTCTCTTTCAAATTATCTATTTTTATCACTAATGAAACTACTCGCTAAAAGTACCCCCTCAAAATCTTTTTTCCCACCAATCCTACCATCGACCAATAACTAACAACAACACCACCATCTATAACAATCACAAACCAATAATTAACACCACCACCACCAACCTTGAACACCAACTAACCAATAATAATCAACATCACCACCATCACCACAGGGGCGGATCCAGTAATTTTTTTCAGGGTGGTCCTAATCTTTTATAAACAATTTTTTCAGAGGGGCAGAAAATAATGATCTAACAATCTATATTTTTAAATGTATCAAACTAGACGTTTAAGAAAAATATATAATTATAATTCAATTGTTTAAATAGAATTTAGAAACACAACAAATTATTATAACTACACATAATAGAAAGAATTAATAACTAATGTTGGATGTGTAATTATTTGAATAATAAAATCATAGAAAAAGAATATTTAAATTAATCACATAGAAGTTAGTTGAAAGTAAAAATTAAATGTACAACCTTTAAATAATAAAATTATAAAAAAGAAGTAAAATTTAAATTTACAATTCTTTAAATAATAAAATTATAAGAAAATATTAAGGAAAGTTCAACCAAATGAAAGTGAAAGTAATATTTGTTAAAATAATTATGCAATATTTTAAATAATAAAGTTATAAAACTATAAATTAATATAACTAAATGAGACATTAAGCTAGCAATATATAAATGTGGATGACATTTAAAGAACTAAAGCAAAGGAACCACAAAAAAACGCTAAAGAAGACTAAAAGAACCATAAAAATGTTAAGGAAGAGTGCTGGGATTCGAACCAGACAAGCCTGTATGAAAAGAGTCATTCTTACCATGGAGCCAAGAGAAACTATTGTTCTCTATGTAGGTTATACTAGACTTATTCCAGAAATTTAGGGTGGTCCAGTGCACACAAGGACCACCCCCTGGATCCGCCACTGACCACCACTAACAATCACCACCACCTACCTCAGTCCACCACCAACCACCATCAACATGTTCAATTTAAAACATCATTTCACCAACCTTCAATCACCACCAACCACCAAAAAAATATATCCTAACACTAATAAACACCATTTTATTACATGCATCACTATATTATTCTTTGAACACTAATAGACACTAATGTAGCGCTGCCCTCATCCGGTGCAACTACACAAGCTCTCCTTTTAAAGCGCCCCCCAAATTTATAAAATTCATTTAGCCCATTTTAAGTCCAATTTATGTTAAGTTGAAGTATGCATATTAGTAGATTAAAATTATAACATGTTTGGTGGTAGATATGGGAATTGAACTTGGTTGCTAAAGTGAAGAGTATTACACTAACCCTTGTGCCAACTTGATTATTGTTATGGTTTATATTATACTCCCTCCGTCCCTAAATGATTGTCACATTGACTTTTAGTGGTCAATAAAACACGATTTAAAATACAAATATCTCTTATTCTAAATGCAAAAAATTATAATAAGTTGATATTTCAAAAATATATATTGAGACGAATCTAACGAGGTCCCACAAGACTATATTATTTCTTTCGTTTAGTGAGAATTCGTGATCAAATTTTGGTGTAATTGACCACAAAAGTCAAAATGTGACAATCTTTTAGGGACGGAGGGAGTAACTAATAATATTATCTAACTATCTAAATAAAAAGCATAAGATGCATCAATATATTATTTACATTACATTATTTAAATAGTGTGACAAATGATTTTTTATACAAATATTTAATGTTAGATATTATTAAAAATACAAGATGTATTACTCCCCTCCGCCCCTAAAAGATTGTCACATTTTGACTTTTGGGTGGTCAACAAGTACGATTTAAACATAAATATCTATTATTTTACATGCGAAAAAAATTATAAAAGTTAATATTTCAAAAATATATATTGAGACGAATCTAACAAGGTCCCCCATGACTATATTATTTCTTATCGTTTAACGGGAATTCATGATCAAATTTTATAATATTTGACTATCAAAAGTCAAATGTGACAATCTTTTAGGGACGGAGGGAGTACTATATTATTCATTGATTAGTAAAAGTCTATTTATCGGTATATAAAGTATTTCATGAATTGATTGATATGGTTCAATTCAAAAATATTACTATAGTCTATTAGAGAAATATCATGGGGTTCGTCAATTTATAATTTAGAATAATATACTTGTAACATTAAATAAATTTTATTATATAAAAGAGTAATTTACTAATTCATTTTATGCTCGTATATACACTTATTTAAAAGTGGGCTCGAGTCGGACAGGGTCCAAGAATTTCTTTTTATATATAAAAGGGCCTCATTTTTCGTTTTTTGCACATGACCCCGAAATATAAGGACCGGCCTTGGGTACTTACAAACACTAATTTATCACTCTTCAATATGCTATCTAGTATTTTTGAATAATGAGAATAGTCAAAAAGGGTCTTTAATATTGAGGATGAGAAAAGTTTTTCCCCACCCTTTTCTCTTTAGAGTGTATATATATGACCTAAATTTGTGGGGATAAGTCAAAGTTGGAATATACAAAATAAAATGAAAGGACTTCATAAGGACCCCATACGGTCAAATTTTGACCATGTATGTGTTGGAAATTAAATATGTTGTCATGGAGAAGTGAGCCAAATAACGTCTCCTCTTTTATTTCATGAGTTTGGTTCATATATAGTAGTTAGTACGTAATTGATACGGATGTGTAAATAGTTCATGTAAGTGATTAGTAGGTGCATATTTAATCTCTAATTTAACACACAAGTTAATTTGGGAGGCCCGGGAAGAAGCTAAGGTTTGCGATTTTGAGACAATTTGAGGGTCGTTACAGATTAATTTACAAATATAAAATTCTTGCAATAATGTTAATAGAGTAAAATGAAATTTTGAGAATCCATAGTAATATTCCTAATGAAAAGAGACAATCTCATACTAATCTATACGTACAACACTGGCCCTTTAGATGCCTTGGAATATTGTGGTCACGTTTTTTCTTTGCATGGCGAATGAAGTGAGGAGTATATAATTGGTCTAGGTTTAACTAGATAGTGGACAGTTCAATTTCAATTAGATATTACTCCCTCCGTCCTTAAAAGATTGTCACATTTTGACTTTTGTTAGTCAAACATTATAAAATTTGATCATTAATTTCCGTTAAACGATAAGAAATAATATAGTCTTGTGGGACCTTGTTAGATTCGTCTCAATATATATTTTTGAAATATTAACTCTTTATAATTTTTTCACATGTACAATAATAGATATTTATGTTTTAAATCGTGTTTTGTTGATCACCAAAAGTCAAAATATGACAATCTTTTAGGGAGTATATTTCTTGAGGCAGAGGTTCAATCGGACATAACTCATCGTGCAGTAGCTCTTATGCTCCTCATGAGTCGCATGCCATTGAACGTATTAAGAATAATGAATTGGATGTTAAAATATAAAATAACACGATTATCGTACTCCTTCGTTTTTGACATAATCGATAGCATGAATTGGGGTGAATTTAGGTAATTGTTTAAGTTTAATAGTGTATAATAAGGAACAAATTTTTTATATTCACTTATGATGTATTCGCTTTGGGGAGGAACAAGAGGAATGATGAGAATTTTGTATTCCTTTATGCATTTGGGAATTTAATTTTTTTTCATGGTGTATTTAGACCAGGTGAATTAGGGCAAGGAGAATTATATAAAATTATCTTATGTGAAGAGAACTAGAAGGAAATAGGGAGAATAAATATAATTAAAAATGTTATTTTCCTCCATTCTCTTAGAATTTGGAGGAGAAAAATATGAACGGAATTAGGGGTAATAATAGAGGTGAATTAGTGATAATAAATTCTCCAAAGGTAGTATTAAATTAGGTTTTCAAACATAATAAAATAAGAAATCCCCCCATTACCTGTGATTCATCTCAATCCAATACAGTATAAAAAAAACATTACCACTAATTTTCCCCATTCTTCTTAATTTCTTTCCGTTCACCTCATTTTCATTAACTTATAAATTATTGGAATGTAGGTAATAATATAGGAGAATGATGTATGTGAATGAGGACATGATGGTTACAAAATAAAGTCCCTAAAAGAAAATATATATATATAAAAAAAAACTATTGTTGCATTATTGTGTTTGGTTCTGTTTTATGTTATTATTACATTGCATTCCACTTTAATTTGTTTTTCTGATGCAGAAGTTTTCATAGCCATATATGTTAGCATGCATTCAATGTATGTGGA
>QFAX02000360.1:0-37414 GCA_003412495.2 Echium plantagineum
GAAATGCCACGTTTTGTTATTCATCAAATAAAGTGGCACGAATGTTAAATAAATAATGTACGGATTATTAAAAGTGTTATCAAATTACATATTACAACACCCAAAGACAAAAAAAAGACAAAAAAGGACGAATATGAGAACCTTAAAACCCTAAACGAAAAAATAAGACGAAATGCCCGTTTTGTGTTAATTCATCAAATAAAGTGGCACGAATGTTAAATAAATAATGTACGGATTATTAAAAGTGTTATCAAATTACATATTACAACACCAAAGACAAAAAAGACAAAAAGGACGAATATAAGAACCTTAAAACCCTAACGGAAAAAATAAGACGAAATGCCCGTTTTGTGTTATTCATCAAATAAAGTGGCACGAATGGTAAATAAATAATGTACGGATTCTCAAAGTGTTATCAAATTACATATTACAACACCCAAAGACAAAAAAAGCACAAAAAAGGACGAATATGAGAACCTTAAACACCCTAAAGGAAAAAATAAGACGAAATGCCACGTTTGTGTTATTCATCAAATAAAGTGGCACGAATGTTAAATAAATAATGTACGGATTATCAAAGTGTTATCAAATTACATATTACAACACCCAAAGACAAAAAAAGACAAAAAAGGACGAATATGAGAACCTTAAAACCCTAAAGGAAAAATAAGACGAAATGCCACGTTTTGTGTTATTCATCAAATAAAGTGGCACGAATGTTAAATAAATAATGTACGGATTATTAAAGTGTTATCAAATTACATATTACAACACCCAAGACAAAAAAAGACAAAAAAGGACGAATATGAGAACCTTAAAACCCTAAAGGAAAAATAAGACGAAATGCCACGTTTTGTGTTATTCATCAAATAAAGTGGCACGAATGTTAAATAAATAATGTACGGATTATCAAAAGTGTTATCAAATTACATATTACAACACCCAAAGACAAAAAAGACAAAAAGGACGAATATGAGAACCTTAAAACCCTAAACGAAAAAATAAGACGAAATGCCACGTTTTGTGTTATTCATCAAATAAAGTGGCACGAATGTTAAATAAATAATGTACGGATTATCAAAAGTGTTATCAAATTACATATTACAACACCCAAAGACAAAAAAAGACAAAAAAGGACGAATATTGAGAACCTTAAAAACCCTAAACGAAAAAATAAGACGAAATGCCACGTTTGTGTTATTCATCAAATAAAGTGGCACGAATGTTAAATAAATAATGTACGGATTATTAAAAGTGTTATCAAATTACATATTACAACACCCAAAGACAAAAAAAGACAAAAATGGACGAATATGAGAACCTTAAAACCCTAAAGGAAAAAATAAGACGAAATGCCACGTTTTGTGTTATTCATCAAATAAAGTGGCACGAATGTTAAATAAATAATGTACGGATTATTAAAAGTGTTATCAAATTACATATTACAACACCCAAAGACAAAAAAAGACAAAAAAGGACGAATATGAGAACCTTAAAACCCTAAACGAAAAAATAAGACGAAATGCCACGTTTTGTGTTATTCATCAAATAAAGTTGCACGAATGTTAAATAAATAATGCACGGATTATTAAAAGTGTTATCAAATTACATATTACAACACCCAAAGACAAAAAAAGACAAAAAAGGACGAATTTGAGAACCTTAAAACCCTAAACGAAAAAATAAGACGAAATGCCACGTTTTGTGTTATTCATCAAATAAAGTGGCACGAATGTAAATAAATAATGTACGGATTATCAAAAGTGTTATCAAATTACATATTACAACACCCAAAGACAAAAAAAAGACAAAAAAGGACGAATTTGAGAACCTTAAAACCCTAAACGAAAAAATAAGACGAAATGCCACGTTTTGTGTTATTCATCAAATAAAGTGGCACGAATGGTAAATAAATAATGTACGGATTATCAAAAGTGTTATCAAATTACATATTACAACACCCAAAGACAAAAAAAGACAAAAAATGGACGAATATGAGAACCTTAAAACCCTAAACGAAAAAATAAGACGAAATGCCACGTTTTGTGTTATTCATCAAATAAAGTGGCACGAATGGTAAATAAATAATGTACGGATTATCAAAAGTGTTATCAAATTACATATTACAACACCCAAAGACAAAAAAGACAAAAATGGACGAATATGAGAACCTTAAAACCCTAAAGGAAAAAATAAGACGAAATGCCACGTTTTGTGTTATTCATCAAATAAAGTGGCACGAATGTTAAATAAATAATGTACGGATTATTAAAAGTGTTATCAAATTACATATTACAACACCCAAAGACAAAAAAGACAAAAAAGGACGAATATGAGAACCTTAAAACCCTAAACGAAAAAATAAGACGAAATGCCACGTTTTGTGTTATTCATCAAATAAAGTGGCACGAATGGTAAATAAATAATGTACGGATTATCAAAAGTGTTATCAAATTACATATTACAACACCCAAAGACAAAAAAAGACAAAAAGGACGAATATGAGAACCTTAAAAACCCTAAACGAAAAAATAAGACGAAATGCCACGTTTTGTGTTATTCATCAAATAAAGTGGCACGAATGGTAAATAAATAATGTACGGATTATCAAAAGTGTTATCAAATTACATATTACAACACCCAAAGACAAAAAAAGACAAAAAAGGACGAATATGAGAACCTTAAAACCCTAAACGAAAAAATAAGACGAAATGCCACGTTTTGTGTTATTCATCAAATAAAGTGGCACGAATGGTAAATAATAATGTACGGATTATCAAAAGTGTTATCAAATTACATATTACAACACCCAAAAGACAAAAAAAGACAAAAATGGACGAATATGAGAACCTTAAAACCCTAAACGAAAAAATAAGACGAAATGCCACGTTTTGTGTTATTCATCAAATAAAGTGGCACGAATGGTAAATAAATAATGTACGGATTATCAAAAGTGTTATCAAATTACATATTACAACACCCAAAGACAAAAAAAGACAAAAATGGACGAATATGAGAACCTTAAAACCCTAAAGGAAAAAATAAGACGAAATGCCACGTTTTGTGTTATTCATCAAATAAAGTGGCACGAATGTTAAATAAATAATGTACGGATTATTAAAAGTGTTATCAAATTACATATTACAACACCCAAAGACAAAAAAAGACAAAAAAGGACGAATATGAGAACCTTAAAACCCTAAACGAAAAAATAAGACGAAATGCCACGTTTTGTGTTATTCATCAAATAAAGTTGCACGAATGTTAAATAAATAATGCACGGATTATTAAAAGTGTTATCAAATTACATATTACAACACCCAAAGACAAAAAAGACAAAAAGGACGAATATGAGAACCTTAAAACCCTAAACGAAAAAATAAGACGAAATGCCACGTTTTGTGTTAATCATCAAATAAAGTGGCACGAATGGTAAATAAATAATGTACGGATTATCAAAAGTGTTATCAAATTACATATTTCAACACCCAAACACAAAAAAACACAAAAAAGGACGAATTTGAGAACCTTAAAACCCTAAACGAAAAAATAAGACGAAATGCCACGTTTTGTGTTATTCATCAAATAAAGTTGCACGAATGTTAAATAAATAATGCACGGATTATTAAAAGTGTTATCAAATTACATATTACAACACCCAAAGACAAAAAAAGACAAAAAAGGACGAATATGAGAACCTTAAAACCCTAAACGGTAAAATAAGACGAAATGCCACGTTTTGTGTTATTCATCAAATAAAGTGGCACGAATGGTAAATAAATAATGTACGGATTATCAAAAGTGTTATCAAATTACATATTTCAACACCCAAAGACAAAAAAACACAAAAAATGACGAATTTGAGAACCTTTAAACCCTAAACGAAAAAATAAGACGAAATGCCACGTTTTGTGTTATTCATCAAATAAAGTGGCACGAATGTTAAATAAATAATGCACGGATTATCAAAAGTGTTATGAAATTACATGTTACAACACCCAAAGACAAAAAAAGACAAAAAAGGACGAATATGAGAACCTTAAAACCCTAAACGAAAAAATAAAACGAAATGCCACGTTTTGTGTTATTCATCAAATAAAGTTGCACGAATGTTAAATAAATAATGCACGGATTATTAAAAGTGTTATCAAATTACATATTACAACACCCAAAGGAAAAAAATGACAAAAAAAGACAAAAAAGGACGAATATGAGAACCTTAAAACCCTAAACGAAAAAATAAGACGAAATGCCACGTTCTGTGTTATTCATCAAATAAAGTTGCACGAATGTTAAATAAATAATGCACGGATTATTAAAAGTGTTATCAAATTACATATTACAACACCCAAAGACAAAAAAAGACAAAAAAGGACGAATATGAGAACCTTAAAACCCTAAACGAAAAAATAAGACGAAATGCCACGTTTTGTGTTATTCATCAAATAAAGTGGCACGAATGGTAAATAAATAATGTACGGATTATCAAAAGTGTTATCAAATTACATATTACAACACCCAAAGACAAAAAAACACAAAAAAGGACGAATTTGAGAACCTTAAAACCCTAAACGAAAAAATAAGACGAAATGCCACGTTTTGTGTTATTCATCAAATAAAGTGGCACGAATGGTAAATAAATAATGTATGGATTATCAAAAGTGTTATCAAATTACATATTACAACACCCAAAGACAAAAAATGACAAAAAAAGACAAAAATGGACGAATATGAGAACCTTAAAACCCTAAAGGAAAAAATAAGACGAAATGCCACGTTTTGTGTTATTCATCAAATAAAGTGGCACGAATGTTAAATAAATAATGTACGGATTATTAAAAGTGTTATCAAATTACATATTACAAGACTCTATTTCTTTTTAGTTATCGTTTTAGTCATTTGCATTTCATGGCTGGCTTCGTAGTTTCACGTTCGGTGTTCGTTCTTTTGCTTCTCTTTTCTTTCTCTGAAGCAAGAGAATTTTTGCTAAATGGCAAACATAACTCTTGGAAAATTCCTTCTTCTCAAGATGAATTTAATCATTGGGCTCATAAAGTTCGATTCCAAATTGGAGATTCTATAGTTATGGAGTACGATCGAAAATCCGACTCGATTCTTGAAGTGAACGAACAAGACTACAAGAAGTGCAAGAAGACGAAGCCAATCGAGTCATACGAAGATGGAAAGACCTCAATTGATCTCAACAGGTCTGGTTGGTTCTACTTCATTAGTGGAGGTGATGGTCATTGTGAAAAAGGCCAGAAATTAGCTATTGAAGTCTTGAATGCAAAACATGCAATCAGCAAGGGTCCATCATCTTCGCCTTCGCCTTCACCTCCATCTCCATCTCCCAAGGGGTCGTTCGAAGACGATTTTGGTGGTGCTCCGGTGCCGGCTCCTGTTGCAATCACAAGGGCTAGTGATACTCGTGGATTGAAGATGACTACTAGTGGAATTTTTATGGCTTGCATTTGGTCTTTTTTGGTGATGGCAACTTTGGTCTAGTTAGATTTATTTCAACAAGTCAATAAATTATATGTACAATGATATTGTTTATTTATTTGCTTTAATTTCCTACTTCTATGTATTTTTAAGAATGATGCTCGAGTTATAATGATTTGTTTTGAAGTTTCAAAAAAAAAAAAAAATTACATATTACAACACCCAAAGACAAAAAAAGACAAAAAAGGACGAATATGAGAACCTTAAAACCCTAAACGAAAAAATAAGAAGAAATGCCACGTTTTGTGTTATTCGTCAAATAAAGTGGCACGAATGGTAAATAAATAATGTACGGATTATCAAAAGTGTTATCAAATTACATATTACAACACCCAAAGACAAAAAAACACAAAAAAGGACGAATTTGAGAACCTTAAAACCCTAAACGAAAAAATAAGACGAAATGCCACGTTTTGTGTTATTCATCAAATAAAGTGGCACGAATGGTAAATAAATAATGTACGGATTATCAAAAATGTTATCAAATTACATATTACAACACCCAAAGAAAAAAAAACACAAAAAATGACGAATTTGAGAACCTTAAAACCCTAAACGAAAAAATAAGACGAAATGCCATGTTTTGTGTTATTCATCAAATAAAGTGGCACGAATGGTAAGTAAATAATGTACGGATTATCAAAAGTGTTATCAAATTACATATTACAACACCCAAAGACAAAAAAAGACAAAAATGGACGAATATGAGAACATTAAAACCCTAAAGGAAAAAATAAGACGAAATGCCACGTTTTGTGTTATTCATCAAATAAAGTGGCACGAATGTTAAATAACTAATGTACGGATTATTAAAAGTGTTATCAAATTACATATTACAACACCCAAAGACAAAAAAAGACAAAAAAGGACGAATATGAGAACCTTAAAACCCTAAACGAAAAAATAAAACGAAATGCCACGTTTTGTGTTATTCATCAAATAAAGTTGCACGAATGTTAAATAAATAATGCACGGATTATTAAAAGTGTTATCAAATTACATATTACAACACCCAAAGACAAATAAAGACAAAAAAGGACCAATTTGAGAACCTTAAAACCCTAAACGAAAAAATAAGACGAAATGCCACGTTTTGTGTTATTCATCAAATAAAGTGGCACGAATGGTAAATAAATAATGTACGGATTATCAAAAGTGTTATCAAATTACATACTACAACACCCAAAGACAAAAAAACACAAAAAAGGACGAATTTGAGAACCTTAAAATCCTAAACGAAAAAATAAGACGAAATGCCACGTTTTGTGTTATTCATCAAATAAAGTGGCACGAATGGTAAATAAATAATGTACGGATTATCAAAAGTGTTATCAAATTACATATTAATATTACAACACCCAAAGACAAAAAAAGATAAAAAAAGACAAAAATGGACGAATATGAGAACCTTAAAACCCTAAACGAAAAAATAAGACGAAATGCCACGTTTTGTGTTATTCATCAAATAAAGTGGCACGAATGGTAAATAAATAATGTACGGATTATCAAAAGTGATATCAAATTACATATTACAACACCCAAAGACAAAAAAAGACAAAAATGGACGAATATGAGAACCTTAAAACCCTAAAGGAAAAAATAAGACGAATTCCACGTTTTGTGTTATTCATCAAATAAAGTGGCACGAACGTTAAATAAATAATGTACGGATTTTTAAAAGTGTTATCAAATTACATATTACAACACCCAAAGACAAAAAAAGACAAAAAAGGACGAATATGAGAACCTTAAAACCCTAAACGAACAAATAAGACGAAATGCCACGTTTTGTGTTATTCATCCAATAAAGTGGCACGAATGGTAAATAAATAATGTACGGATTATCAAAAGTGTTATCAAATTACATATTACAACACCCAAAGACAAAAAAAGACAAAAAAGACAAATATGGACGAATATGAGAACCTTAAAACCCTAAACGAAAAAATAAGACGAAATGCCACGTTTTGTGTTATTCATCAAATAAAGTGGTACGAATGGTAAATAAATAATGTACGGATTATCAAAAGTGTTATCAAATTACATATTGCAACACCCAAAGACAAAAAAAGACAAAAATGGACGAATATGAGAACCTTAAAACCGTAAAGGAAAAAATAAGACGAAATGCCACGTTTTGTGTTATTCATCAAATAAAGTGGCACGAATGTTAAATAAATAATGCACGGATTATCAAAAGTGTTATCAAATTACATATTACGACACCTAAAGACAAAAAAAGACAAAAAAAGGACGAATATGAGAACCTTAAAACCCTAAGTGAAACAATAAGACGATGAAATGCCACGTTTTGTGTTATTCATCAAATAAAGTGGCACGAATGTTAAATAAATAATGCACGGATTATTAAAAGTGTTATCAAATTACATATTACAACACCCAAAGACAAAAAAAGACAAAAATGGACGAATATGAGAACCTTAAAACCCTAAACGAAAAAATAAGACGAAATGCCACGTTTTGTGTTATTCATCACTAAAGTGGCACGAATGTTAAATAAATAATGTATGGATTATTAAAAGTGTTATCAAATTACATATTACAACACCCAAAGACAAAAAAAGACAAACAAGGACGAATATGAGAACCTTAAAACACAAAACGAAAAAATAAGACGAAATGCCACGTTTTGTGTTATTCGTCAAATAAAGTGGCACGAATGGTAAATAAATAATGTACGGATTATCAAAAGTGTTATCAAATTACATATTACAACACCCAAAGACAAAAAAAGACAAAAAAAGACAAAAATGGACGAATATGAGAACCTTAAAACCCTAAACGAAAAAATAAGACGAAATGCCACGTTTTGTGTTATTCATCAAATAAAGTGGTACGAATGGTAAATAAATAATGTACGGATTATCAAAAGTGTTATCAAATTACATATTGCAACACCCAAAGACAAAAAAAGACAAAAATGGACGAATATGAGAACCTTAAAACCGTAAAGGAAAAAATAAGACGAAATGCCACGTTTTGTGTTATTCATCAAATAAAGTGGCACGAATGTTAAATAAATAATGTACGGATTATTAAAAGTGTTATCAAATTACATATTACAACATCAAATTACATATTACAACATCAAATTACATATTACAAAAAAATTACAATTACAACAACAAAAGATGAGAGCTTTTTCTCTCTAGGGTTAGGCGCCTCATCTTCATCTTTTTTTCAAAAATTTCGCTACTTCCATAGCCACCTATGGCCTCCATGGTCGATGGTGGTGCCTCCTCCCTGACCCTGCCACCTTGTGTGGTGGGGGAAACATCTACTAATGTCCACGAAAAGGATGGGAGCAATCTGATTTTGATTCAAAATTCAAATTTCGCAAAACCCTATTTTTGAAAATTTGAATGGTGCCAATCCAATTCTGTCCAAATCGCATGGATTCTCCAACAACCCTGACTCGGTTTCATCCTCTCCCTCACCTATCTTATTGACTAATACTGCAGGAGTGGCTGGATGTGGAGAATTGTCCAATCCCGATTTGGATTCCAATGTTTTGTGTGCAACCCTAGTCGCATACCTAGGGCTCTTGCTGCTTGCTGATCTGAGGGTCATGGGGTGGTGGCTTTGGGGGCTGATTCTGAGGTTCATGCCAATCAGAATGTGCTCACAAATCCCATATTGGATGTGGTCTCTATGGGCTTCAATGGTGGTGGTATGGATGAAGGCTTGGTGGATCCGCATTCTGCCACCACCAATTCGCTTGGACCTTCAAACTGTCATGTGTCTACGCAAGGTTTGAGGGCTGGAAGGGACCTTACTCCTCCTAACATTAGTGGTTCGAATCATATGGCTGCTGGATTGGGTTTGGACGTTCACCCCGTTAAAAACCCTATTGGATGGCCCCTTGGAACAAACGGAGCTGCTGGTGGCGCCACCCCTGGTGGTGGTGCTGTTACGCTGTCCACCCCATCCCATGGTCCCTCCCCCAGCCAGCCCATGGGTGATGCCCTGGGCATTGGGGCCGTGGGCTTGAAGGACTCGCATCAGGCTAACCCTAGTCCCCATACGCGGCAGGGTCCTGCCCTAGGACGCCTGGCCGAGCCTAGGGAGGCTTCCCCTGGGATCCTGGGCAGTGTGGCTGCGCCCAGTGGTGCCCTGGTGCACGAGGCTGCTACGGTGGATACGTCTAAGGAGACTCAATGTAGCTCGATTGGTCAAGGCGCGAAGGAGCCTCAAGGCGCGAAGGAGATTCAATGCAGCTTAGATTTTCCTAGCCTTGAAGAGAGCCTACGGACCAAGGGCAGCTCTCTACCAGGTGCTGGTTCCTCGTCAAAGTCGGTGCGCTTCATGGACCACCCTAAGCAACACACCAAGGTCATGAATGATGGCACCTTGCTAAGTAAGTCAGTTGGTACTCTTGCTGCACCCGTGCCACCTCATAAGATTGGAATCAATCATGGGAAAGGAGCTGGAACGTGTGGGCACGGGACTAACGAGGCCGTGGAGGGTCCTAACATGGCATCCAGGGGCGTGGAAATCAGCCGTTCCTATGCCCAAACCGTGAATAGGGCAGTTCATACTCCTCTGCCTCGTCGTGACAGTACCAGGAGATACGACATACCTCACCCCGTGACACTAGCCCCAACTGCAACGGTGAATGGTAAGCCTACGGTCATCTTTTCGGCGGATGACAAGGTACGCTTTTTATCCTCTATGAAGCATAGTGTTAGTGGGTAAATTTTCTCATGGTAGGCCTGCTATTAGTGACTTAAGGGAATTCTTTATCAATTTAAAATTGAAGGGTGAATATAATTTCTCTATCTATGATTCTCGTCACTTAATTGTTGAATGTGCTTTGCTGGACGACTATGTGAGACTCTGGATGCGTGTGACATGGTTTATTAATGGTCATCCTATGCGTATGTTCAAGTGGTCGCCCACTTTTGATGCTTCTATTGAGTCCTCTATTTGCCCGATTTGGATAAATTTGCCTAGGCTTCCTATTTACATGTATTCAGAGGAGGCTTTATTATCTATTGCTAGTAGTGTTGGTGGTCCGCTGTGTATTGATCACCTTAACACTACTAGAACTCAGTTAGGGTGTGCTAGTGTTTGTGTTGAGCTTGATGTAGCACAGCCTCAGCCTGCTGAGATCATGGTTCGATTTGAGCATGCCCTAGCTAGCGGGAAAGTTGTTCGTGATGAGTTTGTTCAGAAAGTTACTTATGAGGATATGCCTCGTTATTGCTCTACATGCTGTCATCTGGGCCATGACCAAGCTCAGTGCAAGTTTGGGGTTGCCCCTTCAGTCCAGAGGCAATCCAACCCTGTGGTGCAGAAGGAACTACAACTGCCTACCCGTTTGGACAAAGGTAAGCATATTGAAGGTGCGGTCCAATCTGATGCTCCCAGGAGGCGTAGAAGGCGGGGGCGTAAGACTACGACTTGGAAAGCAAAGGAGAGGGTTGAGCACCCTCCTGAGAAACCACACCACGCTGATCAGGTCCAGCTCGCCCAACCCTTGGCTATCCTGGCCCGGACAGAAGACGGGCCCAATGCACACACGACTAACGAGGCCTTGGAAGGCTCTAGCAAGATCAGCATGGGCGTGGAAATCCAGCAACCCAATGCCCAAACCGCTCGGAGGCCGTCTCCAGCTCCTCAGCCCCGAAATGACAGTACCAGGCCTCATACAGTGACCATAGTCCCTGACCAAGTTTCAAACGAGGCCATGGAAGGCACTAGAAAGAACAGCATAGGCGTAGAAATCCGCCAGTCACATGGCCAAACCGTTCAGAGGCAGTCTCCAGCTCCTAAGGCCTGACCTGACAGTACCGGGCCTCAGACAGTCTCCATAGCTTCTGACTTAGTTTCTGCTGTTGAGCCCAGAGAAGCTATTGTGGCCAGGGAGTTGTCTATCCCGAGTGGTGCACCTTCCAGTGAGTCTCCATCTACAGCTGTATCAGAGACATGGACAGTAGTTCCCCCCAAATCTTGTGCAAAGAGCAGTAGCCCACCCTTGCAGAACGTCTCAGTAGCCACGCAGAACAGATTTGTAGACTTGGAAAAGCTTGATGTTTTTGATGATATTAGTGTCTCTCGAGGTGCTTCTTCCCTACCAAGCTCCCCCAGGGCCTCTGCTCGTAAGAAAGGTATTGATATTCAGAGCTTCATGACGAGCTACAGACAGAGCTCGAAGAGTGTCTCCAGGTCCATACGTCCCCGACGCCACACTTTTCCTTTGGACCAGTCACATATTTTGAAGGACGGGCGGGGCCTTACCAATGTCGAATAAAATACTTTGTTGGAATCTACGCGGGGTTGGCAATTCTCCTACTCGTAGACGCATTCAGTCTCTTCGGCGGCTTCATAAATTCAATATCTTATGTATTCAGGAGCCCATGATATCTGTTAAAAAATTGCCCATGTTAAGTAAGAAGCTACACTTTTCTTCTGGTACTGCTAATGTCTCCAATAAAATTTGGTTGCTGTGGGGTGATGATCACGCTATCCATATTCTGCGTGATGAGTCCCAGATGTTACATGTTCGAGTGTCGACAGTAGGGGCGGAGGATTTCTATCTCACAGTGGTTTATGCGGCATGCGCCCCCTCTGACCGTAGAGCACTTTGGAGCACTCTGACTGAGGTGGCGGACCCTGGTCTCCCTTGGGTTGTTATGGGGGATTTTAACTGCGTCTTGTCTAATAGTGAAATCTCAGGCTGCCGCCCTCAGCCTAGTATGGACGAGTTTGTTCAGTGTGTTGTGGGTTGCAACTTGGAGGATGCTGGTTACACTGGTTCGGATTTCACATGGGTTCAGGGGACGAAGTTTAAACGGTTGGACAGAGTTCTCACTAATCCAGGCTTTGTAGAGGTTTTCTCAGCTATTAGTGTACGTCATCTTCCTCGTACAGGTTCAGATCATGCACCCCTTTTGGTCGAATGTAAGAAAGGGGGCGAATTCTACAAATCTAGCTTTCGCTTTCAAAATATGTGGGTGCAGCACGAAGGATGCAGGCCTTTGGTGGCGTCCTCATGGGCTAAGCCATCTTGGGGTGATGATATTAACAAATTTTGGCAAAAACTAAAGCGTCTCAAAGGGGAGCTCAAAGAATGGAATACCAGTACATTTGGTAATGTGTTCTCTAGGGTTGAGCAATTAGAGGATGAGGTTGCTATTTGCGAAGCTAAGTTTGAGGATTCTCCAAATGACCACACTCGGGCTACTCTGCAATTGGCTAAGGCAAACCACCTTAGATGGTTGTCTATGGAGGATGCGTACTGGAGGCAGAAGAGTAGTTGCCACTGGTTAAAAGAGGGAGACAAATCTACAAGGTTCTTTCACTCTTATGTTAAGCAACGCCGCAAAAGGAATCACATCTCGGGCACTTTGCAAAATGATGTATGGATTACTGATAAGCAGGAACTCGCGGACTCTGCGATAAGTTACTTTCAGGACTTATTTAAAGAGGAAGACATTGATGAGGCTGCCTTGGTTGATTGCATTCCTTCGCTCATTACAGCAGAGGACAACTGTATGTTGATGGCTCGCCCTAACAATAGTGAAATTCGGGAGGCGGTTTTTGGACTTAGCAAGGACAGCGCCGCAGGAGTTGATGGATTTAATGGGGTCTTCTACCAGACCTTTTGGGATATCATCGAGTATGATCTGGTAGCTGCGGTCACGGCTTTTTTTTTGGGGGCGAAAATGCCTAAGGGTGCTACTTCTACGTCTCTCTGCCTTATCCCAAAATCTGTTGGTGCACAGACTTGGTCTCAGTTCCGGCCTATAAGTTTGTGTACTTTCTTCAACAAAGTCATTACTAAGGTCATTAATACCAGACTGGGGTCCTTGCTTCCCAAGATTATCTCTCCAATGCAGGCTGGGTTTGTCAATGGCCGAAGTATCTATGATAACATTATGTTGGCTCAAGAACTCACTCATGAGATTGATCGCTCTTCCAGGGGAGGCAACGTCATCCTAAAGCTTGATATGATGAAGGCTTTTGATCGGTTGTCGTGGAAGTTTTTGAGGAAGATTCTATCAGCATTTGGGTTCACTCCGGAATGGGTGGATCTTGTGGTGGGTTGTATTGATCAATCTTGGCTCTCCGTTATGATTAATGGCGAACTTCAAGGTTACTTCCACGCTCACAAAGGTGTTCGTCAAGGCGACCCACTTTCTCCAGCTCTCTTCATCCTTGCTCAAGAATATCTCCTTCGGGGTCTCGCTCTCCTTCACGAGCAGAACCCTGACATTCAATACAATGGTGGAGGAGCTGTGGTTGTGCCTTGCTTAGCATTCGCTGATGATTGTGTACTCTTTTGCAATGCTAAGGGAAGCTCTCTCAAGATTATTATGGATTGGCTGGCTCATTATCAGGCTGTCTCAGGTCAGCGAATCAGCGCTACGAAGAGTTCGTGTATTGTCTCTAGTAAAGCCAGTGTTGCTCGAGCTACTATTGTTGAACAGGCTACTGGTTTCTCTAGGGAAAAACTTCCCTTTCTATATTTAGGGACCCCTATCTTCAAAGGTCGTCGCAGGTGCTTTCTGTTTGATCAGCTGTCTGACAAATTGTCAAGTAAGATTACAAACTGGGCTGCGACACAAATTTCCTATGGTGGGCGCCTTACTCTGCTCCAAACAGTATTGATGGCGCAACCTCTTCACATCCTTCATACCATTGGTCTTCCGTTGGGCACGGGGAAAAAGATTCAGAATATTTGTAATGGCTTCTTATGGGGTAAGCATCGTTGGGCTAAATGGGATCGTGAATGTATTGGTTATGCTGAAGGGGGTCTCAATGTTAAGTCCTTAAGCATAATCAGCCAGGTGTGTAGTATTAAAGCATGGGTGAGATTCAGAATGGGTAATTCCTTATGGAGTGAGTTCATGAAGTCCAAGTACTGCAGCTTGTATGATCCAGCAGACGCTAAAATCTATCCGGGTCACTCGAGTTGCTGGAAATTTATCACTCAGGGGCGTGAGTACGCGGAGCCTCGCCTACACTGGATCCTTGGTGAGGGACGTTGCAGGTTTTGGCATGATTCCTGGATGATTGAGGGACTTCCAGTACCACTTCCTACGCATCACAGGGATCCTAAGCTGCGGGTGCAGGATGTATGGGTTAATGGTGAGTGGGATGTTACTAAGCTTCGCGAGATGGTTGATGCGCACACGCTTTCAGCTATTATCGCTACTCCTTTCCAGCTAGGGACACGCGATACTTTGGTTTGGAAAGATGCACCTAATGGGGAATTCAGCTTCGCAGCTGTCTACAAATCCCTTGCTGTTAGAGGGCCCCCTATTCGACTCTTTGATTCCTTGTGGCATAGCTCTTTCCCCCCTGCCATGTCTATGCTTGCATGGAGAGTTTGCAATAATCTGATTCCTGTTGACGTTCGGATGCAGCACAAAGGAGTTCAATTGGTGTCTAAGTGTGTTTGCTGCGACCAAGTTGAGACCTTGGAACATGTTTTTTTAGAAAATGTTGTTGCCAGAGAAGTTTGGGCGTACTTAGGATCTATGTTTGGGGTTTTTAATCTTCAGTTCAGGTCCATCAGTCATATCTTTGAGGTTTGGAGCTTGAGTACTTTGCATCAGGGTCACATTCGTAAGCTCATTCCTATTGTTGCTCTCTATGCTATTTGGGAGGCTCGCAACAAGGCTAAGCATCAAGGAGTGGAGTTCCGATCTTCACAGATTCTGGGTCGTATCAAATGGATCATCACGTCTTGGTGTGGAGCAAGGTATGGTCGGTTAGCAGCCTGGAAAGGGGATCTTGAGGTTGCCCGGAAGTGGAACTGCTTCATTGTTGGGGCAAGTGAACGTGGATGGCTCTTACGGGTTAGCAAGTGCGGGTGCTGGGGCAATCCTTCGGGACGACCAAGGGGCCATGCTTTGGGCGTCCTCTACTCCTATTGTGGCAGCTTCCCCCTTTGAAGCTGAGCTACGGACTCTTATTGTTGCTCTTTCTTGGTGTTTGGAACGCTCTGTTACTCATTTGGAGGTTGAAACGGACTCGACCCAGCTCTTTCACGCTCTTGTCCATTCCAGAGGGCCTTGGCAGTTGAGATCACAAATCATGGAAGCTCAACGGCTTGTGAAGGCTACGGATGCTGATATGCACCATACCTGGAGGGAAGGAAACCACGCAGCGGACTTTATGGCCAAGTTAGCTGCCACTACTAGTACTTCCTATCATTGGCACCCAGGAGAAGAGTCTCCTCGCCTTCGGGCCATTGTTCGCTTGGAGCAGCTTGGCGTTCCCTACATTCGTAAGGGGCATGGCTAACTTTTGTTTGCAGGTACTGCGTTGGCTTTCACTTCTTTTTGCAGGTACCACATGGAGAGGTTGTCTGGGAGCTAGGAAACCTGCGGGAGGAATATCTACCGGAAGAGACGCACCCAGAGCTTTACGGCTTGCTGAGATACTTGTTTATTTTTTATTTTGCTGTGTGTGCTCATATTGTTTTGGCTAGGGGCACTTTATTCATTCTGTATAGGGAGCTTTTTGTTGCTTAATCCTGGGTGTTTTCTAGCACATGAGGACGGGAGGGGACGTAGGAGTCTTTACTTCTACAACCCCTCCCCTGCTCGCTAGACTTCTTGGGATTTTGCTCTAAAAAGCTCCATTATTTAGTTTATAGTGTGTTTCAACTTTTGATACTGCGATTCGTTCGCATGACTCTGTATTATTTGTTTTCTTAACACGTAAACCCCTCGTTGGGTTTAGCTTAAAAAAAAAAAAAAATTACATATTACAACACCCAAAGACAAAAAAAGACAAAAAAGGACGAATATGAGAACCTTAAAACCCTAAACGAAAAAATAAGACGAAATGTCACGTTTTGTGTTATTCATCAAATAAAGTGGCACGAATGGTAAATAAATAATGTACGGATTATCAAAAGTGTTATCAAATTACATATTGCAACACCCGAAGACAAAAAAAGACAAAAATGGACGAATATGAGAACCTTAAAACCCTAAAGGAAAAAATAAGACGAAATGCCACGTTTTGTGTTATTCATCAAATAAAGTGGCACGAATGTTAAATAAATAATGTACGGATTATTAAAATTGTTATCAAATTACATATTACAACACCCAAAGACAAAAAAAGACAAAAAAGGACGAATATGAGAACCTTAAAACCCTAAACGAAAAAATAAGACGAAATGTCACGTTTTGTGTTATTCATCAAATAAAGTGGCACGAATGTTAAATAAATAATGCACGGATTATTAAAAGTGTTATCAAATTACATATTACAACACCCAAAGACAAAAAAAGACAAAAAAGGACGAATATGAGAACCTTAAAACCCTAAACGAAAAAATAAGACGAAATGCCACGTTTTGTGTTATTCATCAAATAAAGTGGCACGAATGTTAAATAAATAATGCACGGATTATTAAAAGTGTTATCAAATTACATATTACAACACCCAAAGACAAAAAAAGACAAAAAAGGACGAATATGAGAACCTTAAAACCCTAAACGAAAAAATAAGACGAAATGCTACGTTTTGTGTTATTCATCAAATAAAGTGGCACGAATGGTAAATAAATAATGTACGGATTATCAAAAGTGTTATCAAATTACATATTACAACACCCAAAGACAACAAAAGACAAAAAAGGACGAATATGAGAACCTTAAAACCCTAAACGAAAAAATAAGACGAAATGCCACGTTTTGTGTTATTCATCAAATAAAGTGGCACGAATGGTAAATAAATAATGCACGGATTATCAAAAGTGTTATCAAATTACATATTACGACACCTAAAGACAAAAAAAGACAAAAAAAGGACGAATATGAGAACCTTAAAACCCTAAATGAAACAATAAGACGATGAAATGCCACGTTTTGTGTTATTCATCAAATAAAGTGGCACGAATGTTAAATAAATAATGCACGGATTATTAAAAGTGTTATCAAATTACATATTACAACACCCAAAGACAAAAAAGACAAAAAAGGACGAATATGAGAACCTTAAAACCCTAAACGAAAAAATAAGACGAAATGTCACGTTTTGTGTTATTCATCAAATAAAGTGGCACGAATGGTAAATAAATAATGTACGGATTATCAAAAGTGTTATCAAATTACATATTGCAACACCCGAAGACAAAAAAAGACAAAAATGGACGAATATGAGAACCTTAAAACCCTAAAGGAAAAAATAAGACGAAATGCCACGTTTTGTGTTATTCATCAAATAAAGTAGCACGAATGTTAAATAAATAATGTACGGATTATTAAAAGTGTTATCAAATTACATATTACAACACCCAAAGACAAAAAAAGACAAAAAAGGACGAATATGAGAACCTTAAAACCCTAAATGAAAAAATAAGACGAAATGCCACGTTTTGTGTTATTCATCAAATAAAGTGGCACGAATGTTAAATAAATAATGCACGGATTATTAAAAGTGTTATCAAATTACATATTACAATACCCAAAGACCAAAAAGACAAAAAAGGACGAATATGAGAACCTTAAAACCCTAAACGAAAAAATAAGACGAAATGCCACGTTTTGTGTTATTCATCAAATAAAGTGGCACGAATGTTAAATAAATAATGCACGGATTATTAAAAGTGTTATCAAATTACATATTACAACACCCAAAGACAAAAAAAGACAAAAAAGGACGAATATGAGAACCTTAAAACCCTAAACGAAAAAATAAGACGAAATGCCACGTTTTGTGTTATTCATCAAATAAAGTGGCACGAATGGTAAATAAATAATGTACGGATTACCAAAAGTGTTATCAAATTACATATTACAACACCCAAAGACAACAAAATACAAAAAAGGACGAATATGAGAACCTTAAAACCCTAAACGAAAAAATAAGACGAAATGCCACGTTTTGTGTTATTCATCAAATAAAGTGGCACGAATGGTAAATAAATAATGCACGGATTATCAAAAGTGTTATCAAATTACATATTACGACACCTAAAGACAAAAAAAGACAAAAAAAGGACAAATATGAGAACCTTAAAACCCTAAATGAAAAAATAAGACGAAATGCCACGTTTTGTGTTATTCATCAAATAAAGTGGCACGAATGTTAAATAAATAATGCACGGATTATTAAAAGTGTTATCAAATTACATATTACGACACCTAAAGACAAAAAAAGACAAAAAAAGGACAAATATGAGAACCTTAAAACCCTAAATGAAACAATAAGACGATGAAATGCCACGTTTTGTGTTATTCATCAAATAAAGTGGCACGAATGGTAAATAAATAATGCACGGATTATCAAAAGTGTTATCAAATTACATATTACGACACCTAAAGACAAAAAAAGACAAAAAAAGGACGAATATGAGAACCTTAAAACCCTAAATGAAACAATAAGACGATGAAATGCCACGTTTTGTGTTATTCATCAAATAAAGTGGCACGAATGTTAAATAAATAATGCACGGATTATTAAAAGTGTTATCAAATTACATATTACAACACCCAAAGACAAAAAAAGACAAAAAAGGACGAATATGAGAACCTTAAAACCCTAAACGAAAAAATAAGACGAAATGTCACGTTTTGTGTTATTCATCAAATAAAGTGGCACGAATGGTAAATAAATAATGTACGGATTATCAAAAGAGTTATCAAATTACATATTGCAATACCCAAAGACCAAAAAAGACAAAAAAGGACGAATATGAGAACCTTAAAACCCTAAACGAAAAAATAAGACGAAATGCCACGTTTTGTGTTATTCATCAAATAAAGTGGCACGAATGTTAAATAAATAATGCACGGATTATTAAAAGTGTTATCAAATTACATATTACAACACCCAAAGACAAAAAAAGACAAAAAAGGACGAATATGAGAACCTTAAAACCCTAAACGAAAAAATAAGACGAAATGCCACGTTTTGTGTTATTCATCAAATAAAGTGGCACGAATGGTAAATAAATAATGTACGGATTACCAAAAGTGTTATCAAATTACATATTACAACACCCAAAGACAACAAAATACAAAAAAGGACGAATATGAGAACCTTAAAACCCTAAACGAAAAAATAAGACGAAATGCCACGTTTTGTGTTATTCATCAAATAAAGTGGCACGAATGGTAAATAAATAATGCACGGATTATCAAAAGTGTTATCAAATTACATATTACGACACCTAAAGACAAAAAAAGACAAAAAAAGGACAAATATGAGTACCTTAAAACCCTAAATGAAACAATAAGACGATGAAATGCCACGTTTTGTGTTATTCATCAAATAAAGTGGCACGAATGGTAAATAAATAATGCACGGATTATCAAAAGTGTTATCAAATTACATATTACGACACCTAAAGACAAAAAAAGACAAAAAAAGGACGAATATGAGAACCTTAAAACCCTAAATGAAACAATAAGACGATGAAATGCCACGTTTTGTGTTATTCATCAAATAAAGTGGCACGAATGTTAAATAAATAATGCACGGATTATTAAAAGTGTTATCAAATTACATATTACAACACCCAAAGACAAAAAAAGACAAAAAAGGACGAATATGAGAACCTTAAAACCCTAAACGAAAAAATAAGACGAAATGCCACGTTTTGTGTTATTCATCAAATAAAGTGGCACGAATGGTAAATAAATAATGTACGGATTACCAAAAGTGTTATCAAATTACATATTACAACACCCAAAGACAACAAAATACAAAAAAGGACGAATATGAGAACCTTAAAACCCTAAACGAAAAAATAAGACGAAATGCCACGTTTTGTGTTATTCATCAAATAAAGTGGCACGAATGGTAAATAAATAATGCACGGATTATCAAAAGTGTTATCAAATTACATATTACGACACCTAAAGACAAAAAAAGACAAAAAAGGACAAATATGAGAACCTTAAAACCCTAAATGAAACAATAAGACGATGAAATGCCACGTTTTGTGTTATTCATCAAATAAAGTGGCACGAATGGTAAATAAATAATGCACGGATTATCAAAAGTGTTATCAAATTACATATTACGACACCTAAAGACAAAAAAAGGACGAATATGAGAACCTTAAAACCCTAAATGAAACAATAAGACGATGAAATGCCACGTTTTGTGTTATTCATCAAATAAAGTGGCACGAATGTTAAATAAATAATGCACGGATTATTAAAAGTGTTATCAAATTACATATTACAACACCCAAAGACAAAAAAAGACAAAAAAGGACGAATATGAGAACCTTAAAACCCTAAACGAAAAAATAAGACGAAATGTCACGTTTTGTGTTATTCATCAAATAAAGTGGCACGAATGGTAAATAAATAATGTACGGATTATCAAAAGAGTTATCAAATTACATATTGCAACACCCGAAGACAAAAAAAGACAAAAATGGACGAATATGAGAACCTTAAAACCCTAAAGGAAAAAATAAGACGAAATGCCACGTTTTGTGTTATTCATCAAATAAAGTGGCACGAATGTTAAATAAATAATGTACGGATTATTAAAAGTGTTATCAAATTACATATTACAACACCCAAAGACAAAAAAAGACAAAAAAGGACGAATATGAGAACCTTAAAACCCTAAATGAAAAAATAAGACGAAATGCCACGTTTTGTGTTATTCATCAAATAAAGTGGCACGAATGTTAAATAAATAATCCACGGATTATTAAAAGTGTTATCAAATTACATATTACAATACCCAAAGACCAAAAAAGACAAAAAAGGACGAATATGAGAACCTTAAAACCCTAAACGAAAAAATAAGACGAAATGCCACGTTTTGTGTTATTCATCAAATAAAGTGGCACGAATGTTAAATAAATAATGCACGGATTATTAAAAGTGTTATCAAATTACATATTACAACACCCAAAGACAAAAAAAGACAAAAAAGGACGAATATGAGAACCTTAAAACCCTAAACGAAAAAATAAGACGAAATGCCACGTTTTGTGTTATTCATCAAATAAAGTGGCACGAATGGTAAATAAATAATGTACGGATTACCAAAAGTGTTATCAAATTACATATTACAACACCCAAAGACAACAAAATACAAAAAAGGACGAATATGAGAACCTTAAAACCCTAAACGAAAAAATAAGACGAAATGCCACGTTTTGTGTTATTCATCAAATAAAGTGGCACGAATGGTAAATAAATAATGCACGGATTATCAAAAGTGTTATCAAATTACATATTACGACACCTAAAGACAAAAAAAGACAAAAAAAGGACAAATATGAGAACCTTAAAACCCTAAATGAAACAATAAGACGATGAAATGCCACGTTTTGTGTTATTCATCAAATAAAGTGGCACGAATGGTAAATAAATAATGCACGGATTATCAAAAGTGTTATCAAATTACATATTACGACACCTAAAGACAAAAAAAGACAAAAAAAAGGACGAATATGAGAACCTTAAAACCCTAAATGAAACAATAAGACGATGAAATGCCACGTTTTGTGTTATTCATCAAATAAAGTGGCACGAATGTTAAATAAATAATGCACGGATTATTAAAAGTGTTATCAAATTACATACTACAACACCCAAAGACAAAAAAAGACAAAAAAGGACGAATATGAGAACCTTAAAACCCTAAACGAAAAAATAAGACGAAATGTCACGTTTTGTGTTATTCATCAAATAAAGTGGCACGAATGGTAAATAAATAATGTACGGATTATCAAAAGAGTTATCAAATTACATATTGCAACACCCGAAGACAAAAAAAGACAAAAATGGACGAATATGAGAACCTTAAAACCCTAAAGGAAAAAATAAGACGAAATGCCACGTTTTGTGTTATTCATCAAATAAAGTGGCACGAATGTTAAATAAATAATGTACGGATTATTAAAAGTGTTATCAAATTACATATTACAACACCCAAAGACAAAAAAAAGACAAAAAGGACGAATATGAGAACCTTAAAACCCTAAATGAAAAAATAAGACGAAATGCCACGTTTTGTGTTATTCATCAAATAAAGTGGCACGAATGTTAAATAAATAATGCACGGATTATTAAAAGTGTTATCAAATTACATATTACAATACCCAAAGACCAAAAAAGACAAAAAAGGACGAATATGAGAACCTTAAAACCCTAAACGAAAAAATAAGACGAAATGCCACGTTTTGTGTTATTCATCAAATAAAGTGGCACGAATGTTAAATAAATAATGCACGGATTATTAAAAGTGTTATCAAATTACATATTACAACACCCAAAGACAAAAAAAGACAAAAAAGGACGAATATGAGAACCTTAAAACCCTAAACGAAAAAATAAGACGAAATGCCACGTTTTGTGTTATTCATCAAATAAAGTGGCACGAATGGTAAATAAATAATGTACGGATTACCAAAAGTGTTATCAAATTACATATTACAACACCCAAAGACAACAAAATACAAAAAAGGACGAATATGAGAACCTTAAAACCCTAAACGAAAAAATAAGACGAAATGCCACGTTTTGTGTTATTCATCAAATAAAGTGGCACGAATGGTAAATAAATAATGCACGGATTATCAAAAGTGTTATCAAATTACATATTACGACACCTAAAGACAAAAAAAGACAAAAAAAGGACAAATATGAGAACCTTAAAACCCTAAATGAAACAATAAGACGATGAAATGCCACGTTTTGTGTTATTCATCAAATAAAGTGGCACGAATGGTAAATAAATAATGTACGGATTATCAAAAGTGTTATCAAATTACATATTACAACAGCCAAAGACAACAAAAGACAAAAAAGGACGAATATGAGAACCTTAAAACCCTAAACGAAAAAATAAGACGAAATGCCACGTTTTGTGTTATTCATCAAATAAAGTGGCACGAATGGTAAATAAATAATGCACGGATTATCAAAAGTGTTATCAAATTACAAATTACGACACCTAAAGACAAAAAAAGACAAAAAAATGACGAATATGAGAACCTTAAAACCCTAAATGAAACAATAAGACGATGAAATGCCACGTTTTGTGTTATTCATCAAATAAAGTGGCACGAATGTTAAATAAATAATGCACGGATTATTAAAAGTGTTATCAAATTACATATTACAACACCCAAAGACAATAAAGGACGAATATGAGAACCTTAAAACCCTAAAGGAAAAATTAAGACGAAATGCCACGTTTTGTGTTATTCATCAAATAAAGTGGCACGAATGTTAAATAAATAATGTACGAATTATTAAAAGTGTTATCAAATTACATATTACAACACCCAAAGACAAAAAAAGACAAAAAGGGACGAATATGAGAACCTTAAAACCCTAAACGAAAAAATAAGACGAAATGCCAGGGTTTTAAGGTTCTCATATTCGTCCTTTTTTGTCTTTGGGTGTTGTAATATGTAATTTGATAACACTTTTGATAATCCGTGCATTATTTATTTAACATTTGTGCCACCTTATTTGATGAATAACACAAAACGTGGCATTTCGTCTTATTTTTTCCTTTAGGGTTTTAAGGTTCTCATATTCGTCCTTTTTTGTCTTTTTTTGTCTTTGGGTGTTGTAATATGTAATTTGATAACACTTTTGATAATCCGTGCATTATTTATTTAACATTCGTGCCACTTTATTTGATGAATAACACAAAACGTGGCATTTCGTCTTATTTTTTCCTTTAGGGTTTTAAGGTTCTCATATTCGTCCTTTTTGTCTTTTTTTGTCTTTTTTGTCTTTGGGTGTTGTAATATGTAATTTGATAACACTTTTGATAATCCGTGCATTATTTATTTAACATTTGTGCCACTTTATTTGATGAATAACACAAAACGTGGCATTTCGTCTTATTTTTTCCTTTACGGTTTTAAGGTTCTCATATTCGTCATTTTTTGTGTTTTTTTGTCTTTGGTTGTTGTAATATGTAATTTGATAACATTTTGGATAAACTGTGCATTATTTATTTAACATTCGTGCCACTTTATTTGATAAATAACACAAAACGTGGCATTTCGTCTTATTTTTTCCTTTAGGGTTTTAAGGTTCTCATATTCGTCCTTTTTTGTCTTTTTTTTGTCTTTGGGTGTTGTAATATGTAATTTGATAACACTTTTGTTAATCCGTGCATTATTTATTTAACATTCGTGCCACTTTATTTGATGAATAACACAAAACCTGGCATTTCGTCTTATTTTTTCCTTTAGGGTTTTAAGATTCTCATATTCGTCCTTTTTTGTCTTTTTTTGTCTTTGGGTGTTGTAATATGTAATTTGATAACACTTTTGATAATCCGTGCATTATTTATTTAACATTCGTGCCACTTTATTTGATGAATAACACAAAACGTGGCATTTCATTTTATTTTTTTGTTTTGGGATTTTAAGGTTCTCATAGTCGTCCTTTTTTGTCTGCTTTTGTCTTTGGGTGTTGTAATATGCAATTTGATAACACTTTTGATAAACTGTGCATCATTTATTTAACATTCGTGCCACTTTATTTGATGAATAACACGAAACGTCGCATTTCGTCTTCTTTTTTCGTTTAGTGTTTTAAGGTTCTCATATTCGTCCGTTTTTTTCTTTTTTTGTCTTTGGGTGTTGTAATATGTAATTTGATAACACTTTTGATAATCCGTGCATTATTTATTTAACATTTGTGCCACCTTATTTGATGAATAACACAAAACGTGGCATTTCGTCTTATTTTTTCCTTTAGTGTTTTAAGGTTCTCATATTCGTCCGTTTTTTTCTTTTTTTGTCTTTGGGTGTTGTAATATGTAATTTGATAACACTTTTGATAATCCGTGCATTATTTATTTAACATTTGTGCCACCTTATTTGATGAATAACACAAAACGTGGCATTTCGTCTTATTTTTTCCTTTAGGGTTTTAAGGTTCTCATATTCGTCCTTTTTTGTCTTTTTTTGTCTTTGGGTGCTGTAATATGTAATTTGATAACACTTTTGATAATCCGTGCATTATTTATTTAACATTCGTGCCACCTTATTTGATGAATAACACAAAACGTGACATTTCGTCTTATTTTTTCCCTTAGGGTTTTAAGGTTCTCATATTCGTCCTTCTTTGTCTTTTTTTGACTTTTGGTGTTGTAATATGTAATTTTTTTTTCAAGCAAAACCCAACAGGGGTTACGTGTTACCATTCAAGCAAAAGAAATACATAGTCTCGCGACCGTATCGCATAAGAAAGCAATATAAGACAAGTAAATAAACTAGGGCTCTCCTTAATGGGAGTTTAGGAAGTCTAGCAAGATGGAAGGCAAGGAAGGACCCCCAAAACCTCTCCCCAGGACAAGGACCAAGTCTCCAAACCGCTGCATGGGATACATACACCCCTCATCCCCCCCTCCTGCATCTCTGCAGGGGTGCATGCACTTACCACACCAGTCCCCCCATCCCTGCGGTAAGAGAACCTTGCCTCCAGCAAGCATCAGGACAAGGACCAAGTCTCCAAACCACTGCATGGGGCGCATACACCCTTCAACCCCCCCTCCTGCATCTCTGCAAGAGTGTATGCACTTGCCATGTCAAAACCCCCAATCCCTGTGGTAAGAGAACCTCGCCCAACAGCAAGCTGGAGAAGAGAGAAAGTGGAAAGTCCCAGCCGTACCTCCGGATCCAGCGCTAGAAAACACCCAAACCCCAGAATAGAAGAGCCCCTGAAGAGTAAACCTATGCGCTCTGGAAAACAAGGGGAGCGCGCTCAGCAAGACTATCTAGAAATAGCTATGCCATCAGAGATAATGCAACGTCTCTATCTCTCTCTGGCTCAGGCAATAGCTCCATCTGTAATATCAATCTCAGCCCAAATCCCAGGCAGACGACCCCTAAACATATGAAGTGCAAATGTGGCCGTCGCCTATCAATCTAGTCCAAAACAAAAGCCTCCATAACTCATGCACCTGCAAAATGAACACAATCAACCTCTAGAGGTTCCGTCACTCCTATCCAGGAGATCAAGAGGGCATTAACATATATAGCTCCCGTAAGACAGTTGCTATAGATGTACCCCCCCCATTTGAGGTCGACATTAGATGAAACAATACGCCCGAGGACCACCTGCAAGCCATATCAAACCAAACGATGTTAGCAAATAAAGAATGGGGACAATCATCTAGTCCTCCGAATGTAAGGGAGACCAATCTGCTCCAATCTGATCAAAGCGCGGAACTGTGATGTCTCCTCTCCCGGTCTCCATGAGAACCTGGTACTGTGCACCACCGCGTGCTTGGCCATGTAGTCTGCAGCGTGATTCCGCTCCCTCCAAACATGACCAAGCTCCGACTGCAAGTACTCAAGCAATCTCCTAATAAGCAGAATCCTAGACCTCAAATGCCAAGGACCCCCAGTGTGCTGTAAAGCCTGCACCAGCTGTAATGAATCCGTCTCCACAAGGAAACCCCCATAACCGTGCTCAATGAACCACCTCAAAATCACCACCATAGACTCCACCTCAGCCTCAAACGAAGAACTAGCGAGGATAGGGATCGCAACTGCCACAATGAGACGACCATCGTCACCCCTCAATACCCCACCCGAGCCACACCCCGACAAACTGAAAGAGCCATCAACGTTGAGCTTGGACTTGCCTCTAGGAGGACGAGTCCAGCCAACCAATCTAGGTGGTTTGTTAGTCTTTGCCAAAATAAAGAAGCCCCATGTACGAGCCACCTCATGATTACCTGTCCAACGATCATAGGAGCCAAACCCAGCACCGCACCAAAGATAGACAGTGCGAACAATGTGATGCATGATCCTATCATAACGATAGGGAGCCCCCTCGTGCTTACTCTCGTTCCTCGCTACCCATAGCGCATATAAGGTAGCAACAAGAACCAGGTGTCTAACATGCCCACCCGTAGTTGAGCTTAGAAGCCAGGCCTCCATAGCCCCCCTAAGAGAGTTAATGTGATCATACCTGACACCAAAAATGGAGCCCAAGTAGACCCAAATCCTTTGAGCCACCTCGTTGTCCCAAAAGACATGAGCCAGCGTCTCCGTAGAGGAGCAACAAACGCATCGAGACGGCAATGACACCCCTCGACGCTGCATCATTTCCTCAACGGGAATGAATCCCCTGGACACACGCCAGGCTAACATAGACATCTTCTTTGGGAAGGAGGAATGCCAAATAAGGCTATGCAGATAGGAAGGGTCTCTAGAGGGTGCGATTTCTCGACACACCTGTCGAAAGGAGAATAGACCATCCCCCGTCCCTTTCCACACTGCAACATCCTCCTTTTCCGAATGAATCGGAATGGTCATAATATCTCTGACCGCATCAGAGCTAACCATAGTGCGCAGCAGCTCCTCATTCCAAGCACCATCCTGCCAAAGCGCACTAACACGGAGATTACTATCCAGGTCATGGTCCTCCAAGGGTTCAACCCCTTGAATACCCCATGAATCCTCCCAGAAACGACAATCACCCCGCCCCAGGACCCAGTGAATATGATCTTCAGCGTAGTCCCGGCCACGTAATATAAACTTCCAGCACGATGAGTGCCTAGGGAACTCCGTAGCCTCCGCAGGGTGATACTTTCTACAATACTTACCCTTCATAAAGCGGGTCCAAAGGTTATCGACCGAACGGAATCGATACCAAGCCTTCACCATACAAGCCTGGTTGACAACAGCCAGAGACTTGAGGTTTAAGCCACCTTCCTCATATCTGAAGCTTGCTTTGTCCCAACTGGACCATCTCTGCTTCCCCCAGATGAAGCCATTACAGATTTTTTGGATTATGTCCACAACCGTAAGAGGCATTTGGAGGGTGTGTAGTAAGTGCAGTGGCTGAGCCATCAACACAGACTGCACCAGAGTCAAGCGGCCCCCAGAGGAAAGGTGAGTGTGATTCCATCCCGCAATAGAAGTCACCATCTTCTCAATCAAGTTCTCATACAGGAACCGTTTCTTGTGACCTTTGTAGATGGGCGTACCCAGGTACGTAAAGGGGAGTTTTTCAAGTTTAAACCCTGTTGCACGGCATACTACACTAATCCTGGCTGGAGTAGCATTAGTAGAGACAATGCAACTGCTCTTAGACTTGTTGATTAGCTGGCCCGATATACTCTGATAGTGGTCCAGCCAATCCATAATCAAGCGCAAGGAGCTCTTCTTGCCATTGCAGAAAAGAATACAGTCGTCCGCAAAGGATAGACATGGAACCACAACATCCTTGCTACCCCCACCATCATAGCGGACCTCAGGGTGCTCCTCGTGAAGTCTCAACAGCCCACGAAGGAAGTACTCTTGAGCGAGAATAAATAAGGCCGGAGAGAGCGGATCACCTTGCCTAACGCCTTTCGACGCAGGAAAGTAACCCTGGATCTCCCCATTCAACATGATAGAGAAGAACGATTGGTCAATGCAGTTCATAATCAAAGCAATCCATCGCTCCGCAAAGCCAAACGCCAGAAGGACTCTCCTTAGAAACTGCCAGGACAGACGATCAAACGCCTTAGTCATATCAAGCTTAAGGATGGTGTTACCCCCATTAGCAGTCTTATTGATTTCGTGCGTAAGTTCTTGGGCCAGCATGATATTATCGTGAATGCTTCTGCCCTGCACAAAACCCGCCTGCATCGGGGAGATAAGTCTCGGGAGGAGAGTGCCTAATCTGGAGCTGATAATTTTAGTGGCAACTTTATTCATAAAAGTGCACAAGCTGATAGGACGAAATTGACTCCAGGTTTGAGCGCCTGGCTGTTTCGGGATAAGGCAAAGCACCGTAGAAGTGACCCCCTTAGGTAGCTTATTGCCAGCGATAAAGTATTTCATAGCACGCAGTAAGTCTTCCTGAATGATGTCCCAATAGGTCTGAAAGAAAACCCCATTGAAACCATCAACACCAGCAGCACTCTGCGCACTCAAGGAGAAGACAACAGCACGAACCTCCTCAAGGGTCGGCTCGGCTAACAACACCTGATTGTCCTCATGAGAGACCAGAGAGGGAATGCAATCAATCATTTCCCCATCAGCCTCATGCCCTTCATCATCAAAAAGATTCTGAAAGAAGCGAACAGCAGAGTCAACAATGCCCTCCTTAGTAGAAATCCACTCACCGTCATCAAGGGTACCAGCGATGTGGTTCTTCTTCCTCTTTTGTTTGACATAAGAGTGAAAGAACGCTGTCGACTTATCGCCCTCTTTAAGCCAGTGACAACTACTTTTCTGTTGCCAGTACGCCTCCTCCATAGCCAAAAGACGAAGCTGCTTTGCCTTAAGCAAGCTAAGAGCCTCGCGATCCTGGGGGAGGCCACTTTATTTGATGAATAACACAAAACGTGGCATTTCATCTTATATTTTCGTTTAGGGTTTTAAGGTTCTCATAGTCGTCCTTTTTTATCTTTGGGCGTTGTAATATGCAATTTTATAACACTTTTGATAATCCGTGCATTATTTATTTAACATTCGTGCCACTTTATTTGATGAATAACACAAAACGTGGCATTTCGTCTTATTTTTTCGTTTAGGGTTTTAAGGTTCTCATAGTTGTCCTTTTTTGACTTTTTTTGGCTTTGGGTGTTGTAATATATAATTTGATAACACTTTTGATAATCCGTACATGATTTATTTAACATTCCTTCCACTTTATTTGATGAATAACACAAAACGTGGCATTTCATCTTATTTTTTCGTTTAGGGTTTTAAGGTTCTCATAGTTGTCCTTTTTTGACTTTTTTTGGCTTTGGGTGTTGTAATATATAATTTGATAACACTTTTGATAATCCGTACATGATTTATTTAACATTCCTTCCACTTTATTTGATGAATAACACAAAACGTGGCATTTCATCTTATTTTTTCGTTTAGGGTTTTAAGGTTCTCATAGTTGTCCTTTTTTGACTTTTTTTGGCTTTGGGTGTTGTAATATATAATTTTTTTTTTAAGCAAAACCCAACAGGGGTTACATGTTACCATTCAAATAAAACAAATACAAAGTCTCGCGAGCGCATCGCATCAGTAATCAATGTAAGCGAAGAAAATGAACTCCTATCCAGGACAAGGACCAAGTCTCCAAACCGCTGCATGGGATACATACACCCTTCAACCCCCCCTCCTGCATCTCTGCAAGAGTGTATGCACTTACCACGTCAAACCCCCCATCCCTGCGGTAAGAGAACCTTGCCCAACAGCAAGCTGGAAAATAGAAATAGTGGAAGTCCCAGCCATACCCCCGGATCAAGCGCTAGAAAACACCCAAAACCCATAATAGGAGAGCCCCTGAAAGTATACATATGCGCTCAAAGAAACAAGGGGAGCGCGCTCAGCAAGTCAATCTATAAATAGCTATGCCATCAGAGATAATGCAACATCTCTATCTCTCTCTGGCTCAGGCAATAGCTCCATCTGTAATATCAATCTCGGACAAAATCTCAGCAGACGACCCCTAACCATATGAAGTGCAAATGTGCCCGTCGCCTATCAATCTAGTCCAAAACGAAAGCCTCCATAGCTCATGTACCTGCAAAATGAACACAATCAACCTCTAGAGGTTCCGTCACTCCTACACAGGAGATCAAGAGGGCATTAACATATATAGCTCCCGGGAGACAGTTGCTATAGATGTACCCCCCCCCCCCCCTTTGAAGTCGACATTAGATGGAAAAATACGCCCAAGGACCACCTGCAAGCCATATCAAACACAACAATGTTAGCAAATAAAGAATGGGGACAATCATCTAGTCCTCCGAATATAAGGGAGACCAATCTGCTCCAATCTGATCAAAGCTCGGAACTGTGATGTCTCCTCTCCCTGTTTCCATGAGAATCTGGTACTGTGCACCACTGCGTGCTTGGCCATGTAGTCAGCAGCATGATTCCGCTCTCGCCAAACATGACCAAGCTCCGACTGTAAGAGCTCAAGTAACCTCCTAATAAGCATGATCCTAGATCTCAACTGCCAAGGACCCCCCAGTGTGCTGAACAGCCTGCATCAGCTGCAAGGAATCCGTTTCCACATGTAGACCCCCATAGGAATGCTCAAGAACCCATCTCAAAACCACCACCATAGACTCAACCTCAGCCTCAAAAGACGAATTGGCAAGGATAGGGAACGCAACTGCCACAATGAGATGACCATCGTCACCCCTCAAAACCCCACCCGCGCCGCAACCGGACGAACTAAATGAGCCATCAACATTAAGTTTGGATTTACCTCTAGGAGGAGGAATCCAACCAACTAATCTAGGTGGGTTAGTGTGCTTAGCTAAAACAAACAAGCCCCAATTACGAGCCACCTCGTGACTACCCCGCCAACGACCATAAGACCCAAACCCAGCATCACACCAAAGGGAAACAGTGCGAACAATATGATGCCTGATCCTATCATAACGATAGGGGGTCCCCTCATGCTTACACTCGTTCCTCGCTACCCATAAAGCATATAAAGTGGCGATAAGAACAAGGTGTCTAACGTGCCCTTCCGAGGTGGAGCTCAGAAGCCAGGCCTCTATAGCCCCCCTGAGAGAGCGAACATTATCATACCTGACGCCGAAGATGGACCCCAGATAGCGCCAAATCTGACTTGCCACCTCATTGTCCCAAAAGACATGAGCCAGCGTCTCCGTATTAGAGCAGCACACACACCGAGATGGTAAGGAAACACCTCGGCGTTGCAGGAGCTCGTCAACGGGAATGAATCCCCTGGACACCCGCCAGGCTAACATAGACATCTTTTTCGGGAAGGAAGAATGCCAAATAAGACTGTGCAGATAGGAAGGATCCCTAGATGGAGCAATCTCTTCATATACCTGCCGAAAGGAGAATTGACCATGCCCCGTACCTTTCCATACTGCGACATCCTCCTTATCCGAGTGGATAGGGATAGACATAATTTCTCTGACAGTGTCAGAGTGAACCATATCGCTAAGCAGACCCTGGTTCCATTCCCCATTCTGCCAGAGCTGCCTAACTCGCAGATTACTATCTATATCAAGATTCTCCAAGGGAGCAAGTCCTTGAATACCCCACGACTCATCCCAGAACCTACAATCACCCTTGCCAAGAACCCAGTGAGTGTGATTCTCGGCAAACTCCCGGCCTCGCAAAATAAATTTCCAGAGCACATGGAGTGCTTAGGGTGCTCCCTGGCCTCAACAGGGTGATACTTCCTACAATATTTCCCCTTCATGAACCGACTCCAAAGATTATCAACAGTTCTGAATCGGTACCAAGCCTTGACCATACACACCTGATTGATAGCAGCGAAGGATTTGAGATTAAGGCCCCCATCTTCATACCTGTAACTCGCCTTAGACCAACTGGCCCATCTCTGCTTCCCCCAAAGGAAACCATTACAAATCTTCTGCACTCTGTCCACCACCGTCAGGGGCATCTGAATGGTATGCAGTAAGTGAAGTGGTTGAGCCATCAACACAGACTGCACTAAAGTCAAACGCCCCCCCGAGGACAAATGCCCATGGTTCCACCCAGCTATAGTATCCACCATCTTGTGAATCAGCTTCTCAAACAAGAAGCATCTCTTGGCCCCCTTAGAGATGGGAGTACCCAGATAAGTGAAAGGAAATTTTTCAAGCTTGAACCCCGTCGCATGGCACACCACGCTAATCCTAGCCGGACTCGCAGTGGTCGAGACAATGCAGCTGCTCTTGGAGTTGTTGATAAGCTGGCCGGAAACACTCTGATAGTGATCAAGCCAATCCATAATGATACGAAGGGAGCTCTTCTTGCCATTGCAGAAGAGAATACAATCGTCAGCGAAAGACAAGCAAGGAACGATAACATCCTTACTACCCCCACCATTGTAGCGCACCTCAGGATGCTCTTCATGGATTCTCATAAGGCCACGGAGGAGATATTCCTGAGCAAGGATGAATAACGCAGGAGAAAGCGGGTCCCCTTGTCTAACCCCTTTCGATGCCGGAAAGTAACCCTGGATCTCCCCATTGATCATGATAGAAAAATACGACTGGTCAATGCAGTTCATAATCAAGGAGACCCATTTATCAGCGAAGCCAAAGGCCAGAAGAACTCTGTTCAGAATTCCAAGACAGTCGATCAAACGCCTTAGTCATATCCAGCTTAAGAATGGTATTACCCCCATTAGCAGTCCTGTTAATCTCGTGAGTTAGATCTTGCGCGAGCATGATATTATCGTAAATACTTCTGCCCTGAACAAATCCAGCCTGCATCGGAGATATAAGCTTCGGGAGGATATTCCCTAAACGCGAACTGATAATTTTAGTGGCAACCTTATTCATGAAGGTGCACAAACTAATAGGGCGAAATTCACTCCAGGTCTGAGCCCCTGATTTTTTCGGAATAAGGCAAAGCACCGTAGAAGTGACTCCCTTATGTAACTTGTTGCCAGCAATAAAGTGAATCATAGCTCGCAGCAAATCCTGCTGGATGATATCCCAATAAGTCTGAAAGAAGACTCCATTGAAGCCATCCACCCCAGCAGCACTCTGCGCACTCAAACTAAAGACCACCTCCCTGAGCTCATCAAGAGTAGGTTCCGCCAACAAAGCCTGATTATCCGCAGTAGAGACCAATAACATATCCCCATCAGCCTCGTGCCCATCAGCGTCAAAAAGGTTTTGAAAGAAGCGGACAGCAGAGTCAATAATACCCTCTTTATCGGAGACCCAAACCCCGTTATCAAGGGTACCAGCAATATGGCTCTTCTTCCTCTTATGCTTGACATGAGAGTGAAAGAAGGCAGTAGACTTATCACCCTCTTTAAACCAGTGACAACTGCTTTTCTGTTGCCAATAATCCTCCTCCATAGCCAAAAGACGAAGCTGCTTTGCTTTTAGCAAGCTAAGGGCTTCACAATCTTGTGGGAGACCAGATTGTTGGTAAGCAGTTTCCTTCTGGCACACCTCATCCTCAATCTGCGCAACTTGTGAGAAGATATTGCCAAAAACCTGCTTATTCCATTGCTTGAGATCACCCTTTAAACGCTTCAACTTACTCCAGAAAACAGTGATAGGCTCCGCCCAAACAGGTAGAGACCAAGATTTCTCAATAAGCCCGCGGCAACCCTCATGCTTTATCCACATATTCTGGAATCTGAAGCTCGACTTAATCAACTCCGAGTCCATCTTGCAGTTAATCAGCAGAGGTGCGTGATCAGACCCCGTCTTAGCAAGATGACGAACCCCAACAGAATTGAAAAAGCTGAGAAACTCAGGGTTGACGAGCACCCGATCCAGGCGCTTATATTTGTTCCCCTGAGTCCAAGTATACGGAGAACCGGTGAAACCGGCATCCTGAAGATTGCAGTTAATCAAACAGTTTATGAAGTCATCCATGCCCTTTTGAGGGAGACCACCCTTACTTTCACTGTCGGATAACATACAGTTGAAGTCTCCCATGACTGCCCAAGGAAGCATAGGGTCAGCCTTGTCCGCTAAGCTACTCCATAAGGCCTGACGGCCATTGGAGGTGCACGAAGCATAGACAATGGTGAGGAGGACATCCTTCGTACCTGAAGAGACACGAAGATGTAACAGCTGAGGTTCATCAGCCAGCACATGAACAGTGTGCTCATCATTCCACAAGACCCAAATCTTGTTAGTAGAATTAGCAGCACTACCGGAGAAATTAAGCTTTTTCATCAGCTTAGGCAATTTTGTAACAGAGATCATAGGCTCCTGGATACATAAGATGGAAAACTTGTGGAGCCTGCGAAGAGATTTAATCCTCCTACGTGTGGGTGAATTGCCAACCCCACGTAGATTCCAGCATAAGATACTACTCGACATCGGAAAGGCGCATCCTCTCCTTCTTAGTAAGAGCCGTGCCCTGGGGGATAATAGTCTTGGGGCGTTGGGGCAAGTTGGCTTTCTTTAATTTCAAGGACCTATATTCCTCGAAGAGCTTGCTAGCAGTGATTCCCCGCTTAGGCAAAGAGGACTTGGGGGAGCTAGGAAGAGATTTGGCGGTCCTGGAGGCAGTAACGCCCTCAAAAACATCCTCCTTATCTAAATCGACAAATCTGTTGTGAGTGACTATGGAGGCAGGCTGCGTAGATAAAGCAATGGTCTTAGCACGAGTTTTAGGTGAGACGTCAATCCAGGTCCCGGGCTGGGTCGCAATGTCTGTCTCTCCACCCTCAGCTGTACCCGTAGCAGCTATCTGCGTTAGCGACAACCTCAACAGCAGAATTGTCAGGGAGTCCCTTATTACCTGGCTCAACAGTAGACGGCAGACCCCCATCAGGGATAGCTTCTACTGGCTCCAAGGCAACAACCGGACTTGTAGTATTCTCACTTTGCCGCTGCTTCTTTTGATCGAGAGAGACCTGGGCAGTAGTGACGGAGATATCTTTAGCTTTTTCTTGCCATTTCAAGGTAGTACGCCTCCTGCCTCTACGTTTCCTAGGGGCATTATCACCACGAGAACCAACAACCCCTTGAGAAGGAATGTTACTCCCAGAGATAGCCGATGGCTGACTACCAGTAGCAGTATGCTGAGACAGGACCGTACCACCAGTTTACAATGCGATGAAGCATGGCCAGGTGCTTACACATAGAACAGTAAGCAGGCACCTCTTCATAAGTGACCTTCTGCTCAAATCCTTCCGAGATCACTTTACCACTTGCAAGAGTGTGTTCAAACCTAATATCCACCTCCTTAGGTTGGGGGTTGAGCCACGTCTATCTCGACACAGACGCTAGCACACCCTAATTGCGTTCTAGTGGTATTCAAGTGATCAATACATAGCGGCTTACCCACACCACTAGCAACAGAGAGTAAACCCTCATTTGTGTACATGTAAATGGGCAACTTGGGGAAAGAAACCCATACTGGACACAGTGAGGATTCAATGGTAGCATCGAAGTCCTCATAGGGCAGCTTTTGATGAACCATATGACACGTAACCATAGGCGAACATAATCCTCCATTAAAGCACATTCGACAATTAAATGTCGATCATCATATATGGAGAGATTATAATCCCCTTTCAACTTGAAATTGGTAAAGAAGTCCTTAATATCCGCCAGAGAAGGACGACCATGAGAGAATTTACCAACTAATACATGTTGCATACCAGCTATAAAGCGAGCTTTATCCTCAGCCTTGAAGAAAATAGTTGGTCTATACCAGCAACAGTAGTGAAGGAGCTAAATTCGTAGGCGGGGGTATGTCATATCTACGAGAGTAATCACGTCTCGCTTGAGCCCCTTGAGCACGCATGGATATAGATGCGTAGGAAGCCTTAGGACGCACGTCTTGCTTTAAGTTATCATTAATAGCTTGAGTACTAGCCAACGTGCATCCGTAGGGGGGTCCTTAATGCCCAAGGCTTGTTTAAGGGTAGGAAAGACTTGGTCAAGACTTATAGTGGAGGCAACCTTGGTTGCACATTAGTGAGGGGGTCCTTGTGTCGAGCGCCAAAGACAAGGGGGGGCTTTGAGGACGGCCATGGTCTAAATTAGACGTAGCCTCATCCTCATGAGCCACACGCCCATGTGGCAACATAAGTGTAGGCATAGGTGGATCCACCTCATCCTCATGATCCACGTGTGAAGGCATCATAGTCAAAGTAGGAGTCCTAGTCGAATTAGGAGACCCATTCGAACTAGGACTCTCAAGGCTAGAAGGGAGCTGCTCCACGCCTCTAGGAAGAGGACATACAATCAGCCCCAACTAACTCCCTAGAATCAAGCAATTAGGTGTAGCCAAGCTAGGAGTCCTAGCCGAGGGAGGAAACCCCATCGAACTAGGACTCTTAGGGTCAATTGCGACTCCTACTGGGGGACAACGAGCAGCAGGCCTAGGGGGGGAATGTTTAACATTAGCAACCTTACCTGAACCACCATGGGTGGTGGCGCCATCAGCAGCCAGTTCAGGCGCAGCTAGGGAGGCTTCCTTAGGGTTTCGTATGGCAAAAACATGTAGCAAACTGGTCCCTATCCAAAGACCCAGATTCGTCCACCTTTT
>QFAX02000361.1:0-45980 GCA_003412495.2 Echium plantagineum
GAAATAAAATGTAATAATTGTAAGCATATAAGGCAACATATTTGATAAAAATATTCCATATCAGTTTTTAAATTTAAGTTTTTAGTTAAATACTTTCTGTTTATTAACATCTTAACATGTGCCGTAAAGGCACATTTTAGAAAAATCGTTCTGTATAGGCGTTTTGGGAGTTCGTATCGAACGGTGATCACCAATTACTTTTTATTAATTCACTTGGAAGATATAATATTGATATTATGAATCCGTTTTCACAAATATTTTCATATATTTGTATATTATTTTACAATATATATATACAAGAAATTGCTGACTAAAGTTATTTAGAATTTTTTGACGATAATTGAATAGCCTGGTGGTATCTGCCTCAAGTTTTCTGAATAGTAGGTTTGGATTCATTTTCGTTAAAAATAATTTATACTATATAAAAGTATTATAATTTCGTAATTTGTATTCATTTGTAATACTATTTTATTCATCCTCATATCTTTAGTTTACAAAAAAGAAGAAAAAAAATAAGGAAATGAATTTTGATTTCTTGTATCAGCGCTATTGCACATCCAGAGTCTCTTTCATACTAGTATAATCGATCATTATTCCCAAGAATGACAATCTTGCCCCTCATCCTCTCCTGTAGTCCTGTTACCTTCTTCTCCAATCCACTTCTTCTTGTTCCTCAAGCTATCCATAAACCCTCTAAATACACACCCACACTATTTTCAAATTAATTCACACAGTAAGACTTTACCAATTGAATGCACAATGGGTCGTAGCGCTATTCGAATCGTGGTAGCCGGCGATGCAAGACGGGGAAGTCGAGCTTGATATGGCTGCTGCAGCTGAAGTATTCCCGTCCAATGTGGCCCTTGTTTTGCCTCCTACTCGCCTCCCCACTGATATGTACCCCGACCGCATCCCCATTACCATCATTGACTCTAGGTACCTATTATGCTTGTCCCAAAAATATTGTCCACTTTCATTTTCAATGTCTATAATAATTATGACCATTTGTAAGCTTAACTGATGTATATAAGTGTGTGTGTGACTTGAACATATGTATTCAAGTATAGCATTGATAATGACTCCATTTTCATTTTAACTGGGGGTTCCATTTAGCTATAAATAATACTCGATTTTGAATATTTGAACATATATAACTTGCAACATGGTATGATATAAGTTTGTCTTCGTATTATGTATACAACGTTAATCAATGCATTATTGCTTCAAATTGAAGTACAGCCTCCCAATTGAGTTTTACGCTAATTCAGGTTCAGTGGAGAGGTCATATTCCCACCTAGTCGAATAATGGAATAAGGTTTGGTTACAACCTCCCAATTAAATTGTAACGGAGGGGTATACTGTGCACATGTGTTATACAATTCTTCTATCCGAAAAGATTGTCTGGTTTTATTTTTAATGCTAAGTTCATTGATAGGCATAAGTTCCATTTGTGTTACACGTTAATACAAAATACATGAAAAATGTGAATTTTGATATGTGTATGACTCGCAGCCTTGAGAAGAGAGATAAGCTTGTTGAAGAACTGAAGAGGGCTGATGCAGTTGTACTTACTTATGCCTGTGATAAATATGAAACTATAGATAGCTTGAGTACCTTTTGGCTTCCTGAGCTTCGTCGGCTAGAGGTTAAAGTGCCGGTTATCGTGGTGGGTTGTAAGCTGGATTTAAGGAATGATGAGCAAGCAGCCACGTTAAAACAGGTCATGTCACCAATAATGCATCAGTTTCGGGAGATTGAAACTTGCACAGAGTGTTCCGCCTGCAAGCAGATTCAGGTGACGATATGCTTTTTACCTCCTGTTCACTTATTATAGTGATTTATGCTATGTATTTTTGTTTGTATAATGCACATTTTTACATAGCTGACGGGTCTCATGCATAATCTTCCCTCGTGGGGGAGCTTGAGAGGCTGGACGTCTGAAAGAAAATCTTAGGGTCCTCTAGGGGAAGTTGAGGGTTGGTGGATGCAGGATAATAGTTTTAGTTATGTAGTGTAAGATGTCAAATGTGGAGTGAGGAAATCAGATTAAGTTAATCATCCTCCACTGGTCCTTAAGTCCGAATAAAGATATGGTTTTAATGTTTAGGATCTATTCATGTAAAGCTTTTAGAGTGCAACATTCTTAATTTATAAAATTTAATTGGAAATGGCAGTATTGCCAATTGCTGAACTGATGTTCTATTTCTTCTTCTGGACTCTTGATGCATGTTACAACGTTGCAGATTGTCGACGTTTTCTATTTTGCACAAAAGGCCGTACTTCATCCAACGGCTCCACTATTTGATCAAGAATCTCAAAAATTGCAGCCACGATGTGTGAGGGCTTTAAAAAGAATTTTCATTAACTGTGATCACGATAGGGATGGTGCTCTAAGTGATGCAGAGTTAAATAATTTTCAGGTACCACCTCTACTTTTTTCGATCCTATCTGTTATGTTTATAGAATAATATGTTCTCTGTAGTGAAGTTGCTCAATGATAAGATAATGATTTGTGTAGGTTAAATGCTTTAATGCTCCTCTTCAACCTGCTGAAATTATTGCTGTTAAAAGGGTTGTACAAGAGAGGGTACCTTTAGGAGTCAATTACCGTGGCCTTACATTGATGGGATTCCTCTATCTCCATGAACTATTTATAGAAAAGGGGCGTATTGAGACAACTTGGACAGTCTTAAGGAAATTTGGATACAATAATGAAGTTAGACTGAACTATGATCAACTTCCACCACTTAAAAGACATCCTGACCAGGTAAGTTACCTTTGCATAAGTTTGAGTCTTTGCTTGTGGGCACCTAATATGGATTACTCTTTATCTTTTTTTTTTGAAATATGGGTTACTCTTATCTGTATGGATTTTGGTATTCTATTGGGTTCTTTTGTTTAAACATTTTGATCAAACATGAGGAACCGCTCGACTTTATCATTCTGTTGGAAACTAAAAATTAGGACACATCTTAAACTCACTTTTGCAATATATATATGTATACTGCGTGCTGGTTTCCTTCAGCTAACCATTTTGAACAAAGGATGGTAGAGAAGGCGTGTCTCATTATCATATACTTTTTGCAGTCTCATTCTGCTAAGTTTCCATATTCTATGAAACTAAATATTTTATATTTCTTTGGCTCGTGGATATTAATCATATAATGGAATAAATAAAAATTAAGTGGCTCCTTAGTCATTACATTGCCTGTGATTCTTAACTGTGTGTAATAGTAAATATTGTTCGCACTTCATATCGGGTCAATGTGGAAACAATTTCCCTGGTATGCCAGAGGTAAGGTTGAGTTCACCCCAAACCCCCTTACTTTGCTTAGGCAGAAGCCTCTTCAATGGAATTGGGGCATGTTGTTGTGGTCTCATTCTTGGGTGTCAACCTTAAACTTCTACATTTAAGAGGGCAGAAACTAAAAAAGTAAACTTAAAATGGGATAGAAGTGACACAAAGCATAGAAGGAAACTCCTATACCATATGGGAATTGTTCTTAGTTCTAATTACACCAAAGTGATGTTTTGTAGAGTGTGGAGCTGACAAATGATACTTAGTTTTAATTTCCAAGTTGATGTTTTGCAGAGTGTGGAGTTGACAAATGATGCTGTGAACTTCCTCAAAAATGCTTTCATCGCTTCGGACATTGATGGAGTATGCATGACTTATTGCCTGCTATTGTTTTTGAATTGGATTCTTTTCCTATATGTAAATTAATTGCTTGCATCTATATATATTCTTCAAAGTAATATGATACTTCCAGTAAACTAAATTGGTAGCTTTCATTTCTCCGTCTTATACTGTTTTAAGGCATATTGATGTGAAAAATAAAGGAAATTTTATAGAGATGAAAGAAAAATGTAAAATGATGATCTTTAATCGAATTTAGCAACTGTTGGAAATCTAGCTTATTTGCTTGGCCTGAATTCAAATTCTCTCGGAAGTACTTAAAGAATTATATTTTCTTGCATTTTTGATAGACCTTGTTATATATTATTTATGTAGCCTTATGTGCCTCTTTTTCTGAAGTTGTTTTTGAGTTTCTTGGAAACAAATCTAGAAATGGTGTAATTAATTGTGATGTTAGTGATTTACATTCCAACAAGCATTCTTGTGATTTCATGATGCATTTGTGGTTTGCTATGCTACAGCTTATTGTTCAACTCTTTCTAAGTAATTATTCTTGATGTAGAGCTTAAATTTGATCATTTACATCTTCTTTTCGAAGAGATAAGAGCTGTCTTGGCAGTGAAAGCTGTCTCATGTCTAAGGCTGGCAAGTAGTGCATATAGTTTGTATGTAAGTACATCTCTCAATTTGTTTGAGAGTATTTACTTTGGTCAAATTTTATTGCAGTATTGAACTTCTCTCGCATCTACTGATCCATATTGTTATAATTATTAATTTATTATTACTGTTATGTTTATCAATTGGTTTACTTAAGACTAAGATTTTGGTTCTGAAGGAATAACTCATCAACAAATTGGGAATGTGAGGGAGTATCTTGTTTGTATTCCATGTTGCTTAGCTGATTACCATTTAACTTGCTAATTCCTTTAAAGTCAACGCCCTTCTTCAGAAATTGGTTACTGTACTGAATGGAAGTCGAATTAAATCTATTGTACCTTCATGTTCCATGAATTCTCTGTGTATGTCGCCTTTTGCATTTTTAACCAAGCCTGTAGTTCTCACCTCCAGCCTTCAAGAATTTCATAACAAATACTCAATATTTTTAAACTCTGACTAGCGTTATAACATTTTATCAGGATGGTGCCCTTGGTAGCAAAGAAATTGAAGATCTATTCTCCACAGCCCCCGAAAAGTAAGGATTTACTAAAAATGTACACCATATCTATTGAAATTAATTCTGTATTTCTATTGAACTTTAAGTTTTCAGTTCTTACAAATTGCTTTCCCTTAGTCATATTTAAGCTGTCATATCTTTTTAGTTTGTTAATGGAACCATTTAGTTGACATTGTGTAAAATCTTTATTACCTTTTTGTAACATAATATTTCTGTTCTAATCAGCCCTTGGGAAGTGGCTCCATATAAAGATACTGCTGCAAAAGATGTTCTGGGCCGTCTTGCACTTGATGCTTTCTTATCCCAGGTGAAATTTTGTACTTTCTTTTCAGTCAGATAAGTTGCTTACGTTCCACTTCAGTAGGCTTATGTTGCTCTGCTTCCGGAAAGACACCGCATATGTGTAACAATTAAAGATCCAAAAGAAATATGACTAAAACTTCATACTTCTGTTATCATAAATATGAAGGCCAAATTTCATCTAGCCACCTGAGCTTCTGCTAATATTTCGTAGAGCCACCTAAAGCTGTCAACCATTCAAATAGGTACATGGGGTGTATTTTTTACACCTAAAATTATTAAGCACATAATCAATTTTGACAAGGGTAATCTTGCTCTAAGAAACTTCAGGTGCCATGATATTTCGAACGTTCAAGTGCAAAAAGTATACCCTAGGGCTGAAAACTTTAAGTGGCTGTGAAATGTTTACAGAAGTTAAGGTGGCCAGATGAAATTAAGCCTATTATGTATTTAGTCTTGTAAGGTAATTCTCTAGCATCGTCTTTCAGTTTCTTCTATTCAGCCAATATGCTTTTCAAGGATGATGGTTAAATGTTCTCTTACAATTTTTGGTGTTGCTGTAGTGGGCCCTCATGACACTTCTAGATCCACTCCGTACAGTTGAGAATCTTATATACATTGGATATGCTGATGATCCTTCATCAGCCATCCGGGTTACTCGACGAAGGCGCACTGATCGGAAAATGCAACAATCTGACAGAAATGTCTATCAATGTTTTGTCTTTGGGCCAGAGGAAGCTGGGAAGTCTGTCTTGCTGAACTCATATATTGGGAGGTCTGCATTAAAACAAATAAATCAAAGATTTATATCAAGTTCTTTAAATTTAAGTGTCTGCTTTAAAACAAATAACTCACACTTGGTATTTCTGGTGAAGGGCATTCTCTGAAGAATATATCCCAAGCACTGATGATCACTACGCTGTTAAATCTGTGGAGAAAGCTGGTGTAAGTGAATATTCTCAACTTGATAGCTTTACCTTAAACATACCCAATGCCTGGGTGGGGGCGGGGGCGGGGGGTTGGATGGTACGCAGAACTACCTCTGTCATAATAAGGAGGCTGTTTCCAAAGTAACCCAACATGAAGTGCTAAGACTTACAATTACTTCACCATTGATAAAAGTCTAGGTAGTGTAAGACACAATTTGAATTATTCCAATATATTTAAGAGCTATACAATGTAAAATATTGGGTCCAAAGGACTTGATAGCTTTGCAAACAGGAAACTTGAAATAAAATATGAGTCCAATTTACCTTTTGTTTTGGTTGATTGAAATAATCTCTTCCAATGGTTTTTAGTTCCAATAAGAAATGAGAAAAGAAAAACAAGGAATAAAATACAAGCGAAAGAGATTCCACTTCATTGGTGAAAAGTTAATATATTTGGTGTAACACTTCCAAGTTCCAATCAACAGTGAGCCTCTATCAGTTATACTGCTCTACTGTTCAATAATCTTTAACAATCCTATATCTTGTCTACAGGGCAATAAGAAAACTCTGGTTTTAAGAGAAATACCGGAGCGAAGAGTAAAGAAGTTCTTGTCAAGTACAGAGGCTTTAGCACCTTGTGATGTGGCGATATTTGTACATGATAGGTAGGTTATTTAACTCAAAATGATATGATTTGATGTCTCAGCTGTGCAGATGTCATTTTTAGTCTGAGTCCCTGCTTTGCCATATGCTGTCGACTAAATTTGCAATCGTCATGGATTTATTATATACTCCCTCCGTTCCGATATAAGATATTGTATAGCTCGTAAGTACTTTATTAAGAGAAAGAACATAATCAACCAATGCTAGTATGAGAGAGAACAGTATCAATACATGATAAAGTATTTTGACGTGTGCCAATGTCTTACGTCTAAACAATCTCTTATATATTGGAACAAGACTTAAATCCTAAACAGTCTCTTATATATAACGAAGGTAGTATTATTATAGCTTTTGATAAACTTCAAGACCATTAGGATATACAGTTGCAAAGTGCTCTTCTCCGAGTTATGCTGATTGTTACTTTTATTTTCTGTGCTAATATTTCTTTTCAATCCCATATTTTTGTTATTGAGAGTTGCTACTACATTCTTGTGGGGTATTGTAATATGTTTTCTAACTACTTTTCTGTACCCTTTCTTTGCAATCTCTAGAGCAATCAGTTCATATAGGGTGTAAGTAGTATTTTTTCTCAGTTACTTATTTTGTTAACTGTGTTTCATTGTATGTCTGCTTCTGAGATGCTTTCCCTACTCTAATATTTTGAATACGTTGTTTGATAACTATTTACCTAATTTTATCATTCATAGTTTCAAACGTACTTTGCTATTTGTAAGACACTTTTGGTTCTAATTAAAATAACCTGTTGCTAATTGATATCACGAAGTTTATAGTTTGTCCAGACTCCAATCTTTACATGTTGAAGTGGGTATGAAAGACACTTATTATTTTCATACCCTGACAATTGTCATAATTTTTGCAACTTGCCTGCTTGCTCTTCAATGTGATTTGGCTTCTTAAGTTAATACGTTTTTTTTTCTTGATACTTGTAGCTCAAGCGAACCTTCCTGGAAGAGGGCTTCTGAGTTGCTGCTGGATGTTGCAAGCCATGGTGAAGCAACAGGTTATAAGGTTTCTTGCTTCATTGTTGCAGCCAAAAATGATCTGGAGCCATTTTTATCTGAAATCCAAGACTCAACTAGGGTACCTTTTTCTGACTCGGTTCTTACTTAAAAATATATGATGAACTAGCTCTATGAATGGGCTACTGATTACAGCACTCCAACCTTGGCAGAATCACTGTGCAGTTAATTAATAAAATTTAATATATTAGTGATGAAACTGATGATATGTCAGGACTCTGGATAAGACCAGAGACATAGGGTTGTCTTAGTGCACTAATGCGTAGTTACAATTTTTTCTCTGTTTCTGATTTTGTATTGTTCTAATCAACAGACGAGTCAGGATATGGGAATCGAAGCTCCTATACCTATCAGTACAAAATTGCAGAATTTTAGTAACATCTTTGGAAGAATTGTAGATGTAGCTGAGCGCCCTCATTTGAGTATTCCTGAAACTGAGGCTGGGAGAAGACGCAAGCAGTATCGTCAGCAGTATCATCGGCTTGTCAACCGCTCTCTCATGGTTATGTCCGGTAATTATTGTGCGCAATTATTGCCTGTTTTGTTCAGTCTTTGTGTCACTACTTAAGTTTCAACTTCAACTCTTATACTCGACCTAATAGGATTCAGATAGTATACATGACTGTATAACACTCATTTTAGTTCCCAACTATGATTTGCTCCTTCAAATTGGCCAATGCTGAATCAGCCAAAAGGGCACTTGAATGAGCTAATTAAACCTTGATTTTACCATCTCCCAGTGAACTCCTAAATTCACTTCTATTGCTACTTCCTCCTTCTCGAATTGGTACTTTCCTGACTTTCTCCTTAATTAAGATCATCAACTTACACGTCCAAACTCCAAAGCATCAATGGTCTTCCTATAATTTTAGGTAAGAGTTGTAATTCTTTCTACTTCTTGAGGTATAATTGCAGGCCAAGAAGAAGACAAAACCAGCTGAGAGATTTTGATAGACATAATATGTTTGATGCACGTAGTGGGAAAGTTTAATTTTTTAAACCTCTGAAAGAGGGAATTATGTCGAGCATATGGAAAAGAGCAAGTATTATCTATCCTTTCGCAGTGGTGTTATGATGTGCATACTATTTGCATTCCGATTTAGCCCATTTTTTACCTTTTCATGTTATCGTTACTCCCTCTAAATAAATAATACAGCAAAGCGATGAGTACATTAATTATATAGTAACATCCTAGAATAGTTGCGAGAACTTTAAAGCATGATATTGTAGGTGGTTTGTGAAGTTATTATATAGAGGTTTTGGGACATGTATGTATCAAGTTCTTATCTAGTATGTTAACATGTATTGTGTATTTTGAACAATGCTGTTGTAGGAGTATTTAGGACATGAGTTGAAATTTGTTTTTGTCAAGTGTGAAAACATGACAAAAACAATAAATTATCTTCATATCTTCCCCAACACATTTAAATTGGATTTTGTAAAAGGCGGATTACTTATAGAAGGTAACTTGAGACCAAATATAACCATACTGCAGCTTACTGTGTCTTATTTGAAATGTAGCAGTTGGTGCTGCCGTTGCTGTGGTGGGGCTGGTTGCATGTCGTGTTTATGCTGCAAGGAAATAAAATTACCAGCTAAGGCATATGTTATTTTCTTATATCAAGTCTGGAGAAAGTTGAACTTCCGGGTATATGGTTCCGTCTGGTCTGCTGTTTTATTCATGTATGTTAATACAGAGAAACTATATTAGACTGCCATTTTGTGGTTTTATAGCGTTTCATTAGCCCACATGTTCGCTGAATGAAGCCACCTTCTGCGCGGCTTTTGAGATTCATCAACGCGATGTTTCTTAGAAAAGCACACCTGAAAATCATGGTTCGGTAAATTTGTACAATTGATGCAACCATTACGTTCATGTTCATCTGATCTTTTGTGAGTTTAGTTGACATACATAATACATTTGAAGTTGTAAATCATTCATCCTATTTAAAGTAGTACTGATTAGGGCATGTTATACGAATGAGTATTTTTTTGAAAGTAGAGAATATACAATTACTTTTTAAGCGACCTACCTATATGGAGGAACTGAATAAAAATAACTTGTATCAATGTCTTTTCGTTCATGGGAACCAATTACTCAGTTATTAAAATATATGCTGGGCCATACAAATAGTATTGATGCTCGACATAATTCCAATCATTAAAGATTGCTGATGAATCTTTTCAATTATTCTTTCAAATTTTAAACTCATATATACGGTTTTGTGCATGTTATAATTTATTCCTTTGTACAAAATACATTGAAACATAGTATATTTAACATATTATACAACTCAAACTCATAAGATAATTTTGATTTGCACTTGATTCTATATAATTTTTACCAGGTTTTAAATAATGACCTTTAAAATTTAAGCAAACGGAACAAGCGTACAAATGTACAAGAGAAATGCACTGCGTATTATAAAACTAAGGGGATAAGTTTTGGTGGTGACAGTGATGGTAAGTGCGACGAGGAAAAAGATAAAGAATGAAGATGAAATATAAGGATGTGTATAAATTATATTGATGTGCATATGCATAAATTTCGAGTTATTATAGTCATGATGATATGTGCATTATATGTGACATTTTTTCTAGTCCTAGTTTTATGGCAATATCTTTTGATGAAATGTGCATATGAGTGTGATGATTAAGTTGAGCTTTTTGAAGAAATATGTTTAGATGTTGATATGCCATCAATTCTCCAACCTATTCATCATTCATGAATACATTGATTTTCTAAGTTAAGGGGACCCTTTCAACCTTTTATTGGGGTCTAGAGGAAAGAAACAGGCCATCATTTTCCCAGCTAACTTGCTATATTCATGAAAGTGATGGTTGTTTACAATCTTTATTTTACTAGTAAATGAAATTATGAGCCAATTCAACTACAACCCTCCAAAAGGAGTTTATATTTTCTTTTTCTTTTCAAAAGAAATTTATTAAGAGTGGACCAACTCATGCATTTTTAGGTGACTAATTTATGAGCACCAATCATCTCCTCAGACTGGTATCTGGTTATAATATAAAATAACATGTAAACGACTTAGTTTATTGTATATATAGTTTCCAAAATTGGACAAAAGTCGAAATTCAGTTCATAAAATTTGCAAAGCACAAAACTCCACGCAGTTTTCATATTAGTGTAGTAATGATGGATAGTGCTTAAGAGACTTGCTTAAGAAAGTATGGTTGCATCAATAATACAAATTTTGGACCGCAAGTCTTGCTTTAGCCCAATTTTGTAGACTGTTTGTGCAATCATTAATAATTCCACCTATTTTGGTAGAATAATTGTTACTTCCTCCAACCCTATTTGATAGATTATTTTATTTTTACACACAATTTTTAGAAATTTTACATTTCTCTCACAAAACTCATTTTTCCTCTAATTTTTTTTATTAAATTTGGTCAAAATGGAATCAATAATGAGATTTCTATTTTGGAAGTGTTTACCTATCAATTAAGGATGGAGGGAGTATTTTTTTTTGTAAGAAAGTTTAATTTCTTTCACTTGTATCAGATGTCCTTTAGTCACATAAGTTATAAATAGATGTGTTATAGTAGCAGTTTTGCAAGAGAAATTATTAACATGACATGAAATTAGGAACAACCCATGTAATATTTTAACGAAGTATTGCATCAACACGAAATTTTGAACCCATTTACGATGATGGGATGTCTTCAATCCAATGACGTTGTCATTTACCACTAGATTATGTAAGTAGAGACTTATTTGTTGGTTTCATCCTTTATTATAAAGTGGATTTCAAATGTACTATTATGATCCATTTGAAAAAAGGTGAACCTAGGTGACTATAGGTGAAATTTTAAGTTCATTTGTATTTACATAGGTAAACTTAGGTTAAATGAGTAATATCCATTCACTTAGATTCACCGCATTTTCATCTATGCCTAAATTGAGATATAATATAGATGAATGACGTTTTCAATTATATTTCACATCATTTCATCTGGATTCACCTCAACAAATAAAATACTCCCTCCATCCCTAAATGATTGTCACATTTTGACTTTTCATGATCAACAAAACACGATTTAAAACATAAATATCTCTTATTTTACATGCGTAATTATAAAGAGTTGACATTTCAAAAATGTATATTGAAACGAATCTAACAAGATTCCACAAGATTATATTTTTATCGTTTAATGAGAATTTATGATCAAATTTCTTAATGCTTTTCTAACAAAAATCAAAATGTGACAATCTTTTAAGCACGTAAAGAGTAGTATGTAAACAACATTTCAACACATTCACCTCAATTACCTTCACCTAATATCATCTTTTAGTTTTATTATCATCTAGATTCATCACAATTCTAACCGCACATAAACGTACTAAGAGGATGACGTTTATTGGTTGGTTACCCCAAAATTAGTGATTAAAACTGGGTATCTTAGATTGCTGAAAATAGAAAGCATTAAATTGATTTGTAATTAACTACACCAAACTACGTTCCAGGAATGTGAAAGAGATTGTTATGAGGTTACATATTTTAGGTGAAACACATTACATGGTATTATTGTGTGGAGAGTGGAGACCTTAATGCATGTTCTGTTTACACTATCATTTTTAATTTCTTCATGTTACTTGTTTAAGTTTATGTTTATTGGTTTCACATTTTAGGCCTAACACCTTATCTAGTAATATTACCTTAATTATGCTTTGTTTAAGCTATTCTTGGGTGGCATTTAGTACACTTTTAAGAGATAAATTATAATCAATTTGTAAATTTCGATTTATGCTAGGAATCGTCTGATTGTTCAATGATAAAATAATTATTAATTGATCAAAACCCCAATATTATGCATTTATTTAAAATCATGACAAATATTATGTTACCTATATTTTATATGTTAAATTATCATACTCCATAACGAAAATATTTTAAGAACTATATTATGAAGGAAATTTGGAAAAAAATAGGTAGGCAGAACCAAGCACATTATGCCAAAGAATTTGTGGAGCCTTCATGTTCTTCCTGCCAATTTCTGACATAAATGGCCAGATCTAAATGCTACTTTCAAGAATACATTGTTGACAGGATCAAAAATGTTTTCTGACTAGTTTATAAATTCAAAATTAGGATTCTTGTATTAATAATAAATCTTTATAATAATTTATAAAATAAGGATGAAAATGATTATATATTTTTGAGTTCATCATGAATATATAATTCTTTTTCCTATTTTTATATTTTTCCTTTCTTACTTATTTTTAAATGCTATTTTTCAATTTCCTAAAATAAATCCAAACAATAAAAATCAATTAATTTTTGACATACAAACTTCCAAATGATGTTATACCAAATTTTTTCATATGAAGGTTCTCCAATAACACTGGAATCCGATGTTTAAAAGAGAGATCGTTAGAGTTAATCGAATAGACTAGTGGAAAAGGTTTTTGCTAGTGATTAGAAGATCCTCGTTCGAAATTCACCTAATCGCTAATTTATAATAAAAAAAAAAGAAGAAGAAGAGAGAGATCGGTAGAACTTAGTATGACCTTAATTTATTATCTTCAAGAATAACAAATAAATATACAAATCCATTATCACCATTATAATCATTCATAGTAGAAGTTGAAGTACAAAAATACGCATTGATCAAAACAGTAAAGAATTTAATTGATACATTAAAAATGAGTTAATTATACAATATAAAAAATAATTTTAAATATTGCTCATATAATTAAGGATATTTCGTCATGAATTTTTATGTAATTAACTACCAAATATATATAGATTAATAAATTAGAAGAAAATAAAAAAATGACTTGTAATTTTGTATGAGTTGTTATACACACAACATTTTTAGGTGTGAAACGACACTATCCAATGTGTATAGTGGATTCCTATTTTTTTGAACCGCAAATATTAGTATAGATAATGAATAAATAAAAGACAATACAAAATGAAATCGGAATCCGAAGAGACAATAGTGGGACCCCTTCCTCATAATACAACATGAAAAACGTACAAATCCAAAAAGTCCACTGGAGTCTTTAAACATTAAAATTGATATAAACAAATTAAATGTAGCACCTTTATTGAGATTATATACAACAATTTCAACAAATATTCTAGGGTTTCAATTTCCATTACTCAGATTTGCACCATTTTTTAGATAGTGTTCAATCTACATTGATATTATAGTATAGTTGTTGGATCTCTTTACTGGTTCTTGCTCCTTTTTCAGGTAACTTGATAGATTTTTTCAACTTTTTAGTTGGTCCTTAAGGGTCTCTTGCTATTCTTTTTTGTGTAACGGGGACCTGCAGCCGCTACTTGTCAAGTGCGCTCACTCGAGAAGGGTGTCTTGCTTTATCATGAATATGGTTTGTTGATTATTTGAAATCTGAGTTGTTGGGGTAAGGGCCTAGGGAGGAGGGAGGGGGGGGGGGGCTAGTATCTAAACTCCCAGCCTTTTTTGTTTTGTTTTGTTTTGTTTTCTCATATAGTATTTGGTGTTTTTTTATGTAGTTTATGAGTAGCATTATGTTGGTTGGATTATTTTATTGATAATGGCAAATGCTATGAACTCCAGGAAAAGACTGAAACTTTTTGTTGTTGAAGGTATGAAGGAAAAAGATGTGGTTTAAGAATATCTTGCAAGCCTTATTTGTTTTGACATCGTATATTTTGTGTTTAATTGATAATGCAGCTGGGAGGATATACAGTTTGTTGAATCCAACATTCATATCTTAAGCTATGACTCGGTTTAGTTTTTTTGTGTATAAACTGTTTGTGGTGAATGAGTTTTGTGCATTTCGGGTGGATTTCAGTTTTTATTGAAATGATATTAGCTATCCACTATTAGACCTCTTAAAGCTGTAAGTGGAGTACTGAACTGATTGCCCCTTTTCATATGGATTCTGGGTGCTTGTTGATGTGCAATTCAGATATGGCGTGAAGTAAAAAAAGCTATACTGCCTAATATTTAGAGTAATATCGGATTAAAATAAGAATGTAACTGGAATTTTATATCTTCCATTGCAGGTGGAAGGTTCTGTCCTTATCTCTGCAGTCTACACTCTACAGCATACGTTTCAAATCATATTCTCATTGGCGAACCAGATCTTAATTTGAAACATGAACCTGTACAGCCAATATACATAGGGATCATATCCTTTTCAGGGTGCTAAATTTTTTGGTGTCTTGCTTCCATATTCAACATTGTTGAGAGATGAGTTCAACTGGTACATGTGAGATTGAAGAATCAAAGGATGAGTCGAGCTCCATTCAGAATTCAAGCAGCTTTCGTACAGCAAGAATGCAGGATCAGATGCCTCCTTTACGGAAGAAGGGAACTAACAGAAGTTCAGAAAACGACATCAATAAGCTTTTCGAATCGATTGATCTCAGAACTTCGAAGAGTTTGGATTTGTCAGATCGAGGATTTTCAAGTCGAAATGCCTCAAAGAGGCCTATGAGAGCAGGGGGGTCCCAATCACCTGGATTTGGGTTTTCCGAACCAGTATCCTTGAAGCAGGCACTAAGAGGGCTTAGCATCTCTCATGCAGCTGAAATGGCTGCCATGAAAAGGTTGTCTAAGTCACCAGGATCTCCTAGCATATCAGAAGCTGGAAAGCTTTCAAGTTTTTATAGAACTGTGGAAATTGGTGCCTCGGGGTTTCCCATGTCTGAAGGTAGGAACAGGAGAATCCAAGCATCATTGCTGTCGGGAGAAAGCAGTTCTTCCTTCAAAGTGCCACAATATATTTTAGATACGCAGTCGAAGTCAGCAAACCACAGTGTGCAATCTTCACCAAGATTTGCTGTAAAGCCATCAATTACTGTTGTGGATTGTGCACCACAGCAAACAGAGGTTGTCCATGGCCCAATTCATATGAGGACCAAAACAATCTCACCAGAAAATAGAAGCCAAACATCAGATCCTTTAGCTTGCAGTGATCTCACGGTGAAGACAGGAAATTACAGGGCTCATTCTTATAGTACAATCTCATCTCCTGAACTTCTTAAACCAAAAAAGAACGAGATTGAGTCTAATTTGGGAATAGATGAGATCTTACCTTCATCGATGCCAGTTAAAGGTCATTCTGCACCAGTGCAACAATTGAAAGAGTATCAGGATTCAGTTCCTTCTCTGCCTCACGGTGATGCCAAAAAAGGTTTCTCTGTGAAAAAGAAAGGATTGCAAAGTTCTAACAAAATTCCTTGGACCTCAGTTCGAGTAACAACTAAGCCAGTCTCTAAGCTAAGGCGGAGAGGAAGGTCACAAACTCTACAATCATCTACTGCTTCAAAAGGTAACAAAGACTTCAAATCAATGAATAATGCCTCGGCTGCAAGAAAAACTGCTGAGAACATTATTAGGAAGAAAGAAAGGAGTGTGTTAGCATCTACTGGGGACCAGAGTGGAATGGAAGAGGTAACTGGCTTGGGTTTAACTACCCAATTGATCTGCCAGAGATGTCAGTGTCATCTGAAAGAACCTAATTCAGATTCTCTTGACAATGACCAATCTCCAATACCAGCTGATACTCTTGAAGAAATTGCCCCTGTTAGTCTAAACAATGGTACGAGCAAGGCACTCTTACCTTCCAATGGCTGTAATAATGCTACCACACTCATGGTGAAACCCAAAAACTCAAGAGAACAAGGGGAGTTCTCCCAAAGCTCAAAGAGTAGCATTGGTGAGTACAGCAGCAGCACTACCATCAGTGACGAGAGCAATTTAAGTGGGTTTAGTTCTGGGAATAGACCTCACATGTCTAAGGATTATAGGTGGGAAGCAATTAATAATGTGAAAAGGCAGCATGGGTTTCTCGGATTGGGGCATTTTAATTTACTAAAGAAGCTTGGTTCTGGAGATATTGGTACAGTTTATTTAGCTGAACTCATTGGTGCTAACTGTCTCTTTGCAATTAAGGTTATGGACAACGAATTTTTAGTGAGAAGAAGAAAGATGGCAAGGGCACAAACTGAACGAGAAATTTTGAGAATGCTTGATCATCCTTTTCTCCCCACACTGTTTGCGCAGTTTACATCAGATAACCTATCATGCCTAGTGATGGAGTTCTGTCCTGGTGGAGATCTCCATGTACTACGTCAGAAACAACCAGGCAGATATTTTCCGGAACAGGCTGCAAGGTATCGTCCCCCCATATATATAGCTATTGTGGTCTTAACATCTAAGGAGTTCCTTAATATCATAGTCATATAGATTGATATCATATTTGGTTATTTACCTGCTCAGCTTTTCTCTGTGTTGTTATAGTGGATCTCTTTACTCTTATGAATTTTCTCCACATCTTTCATGCTATGAAGAAATATTGCAATCAGTGGTTCACTGTTATGTTATCCTACCTTCCATGGCTACTACGGAGGCTATAATTTTTTTTAGATCTTAAGAGTAGTGTACCACTAGACTAACTATAACGTTCTATTTTTGCAGATTTTATGTGGCTGAAGTTCTTCTTGCTTTGGAGTACCTGCATATGCTTGGCATCGTGTATCGCGACCTAAAGCCTGAAAATATTATGGTCCGAGAAGACGGCCACATCATGCTTACTGACTTTGATTTGTCTCTTAGATGTTCTGTAAACCCGACTCTCGTAAAATCCCCACTAGCATTGGAGCCCCCTAGGATGTCTGGTCCATGTGCTGGATCCAGTTGTATTGATCCTTTCTGCGCTGAGCCATCATGCAAAGTCTCATGCTTTACCCCTAGAGTTCATCCTACTGCTGCCAGGGCAAGGAAACAGAAAGCCGAACTTGCTGCTCAGAACAGATCACTGCCACAGCTTGTGGCTGAACCAACGGAGGCACGTTCCAACTCCTTTGTAGGTACACACGAGTATCTGGCTCCCGAGATTATTAAGGGCGAGGGTCATGGGAGCGCTGTTGATTGGTGGACGCTTGGTGTATTTCTTTATGAACTTTTATATGGGAAGACACCATTTAAAGGTTCTGGTAATGAGGAAACATTAGCTAACGTGGTATTGCAGAGTCTTAGATTTCCTGACAGCCCTATGATTAGCCTTCAGGCTAGGGATCTCATAAGAGGATTGTTAGTAAAGGAGCCTGGAAATAGGTTGGGGACGGAAACAGGCGCAGCAGAGATAAAGCGCCATTCGTTCTTTGATGGCCTCAACTGGGCACTGATACGTTGTGCGGTTCCACCTCAAGTGCCAGAGTTATCCGACGAAGGATCGAAGTTCCTGGAATGTAGTACTACTGGTGATCATTTGGAGTTTGAGATGTTCTAGATAGCAAGAGAGATGTATGTATTGCTCTCCAAGTAGCTGGCCACACTGTATTGACTTGATTCACCTAATAATGTATATTGCTGAGGATATACATGAAATTTCATGACCTCATTTCTACTATTTTTCTGGTGAACTTAAAGGTCAATGGCACCACTTCAAAGGGGGCTTCAAGCTCTGGTATATTATACCTTTGTAAAATGTTGGATATTTACACCACGAATTATAATGAGATTCGAAATTCGTCATAAATAAATAAAATGTCAGACCCATGTAACAAAATTGTAGGAAATAGAATAAACCAATTAGCCTGGGTGTTGTGAAAGAACTCGGGTGTTGTGACTTGTCATGATAGCCTAGTCTCTTCGTACAACGTGGGTTCGAGTTTCACAAGATATAAAATCTCGTATTGGAGTGGTAAACAGGCCATACTGCCAACCTTGGAATCTCGTGTCCCTTTATGGTGATGCTATAAAAAAATTAATTAATTTTTTGAGGTTAATGTATAAAGAACTTTAGATATTTTATTGGCTTCTAAGGGAGCTCAAAAATATATATTGATAGAAAAGATTAGTCATGTTTGTTAATAGTTTCAGTGCGATTACTTTAATTTAACTTAAAAATCTTTTTTCGATTATTAGTGTTTAAGAGGAATTTTGTCTATATTTTAGGTATTAGAGTCTTTTTTGAATTTTGACAAGAATACGTTTTGTCATTTATAATTGTAGATAGACAAATGAATAAATTTAATTATATGGTAATGAATGAGCCAGCACAATTTCTTAATAATAAATATAATAGTAATGGAAAACGCAAAATTCGACCGTTAGAAGATTGGTAGAAAGTAAAATGATCCGTTACTCAAGTGAGCCGTTACGCCAAAACTCACTTCTTCTTCGGACATAAACACCTTTGACTTTCACTTCTCTTACAATTCAATCAGAGAGATTCAGAGAGAGAGGGAGAGAGATTTAAGAACATCAAGAATGGTTGCAAGAACACCACCAAAGCAACATTATCTCAACCCCAACAAGATGGTTGTTCCTCTCGACCCCATTCTTCTACGTCAAACACTACACAAGGTACAATCGCCCCCTAATTTTTTGTAAATTCGTTATCGAGAAAAGAAAATATAATGTACATTTTTTTCAAAAATTATGTTTCTTGTGGCCTTTACGTCGCAATTCCTATATAGAAATTATGATCTCGCGGCTGAAAATAACATCCTAATTTTGTTAATTTGGAGTGAAGGTGGATAAATGTATGGAGAGGTTGCAGGAACTTCAATACACTGTAACAGGTGGGAATAAAGTGGTATCTGGAATCACACTCAGCCCTCGAAGCACAAGAGGCTATCTCAGGACTAGTCTCAGGTGTAAACAAGAATCTTTAAGGTATTCACCCTATTAGATTACTGTCTCACAATTCATTTTAATCGACGTTTTTCTAATTGAAGTTCGACCATGGATGTGTTAGACTAATCTAGGGAGTATACTCAAATTGGGCTTTTAATTCTCATCATTTGTAGGATCAAGAATGGTAATTCTCGAAAATCTCCTCCAGGAAAATTGCCCATATCTACAGGTGAATTTCCTATTACTTCCCATTTTCGATTAGTATGTTAACTGTCTGCTGTCATAAGTTAAAGAATGGAATCTAAATTGTGCATATTGGTAACAAAATTGGTAATTTGTATTGCAAATTAGTAATTAATTTATGTAATTACAATTGGGAATTTGTGTAGTTGATTGGAGGCAAATGTCACTACCAGCAATGTTGTTAGGAGAAACAGTTGGAGAAATTCTTGAAGCAAGTCAGTTTGCTAAAGAAATATCACAAGTTGTAGCTCCCAAAAAGACCAACACTATCAAGAACCATCAAATCTCCTATGATGATGACCCCAAAACTCCTTTACCAAAGAGGAGAATAACGAACCAGAGGAGGCTAAGTCCAGAGAAATCTGAGCTTCGAGTAAGGCGAAAAAGGGAGAAACAGATGGCCCTTCAAACAACCACACCATCACTCCAACGGGCAAGGTCGCGTATCGATTTCAAAGCGTACTCTCCAAAGAATGTTGGAGATTTTGAGGAAGAAAGTGGTTATGGAAGTAACAAGAAGCATTATATGGCGGCGAACAGGGTTTCGCCAAGGCATAGGCCGTGGTCGAAAAAGACAGTATTGTTTCCCAACGTACTATATAATTCATCTCCAAAGTCGAAACAACATGAATTTTGCAGAACAAAGTCTCCTGTGAACACAAGGAAACAGCAAACTCCTCACAAGTTCTTGATCAAGTCTCCTGTTAAGATTAGAAGTCCTCCATTGTCTAAATCTCCTATCAGGGCAGTAGCAAAGATGTCTACTGCAGCGAAAATTCGAAGGTCATTTTCGCCATCCAGGGTTAGAAGTCCCCCGTTGTCTAAATCTCCTATCAGGGCAATAGCAAAGATGTCTACTGCAGCCAAAATTCGAAGGTCGTTTTCGCCATCCCGATTGGCGAATAGGTTGGTTTCACCATTGAAGAGTAGGAAATGTGTAGAGAAGAGTGATGGAGGAATGATGAAGAGTGCTGATGGAATGAGGATGATGATGAGTGGACTTAAGCAGCGTCCTAATTCAACATTCATCAGAGGCTCAGCGTCAAGAATTTGAATGTGCGATTATAATAGTAATACATTTTCTTGATGTCCATATTGAGAGAAAAATGGTGTGAGGTTTTTCGGTTTTACAATCTTTCCCCTCCCTATTCATTGTTGATTGTAATTACAACAGCTTGTCAAATTATATTCTTATAATGAACTTGTTCATATTTGGTAAGTATTACCCGTCTAATGGAGTTCAATTGTAGTTTGCAAGTTAGGATCAAACTTGATCAAATGTGTGGTCGAATGGTGAACATAATTGGAAATATGACTAATATGTGATCGAGTGAGACATTAATTAATGTATGATTTATATGTAAATGAATTAAGAAAGAAACAAAGTTAGCAATCAATATGAAAACCAAGACCTAAGACCTTTGGTGTCCCTATAGTCCATAATTGGAGCTTCACAATACTAGCGAATAAGTTTTTCTCTCATCCTTGGTTCATAGTTCGATAGTATAGTGTCCTAGGCATAGAGAAACGTAAAAAGTTATGGTCCTACTAAGGTTTGTTCTTCTAAGATTTCTCTAAAGTCATGCAATTTATACAAAATCTAGGAATCAATTAAGAGAAAAATTCTTAAGAGAACCGTAAGCCAATCCATCCAAAAGTATCAAAACCATGGCATTGGGGGGGGGGGGGGGGGGGGTGATGGCCCTTTTCACAAAACCACTCCTTGAGTATTTTTCTTTACATTGTTATCAGACCCCAAAAGTATTCAAATTGAGTTATCAATTGTGATCATTTAGTATTCAATCATTTAAAATCAATCATATGTTAAATTTCCATTTTCATGTTTAACAAATGGCTAAATATGGGGCATTGGGGTCTTAAGGGTATAAGGCTCCTAGTTTCCACTTGGGCAATTAAAGCTGGCTCTTTGGATATAAATTAATAGATGATCAAAACATTGTGCTATGTGCACATCGCCAAATTGGAACAGCTAATATATAATTTTTGTATTATGAAAACTCACTGTATTAATAAGAGGGTGTATAAAAAAGGTATCCATTAGCTCTGAGCATTAATGTCTTCAATAGTTTTTCCTCTCAATTCAATCTGATTTAGGACATAATTTAACAGTTTTACTTCCCGAGTTCTACAGGAAACGCTTCTATCCCACTATAGGAGGTGGTTCTATTGGTGTCCTGGAAGAATCACCAGTCTCTGGTTAGTGGCTTTGAAGCGAGATGTTCTTATCTGTATGCACTCGGTAGGCGGTAACCAGGCATAACTAATTTGCCAGCAATCATCTTCCCAGTCTTGGGCATGACATGCCAGTGCAACGTTAGGTTAAACTCTTTACCGCGAAGATTGCTTCCCTGTAAAGATCCGGATTAGCATCACACGTAAGAAACAAAAGAAAAAGAAAGCTATTTGTCAAATATAAATTTGTAAACAATTCAAAATTGCTCACCTGATCAGTGAATCGGTACTTGTTTGTGGCCTGGATCCAGAAACTTGCTTGCTTTTTGGTAGGTATGATGCCATCCCATAATGATATCTGGAAAAGGTAGTTTCAAGATTTGAAGTCAGTAGACATACTTAGTCCACCACAAATTGAACTTAGAAGGATTGCAAGAATGTTGATTTTATTTCCTATTTCAATTGTAAGCAAATTAGATGTCAAATGCCAAAATTTGGGTGATAGTATGATCCTAATGCAGATTACTAGAATTTCAGCATTAATTTGAATGTATCCCATACTGAGAGTAAACTAGGTACATTAACAATACAAGCTTTTTAAATTAGAATAACGTAAACCTACATCGCAAAGAAGAGAATGGTAAGTGTGAACTTCAAATACTTTATTCATATGGAGTGCCAATTCCATCATAGAAGTGATAAGCTCATTTGAAAATCATTGGACAGTGAAGTAAAATTAATGATCTACCTGATTTAGAACGTTCTTTGGCGTCTCATATTCAGCTGCCAAAAATACAAAAACCTGTGAAAAAAATTGGTTTTATAGAAGCATAATTATATGAGACATACAAAGCAAAGACATGTTTTTTGCCATGTCATTACAATAAAAAATGATAGACAGAGAAAGACACTAGTAGGTTGACGCTGATATTAATAGAACAAGAAATACCCATTAAACAGAAAATAAAGGGCTACATCCTTCGGTTCCACCCTATTTGTCCACCTTCACATTGCATACTAACGTAATATCGCAAATTCATTATCTTCTATTTGTTATGGCATGTGTTCACAAATACAGCCAATGGTATAGTACACTTGCCATAATTTAACAAGTTTGCTGATATTGGTACTATTTTTGCAGTCAAGGTAGGTCATTCAAATGATGTTAGTGTCTTCACTAGTTTTGCAGGCAAGACCATAAATGTGATTCTCGAAACCTATGAACCACTAATGATAGTTTTCTCTTTCCTTACCTACTACTACATGAAACAAAATCAGAAATTGAACTTCCACTAAATTACCGAATGACTTCAAATGTCTCAGCAGGCAGCAGGTCAGTCTATTATGCTGAGATTGACATAGTAAACGATCTTGCATAATTTTTAAAGCTAGCTTAGATGAAAAAAGGTGCGGTTTTTCACATACACAGTGCAGCATATCATCAACCCACATAATTCTATTGGTGAGTAGAAATAGTTAATATACGGATTCTCATAAATGATGGATTTTGATATGGAATTTCATAAATACCTGTTTTGTATTCCATGTAAATAGTGACTGTAAATTTGCTGAAATATTCAAAGTCAAGCTAACCTGCATATTTAGAGATAAATCAAATGGAAAATTAAGAACTAGGGAGAAGGACTACCAACATTTCCCTCTGTTACTGGTCTAACTCATATTGATGAATGAATCACAGTCAACTATGAAAAGCAACCACATTCACAGAATGAGATTTAAATAAAGATTGGATATGGAAACGATTAAGCTTCAACCTTATCAGCATTGATATAAATATCTAAACAAACTGTGATACACACTGGCAACTGAACGATATCATTCAGATCCAGGAACATCAACTATTCAACAACTGAAAGACATGTTCCAAACCAACAGAGAGAAAGCTGTAATGGCAACAGGGGACTTTGGCTATGATGTAATGTCAGAGTCCCCTAAAATACCAAGATATATAGATAGTCGTAAAGTAGAAGCATCAAACATTGATAGATAGCTAATCATTGGCTAGCGTTCTTCATAAGCTCAATTTGCATCCTCCCCCTCCTCCCACAGGCTAAGGGGAAACATTTTAGTCTATCTTAGAAAATAATCAACATGTCAAAATAGTACATACATAAACTAAAAAACTGCAAAGGTGATTGTATCAGTGTCTTTTGCTCCCTTTTCTCATAAGGCTTCCACTTTTTCTTGCATAGAATTCGAAAAGTAAAAAATTCTAATCCAGCTCTAAAGTCCAATGGCCTCAAAGAAGAACTACTAACAAAATGCGGCATAGAAACATACGTCCAGTGATGATTAGCAATATCCACGCCACTAATAACTCCGTCCATCCCATAATATCTTTATTCTTTGAATTTTATAATCAACATTACAAAGAATTTGAACTCTGAGTCATTTGTATAGTTTGTATGACATTTGGTGAAAATGTATCAAAAGATAGTATTTTCAACCTACTTTACTACCAACACGATAATTTTGAAAATTCAAAGTTGTACATGACAATTATAACCATAAATTTTGTTCATTTCGACTATTGAAATCAAACTTAACAATATTTGTGGGATGCACAGAGTAACGTGTAAATCTTTCAACATTTGTTCACATAAACATTAACTTGCACAATTACTAATTAACAAAATCCAAAATTCCATATAAAACATATAATATGCACTAATTAACATCAAAAGGAAACCTTACATCGTCATTTCCGCCAGACTTCTTCTGAAACCAATTTATATTCATAACCTGTAAAACATTAAACAAAGTTAAACCTACATATTCCATCTAATTTATTTTAATTAACAGTTTTCATCATAATAGATCCAATGATATGTATTAGAATAGGCCATAGAAATAAATTTAACTTCAAAATCGATAACATCAATTACAAATGAAACTGAATTGGATGAATACAAATTTGATCGTCGAAAAAACAAACTGTACAATAATTTAAGGATGAAGTAATAGTAAAAAGAAAATCGTATAAAACCGATTAACACAAAAGGTGCAGATCTAGTAGAAGACCTGGACTTGAGAAGTGGGAGATGGAAAATTGAAGTTGTCGGAGAATGAGGCCATGGCGCACATTAGCGCCAAAATGGTCACGGCGAACGTTAGCAAGGCGTTGATTCTAAAGCCGAACGAATGCATTTTCTCTACACACAAATTTTCAGGGGAGGGGGGGGGGGGAGAGGGGGTTTAGCTCACAACTAGTCAACAACGATGGTGAAAATCTCATTTTTAAAACTGAGTTTTCTATATCCACGTCAGTATAGTGTTTTGAATGTGTGAAAGTACTATTTTATCCTCAAACCTATCCCCTTTTCTTTTGTAACGGGATTGGCAGCGTCACTCGCCTATGCTCGACCAATGAAATGATTGTGAGATTGAACTCATGACCGTACGTTTGTAAATCACAAATTTACCTCCTTTACCAACTTGACCTTGACAAAATAGTACTCTACTGTGTTAAAGTGTGGAATTAATCCAAGCTCATTTTGAAGTTTGACTAATAGGCTCTTTTGCAACTGCAATTCATTTTAAAATTAAATTTTTACTTTTAAATATTTGATCATAACCAAATTTTTTAATTATCAATGTAAAGTTACAAGAAGAAGAATACATTAAAATATTTTAGTAACAAATCTTTTATTTTTTGTTTTATAAATTAGCGATGAAGTGAGTTTTGAACACAGACATTCTGGTCACTAGCAAAAGCCTTTTCCACTAAGCTATTCCATTAACTTATTTTAGTAACAAATCTTATGCTACTAATTTTAATAAATAATTGAATGTAATTTATAGTCAAACATTCAATACAAATTTTGGAGGTTCATCAACCGTTATGAGTAAGCAATTTTTTTTTATTATCTCATTAATTATCTGTTAGACTGTTACACTTGCATAAGAAAACATTATACACACCACAATAGTATTTTGTAGGCATGAAATCACTATTTTGCCCCTAAGTGAAATTTTATTAAATAACACATTACCAATTAGGGGGGAGCATAATAAACATTCACCGTAAAAACACTGAGTTGGTGTGTGCATAAAAATTCGTACTTGCATATTATGAACAGGTGGTAGTGAACTTATTGTGCTTCTATTTGATATCTCCTTCCTTTTCAGCATCTTCAGTTCCATCCTTTTGTGTTTTATTTCTCTGTTTACTGACTCTATCCGAATACTTTGATAGAGCAGCTGTTAGTGCCGATTTGATGGTTAATTCAGGTTCTTTCTTCCTACGTTTGTTTTCACCCTTCGCTTCTTCTTTAACTTCTTCATTTTCAGCCCTAGTGCTAGATTCAGCATTTTCATGGGATGGAGCGTTAGAAACAGGTGGGCGGCTTGGGACCGCACGCTTGAATGGCTCATGGAATGTGTCATACAAGCGTTTTACCTGATACACGAACAAATAATGGATATTATGGTGAAGTGAAAGTGAAGAGAAGAAGGTATGTCAATATTGGAACAATGGGAAGTCATGCTCCTACTGCGATTTCGTTGAGAGAGAATCTAAATTTGTGAAAAGGAAGCACATCCCTGAAGAAACACAAATTCAGATTTGGAAATTATTACCATTACTTTGATGCTTTCATGATTAAAGACAAAGGTCGTCCTGATTGCACCAAGGCTGACTTAATTAATAGATATGTACTGCTATATGTCGAAGTTATCGCATTTCAATGGACGCAAGAAAGAATACATAACGTTAAAAATATTAAATTAAGAAACATATGAATACCTTCCTCTCCCCTATTCCAGGGCAACGAGCCAAATCTTCCATGGACGCATCCATTATGTGAGAGAGAGACTGCAATGCTGCTATGAGAAGCAGATAGGAAGCTAAACAAAAGGTAAACTATACCACATAGAAGGATCTGGTAGCTTACCCCAAATGTAGAACCTAAAGTAACTACATCCGTCTTATTTACGTGCCGTACTGATGTAAGGGAGTGATTTAACTGCACCAAGAAAAAGCCTAGTTAGTGAAAAGTATGGCACCAGCTATGCATTCAACGACAGAATATTCATGACTTTTATGATCAGAATATCACATCAACAATGACAGAAACCAGATAATTCTTAATGTTGGTTATATACCCGTGACCGGTAATCTGTATCCATTTGTCCCTGAATAAGATCAGCAGGCTTGTTCTCATAAACTTTGAATGTCTCCAAGTATCTCCCACATTCTTCCAGACTATGAAAAATAAGAACTAACGCAATAAGAAAATCTTGGAAAGATTTCTTATACCACAACTAAATACTGTATTAGTGAAGTAAGGGGGCGGTGGGTGGGTTTTAAAAAAAATTACTGTATTAGTGAAACAAAGCGAAAACATAATGCCAGAATTAAACTGGCATCGCCAGCAAAAAAAAATTTCAAGAATGCTAAACCGAGTTACAATATAGGCTATTGAAAAGTAACATAGTTTCATTTGGGACCATAAAAACACATTAGGTTGATGGGAAGAATAGTTTAGCTTGAAGTGGGTAAAGCATCTTGGACAACTTAGCAGTAAAACCTTGAAAAAGTACTCATGTCAGCCTCATATTCAGTACCTCCAACCACATAAAAGAGTGCAATCATGAAGAAGAGCTGTTTTCGTAACTTCAAGCAACGGCTTGATGACATCTTCCTGTCAAGAAAAAGAAGATGACACCATTTGTCAATGGAATCCGTAATACAGAAGACGAGGCAAGTGTTGAATTATCCACCAAAACTTACAACATCAACATGGCATAAAACCACACGGAGACGGTAATTTTTCTGCAATTCTCGTATGCGAAAATACAAGTAGTCTGGATGAAGCAAGTGGTAGCGAAGACTACAAGAATAACACAACTTCAGAAGCAGTAAAAGAAATTGTAACAAGAGTCATAGGCAAGTATAGTCAAAGAACCTACTTTCAAACTCTCGTTTGTTTTATCTTATTGAAGTACACGATGTTAAGACATTTAATTGGTTAAACATCCTATTTCAATATGGAATACCAGAAGGATGGCCAAAGAAATTAAGATAAAAGAACTCTGTGCATTTATATAAAGTATAATTTGTGCAATAGTATTATTGGTGAAAATATGTGTATTACGAACTCTTCGTGATAGGCTCAAAAACAATAAAAGAGAGTTCTAAAGATTTTATTTTCGGAGGCCCTTCAGTGCTATTGGTAAAAATGTGTATTACAAACTCTCTGCCATAGGCTCGAACCCAATAAAAGAGTTCTAAAGATTTAATTTTTGGAGGCCCTTTCGACTTTCAAGGTTAAGTAATACTCTATATAGGACATAACGGGTAACTAAACAAGAGGTGACCTCTGAAAATACATAACGGCATGCGATAATAAAGCAAGAATTAGTTTTTGGAAATATTATCGTGTACTTTACTAAGCTAGATGATACTATTTGAGGAAAAAATAAGGCATGTTCTTCATTAAGTGACTCTGTTTGACCTTTAAGCTCCTTAACCTTCAATTACACGGATTAATTTATGTGATTCACATAGTGACAACAGGAGACTCACTATTACCATGTTGCAATTTGAGAAAGATGCAAGAGGTGCTTGTTACTAAGTATCTACAAATCTATTGAACATAGAAGTTGTGTACTTATATCATAAAATACTGCAACCTCAAGAAATCACCCCTACCTTAAGTAAAGAGCACAGGCATTTTGACCCAATTGGTAGTCACACACAACATCAGCAAAATCCCATCTGGCGTTCCTTATATGTTTCAGTAAGGGATTCCCTTTCTGCAAAACAAGTCAAACCCAAACAATATTTACTCTGGTGCGTATAATAGTCAACTGAAAAAGCCAACAATCATATACAGTCAAGTCATCAGCTCAGGAGGAAACTTCCTTCCAATTTTTTTATTAGCAATAATCCAGGTATCTGCCAACATTATCATGTAATAACTTACGTAACAGAAAAAGGCGTTTTTTAGTCAAAATCAGTAACACTATAGCAAAGGGAGAACAGACCAAGAGGAAACGGTAATGTCTCACTCTCGATAACAAAATCACATTATTCTATTCTACTTACCACATCTCACAATCTGAAACTTGACTAGTAAGTAATCCTAGCATGATCAACAATCTCTCGCCAGATAACCACATAACTATTCAACCTAATTAAGTTCATGGAGCATATTTATCGTCATTCATCCTTCCACCCTATTAAGTTTCACGTATAAAATTGCCAAAAAGCTAATAACTTTAACATGTACGGTCAAGTTTCATTCATCCAAGAGAACTCTACAATAGACATTGCAACTAAAATTCGTGCTAGTTAGACTAATACATCAACACAAAACACAATATTTAGCTCACCAGAACACCACTAAGAAAAATATAAAACGAAAACAGGAATAACTAACTGACCTGCCTATGGCTTACAAGTATAGCATTTTTACTTGGCACTTGCCCCTTAGATGATGAGGGAGTGTGTGCTTGAGAAGCATTCCTATAATTAAGACACAAACACAATCTTAGTAAAAAGTACACTTAATTCATCCATAATCAAATACTCCCTTTATCCCCAAAACATGGTCCGTTCTTGAATTTTGATAGTTGACTTCTTCTATATTCTATCATTGAACTCAAATACTTTCATATATGGTGTATGAAATTTTGATAGTTGACTTCTTCCATTAAGATCGTAAAGTTGGTTAATTTTGACAATGGAAGATGAAACTGGACAATCATTTTGGGACGTAGGGAGTAGGAATGCAGGGTAGGAGTAAACCTTGAAGGGAGAGGGGGAGGGGGAGGGGGAGAAGGGGCGGCGGGGGGTGGAGGGGGAGCGTAGAAGTCGGAGTTCTTGATGAAATTGAAGGCTTGAGAGAAGGAAGCTGAAGGAGTGAAGATGTTTGAAGAAGAAGACGTCGTCGTTTTAGGCTGGTCGATTACTTCTTGAAAAGAAGGGATTTTGATGACGAATTTCTCCTTTTCATTGCCTTCTTTCTCCATTTCTGTAAGCTTTGGCCTTTGGGGGGTTTTGGTCAGATTCTTCTGTTGAATGTTTTGGGGTAAATTTCGGCAAAACTATTTGCACCGGGAACACCTGAGATTGTACGCAGGAGTATAACCGACTTATTTGGATCCGATTGAATTAAGATGTCCTAAAATTTTGAGTTATTCAAATAATCTAGTGTAGAAAGTTCTTGTTAGTGATGAGAAGGTCATAATTCGAAACTCATCTCTTCGCTAATTATTTATGTGTACAAAATTTTAAAGTTAATTTAAAGAAAATTGGTTCAATGTTTGTGAGGCTCGCTCATATTTTGATATTTACACTCACATTTCAATCAATTACTCACTAATGATTATAAGTTGATTACTGTAATTAGGAATGTGAGTAAACTTAAAATGTTCGATTCGATTTGTATTATTCGACCTGAAAAAGTTTGGCTCGTGGTTCGGTGCGCATTGACAAATACCAAATCAAACTATAAAATCAAGATTCGGCAGACCAGACCAAACTGTTCAATTCAGTTCGGCTCGCATATTAATAAAGAATTTTTTCTTATTTATACTCTAAAGTCCACATTTCAAAACTCTAAGCTAACTTAAATCATTTACTACACATGTTCATGAGTCATCATCTCCCACTCATCCGCCCAAATGTCCAATCACATCGAATGTTTTTGCCAACCAAAATGAACATGGTTAAACTGTTCGCAAATAGTTCGGTTCGGTTCGACCCCATGTGGACCGAACTCAAACGTAATTACGTTCAGTATAGTTCGGTCCGTTTACAGCCCTAAGTCTGTAACCGTTCAACAAGTTGTCAAGTATAAAGAAGAGATTTTGAAGAATTACACGAATCAACCCAAAATTGAAGTTATTTGCCTAAACAATAACCCCTTACACGACTAGTGCTAGTAACGAGTCGAGTAAAACTTGAGTACTCGGCTCGATAGTTAACGAGGAGGATACGAGTCTAAGGTTGTCCTCATTTGTGGTACTCGGCTAGCTTGATAATTACCTAGTCCGTTAGTAAATAATCAATATGTGTCGGAACTATTATCTATGATAGATAATGGTTTGTAAATTTTATCATGATGTTTGAAATAAGGTTTATATAAATGGTTAAAGTTGCAAATAAACCAATGGATGTCTTATTTGTGTTAAAAGTAACTTTTCTTTTCATTATCAAGACGGTTAATAAACGAGTTGAGCCGGATAGTTACTCATCGAGTGAGGTGATTCCCGACTCGGTAAGGCCTTACCGAATAGAGCTCGATACCCTATCGAATCTAGTCGGATACTCCAATACCTGACTTGACTCAACTCATTTCCAGCACTAAAATTTACTATATTTCCCCGTTGAAAACCTTACCTACCAGGCTACCACCCTATTTTACTTGAAGCTTCAAACTTAAACAATCTTACCTATAATATTTGTGGTTTAGTGAATGATAAAAGTTCCATAATATTTGTCAACTAAAGCTTCAAACTATATCAATTTTACCTAATATAATTTTTGTTTCGTGTATGAAGAGTACCCAAATGTTATAGCTGGAGTAATTTATTTAGAGAAACAATGGATTCATACACACAGCTATTCAAATATGTACACAAGAAAGAAGGTGAGCGATCACATACTATAATTTCGTTTTCATGTTCTAGAAAACGAATAGTTCACAAAGGCAAAATAGCCTTACACCAAAGTTTACAGGATGAAAATAGAGGCTTAAATATCATCTTTCTACTCTTCCTGGTAGGTCGGTATCGGCACACCGGAATCAGTAGTCAGTTCTTTGAATGCCTTCTGCAATCTCTGAGTTACAGGCCCAACTTCACCATTGCCAACTGTTCTTCCATCAATTTTGATCACCTAAATAAAATACCCACATAATCTATTACTATAATACAAATCCATGGAAAAAAGTTACGTTTTTAGGAGTAGAAGTGTGGCATATCGAATTAGTCTATACAGAGATATAAACCAAGGCACCAAAGAAACTTAAAGTTCAACGAACATATTAGTTCAGCTAGGGGAAATTCTCCTGCCAAAGTACTGTTTGATGTTTCTGCCGAAATTCTCACATTTTTATGCTAAATGTAAACTGGCATTCAAGAAGAATGTTTCGGCTCTCATAAGAACTTTGACATTTACAACAAATGACTATTTCTTGCATCATCCTCGTACTGTCTGCTGAAACTACTGACTCAGCTAAGAGGTCATGACTAATTTTTGCGGATTCACTCAAGGCCCTCAAGCTTAGAACCTCCAAGCCGTGTATTAATGCAATTACAAATTTATGTTCGAAGAAGTATTCCATGGGTTGGGATATTCAGAGAAATTTATAGTCAAGCTATTGCCTGAACTGTATAATATTTTGCTGCTTTACAGCAAGTCAGGATCTGAAATTGCTTACAAGGGAAAATGTTCATGTCCCGTACTTCATTATATGCAAAATAAGGATTAGATTAATTTGCAGAGCAGTTTGTGATATCGAAATAAGGTAGCAATGCTCTCTCTAGTTCACATTATACAGGGACATACCGGACTGAGTTCTCCCATTGTTCCTGTTGTCCAGACCTGCAGCCAAAATTTGGATTATACTAATTTTCACTCACAGTTGGGTAGAATGAGTAACTTCTTCTTCACTATATTTAAGCAGTGCAGAAGTTCCAATTCCAGAAGATATAAACATTCATATTTCCTACTAACAATATACCATGTATACTTTATCGTACCACGAAACTGGTGTTTCACAGAATCTACCATTCACAACTATAACTTAGACATGTATATTAACATCTAAAAATTAAAGCGGCGGGCCATTAAATGATTAAAGTATGAGTGGTGCTTGAATAGAACATACACTAAGCAGAAACATGTATCCAGAACGACCAAAGGTAAGCTAAAGAACTTGAAACATGAATTCGAGATGCACTTTTTTTTTAATTACTGACAATTAAATGGAAGAAGAACATATACCTCATCTGCAGTGTGAAGTTCAGATAAGCTGATTCTTCTCTCTTCCAAAACCAAGTTTTCCTTGACCACAAGTTCCATAACCTACAAAAGGATAAAGGTTCTTTTAAATAAATTAATATTAGCTTGTCTTAGTTATCCACAGATACATCACACACTGGCTCAGCGTAATTGTGCACATCACTGTGACAGCAATCTCCAACAAACTTCGTATGCATGAACAGATAAATCACGATAAAGAAATTGTAACAAACAAACTAATTACATAGTCAGGGTCTCAGGGACCATTTCTATTTCTAGCTCTGCAAGAGCTCGTGATCAAATCATAATATGCAGTGTGAAGTACGCAGAATCACCTAAGAGAGCTGAATACTCATGTGATTTCAGCAATTAGAATGACGCAAGACATGAAAGGAAAATATGTGCAGAATCATTTTTAGGCGTACATTAAAAAATTTAGTGAACTAACTGCAGAAATACTACTGATGAAATATGGGAATTTAGCAGGGGCATCTTTACGAAGATATTTCTTCATTTAACAAGAGCTGGTTGTTTCTGTATGTATATTCTCTTGAAATGGATCGACAAGTAATACTGTGCTGAGCCCCATACTTGAACTACAAATAAATAAGGATGAACGAATCTACCAAAAAACGTAACTAACTTTATCCAAAGCAATGACGCCAAACCAAACATTCAAGGAGCTTACAGTTGCTCGAGTTATGCCAGGAAGACAATAATCAGCATGGGGTGTTACAACACGGCCTTTCTTCACTGAGAACTGCAGTAAGAGAAGTAGAAACCGTCCTTAGTTCCCAATCTAAGAGTATTCAGCACTACACATCCCTTAATTTCATGATATATATATATATATGTACTGGTTTAATCTCCAAAAAATGGAAAAGAAGATCAGCGTTGACAAATACGAACGAACTGGAATAACTACTACACCATGGATACATGGTGCGCACAAGAAAAGACTAAGCAAAATATGCTTACAAAATAAGAAGGAAAGACAGGAGAAGGGGAGAGGGGAGGAGGGAGCAAAAAGAGAAGAGAACGGGTCATCATAAATTGAAAAAGACTACAATAGTTTAGTATTCACAAAGAACTGACAATGTTGGTAGCATTCGTTTCTGACACGTAACCATCTATATCGAGCATGACAGCATCATCAGCATTGGCATTGTTTCCTTCTATCTGTGAGACACATAAACATAATGAATTAACAAATTATATATAATTTATGTACATCATATTGTTCCAATAAGGGGCGGATTCAGAGTTATAGTAGGGCATTCACATAAATACCTTACATTTAAATAAATATGGTTAAGTCTTTGACTAAAGTAGGGATAATAGTAATCTTACTTAACTCCTTAATAGAACACTTTTTTGTTAGTCAATCATTTAACATGGAACGGAGGGAGTAGTGGTCACCCTTCATGTTGGGTTAATTCGAAAATAGTTTCTCTATTATCATGGGGTAAGGCTGCATATTATCTGACACCCCTTACCCCGCTTAGGTAGGAGCATCTTTATAAGCCTTGGGATATGTTATCATTATTGTTGTATTGTTCCAACTTCCAATGGCTCTTTCAAAATAAAAAATAATTGACGAATAGTTTAGTGACCCCATATAGGTTTTCAAGGCCTACAATTAACAATGGTCGACTAGGTAGTTGTATAATATGTTTTTGTCACTAGATGAAAACGAAACTGTGTTCAAATTATCATGGTATGAGAAAACAACTTAAAAGAACAAAGGAGTTGTTTGTGATCGCCCCTACACCTAGAGAACTAAAAAGCGCAAATTGCATTGTCAAGGTCAGAATATTAACATAAAAGAGGAAGATTACATCAATAAATGAAATGTGTGAATGAGGAGGGGAGCAACATAAGGTAACAGCATATTCTGCTCTGAAGTGATATATGGGAAGTGATTATTACATAGAAGATTTCGAGAAGATAACAACTACTTTTATAGTAAAGTAAATATAGAGATTTCTTATGAAGTAGTAATATGAAATCAGTTCTGATGTTTGGCTAGAAAGTGATTATTTTATATCATCATATTATCATGTTGACCACCATGAGAAAGAACAACAAATGTGCAGTTCTACAAAATTAAAAGTAATTTCTTAATATGATCAGACCTTTGCAAGAATATTGTTAAGAAGGTTGTTGTGGTGAATCTTCGAATCCAAGTTCTGAATGAAAACCAAAGACATGGTTAGATCAGACGTTCAGGAAACTTGGAAAGATCAGTGAAAAAACAAGCGACTACCTATGGGTATATGTATACATCGGTAAGAAACGGTGTAACCTACCTGCGTGTTACCTAGATTCACATTTGGGCAATTTTTCAGTTCACTAAAAATACACATGATAGTTGAAAACCAAGGACCAAGTTGTTTTTGGCATTTAACCTCATTATATTCCCTAGCAAGTCTTAAACCATCTAAAAATAGTTTATTGGGTGATATTGATAGAAAATAGGATCAACAGGGGGTAATAAAATTATTTCAAAAGGCTGATTGACTTTCTATCTTCTTCTAGACAATTTCCCTTGCAATGAAACAAATACACTAAACTAAGATATTGAATTATAAACCCTTACATTGGGAGAATTACGACGTGTGGTTGCAGTCACCAACATTATACCTGTTGAGTTGTCATAGACTGGTGGTTTCCATTCGGCAAGCACTGAAAATATAAAGAGAAATGGACAGCTTGATAAGTCATATGACCTCTCAGCAGATTAACATTGAACTGTTCCAAATTTATACTAGCACAAGGACATGTATCAACATTAAAGGATTCTGGAGACATGGTAATGGATCAGTTGGTAACTTAATCAATCTGAAGAATGCTAGAATTCCCCCTAAGATCATTTTAGGCTTCCAGTAACTACAATCTAGAGACTAGATTCAGGAAACCAGACAAAACATATTTTGATGCATGGTACAACAATTCGCTACCTGTGCACATGGATCAACTTTTTAGTGTCTTGTATTATATACACTGTGACAGTTCTGGTTATATGAAATAACCATGAGACATCAATGAAGCTTAAGAATTATATGATACAGATGAGGATGATCATTTGACACCAGTTGAAAGAAATATGTATTATGGTTGTAGGACAATGGTTAACAGTGCATGAATGGGCAAACACAACCAAAATGACAGTTGTGCACAAATTTCAGTTTACCTATAAGAGTACATCCATAAAGATTGAATGATGGGCTCATTCCAGAGGTTACCTACAAACATGACAGGTGACGCATGAGTGTATTAAAACAGGAGGTTCTTCTTCGTACTTTAGGTGTTAGGAAAAAAGTTCAAGCATGATCAAGTGTAGTGATTACTGCTAGAATGAATGAACTATCTGATTAGAAATATGCGATTTCCACAAGTAGCTTTTCATATTTCAGTTTGTGGAAGTAAAGTGGACCAATTCTATCATGTTTTCTCGCTAGTTTCCATGTGAGAAGTACATCAACAAGATTGGTATAATGTCACAATCACAAACCATTGGCAGTTCCATATTGGTATATGAAAGCCAAAAAGTTTTGCCACAAGCAAGAATGACAATTCTTCTTTTGACTGATAAATTCTTTTGGCAAACAACAGAAAGTTATTGCATAAGCCTCTTTGGTCTCATCATATCCCAATATTTAGATACATCATTCCTAAACATTCCAACTATTTGTTCAACGACATACACACATGTGATAAAAGTTACTCCCGCCATTCTTTTATATCTATCTTTCTAGCTATTTGCACATAGATTAAAAAAAAAAGTAGTAAAAAAGTGCATTGAAAGTGTAGAATGACAATCAATTGAAACTATATGATTGCTTAGTTGCTAAATTAATAATAAAAAGTAGTTAAAAAGTACATTGAAATTGTAAATGTACAATTTTCTATGCTAGGAAGACGAGTATATTGAAACAAAAAAATATGACTAGAAAGACAAATATAAAGAATGGAGGGAGTATATAATTAAGTACATCTTAATAACAGCAATAAAAAGATAAAGATTGAAGGTCATACTTTCTTGCCTCGCGTCAAAGTTAGTCGGATATGCGCATTGTCAAACATTCCATTAGAGATGAGAGTCTTAAAAATAGCTTCTTTCACCTGTAGAACCTCATCCAATGAAATTTAGTTAGTATTAAGAAACTAGTCTCAGATTGGTTGATTTGCGGATGGATTAATAAGATCATGAGCTTTCTCCATCTATTGCCAACTACTTTTAGTGTGGATCCCCGTAAATCTTGGGACTTACGTAGGAAGACAATATCAAAGTGAGAAAGTTCTCCCATTAGAGTCTTAAGTTACTGATGGCATATTACTCAAGGCGTGCTAGAGGCCTATTTGTACCAGTGGTTTTACACTATCCACAGGATGAAAAGGTCACTAACAATTCATCACCTCTTCACGTGTCGGGACATTGCTGAAGGCTAAAGCTTTTGCTGAGTCAAACAACCTGGAGAAGAATATTTTACTTCAGTTTAGGTAACAAATGTGATAATGTTGAACTGTCTTGTCCCCCCCAGAGGTGAAAGAGGATGTGATGAAAATAAACCACAGCAATTTGCTAGACACTATTAAGACATGCAAATCCGGAAACAACCCCTGTTCAATATGACGTTCACTAAGGTTCAGTAGACAGAACAGATGGTTATTATAGGGAAAATTCTAATATCACGAAAGGAATTTAGTCCTTTGCAAGTTACATTGACAGACCCAGTATAAGAACGACATCATATGACTAGCAAGACCATGAATCCACCGTATATCTAAGGTCTCTATAGACTATAGCGCACCTTGTCTTTACCATTGCCAGAAGCAGAATACAAAGTTCGAAGATGGAAAAAGATATGAGCACAGAAGGAGGGTGAGGTGCAATTAGCCACATACAATTTAACTACAGCAGATAAAATCGTGAACTATCGCCATATGGTTTAGCTCATGTTACCACAACATAAATATATTAAGCTAAATAATGGCTGTGAGAACTGAATTTAATTTAAGAAATCACAGAAGTCAAATTATCAGAGCCTCCATCCCTCGCTATGGGAAGATTATCAAAATTCAGTAACCAACACCCCAATATTGCAGACTTTTTCAGGAGGTAGAAAGTATTGTGGCCTGTGCACTAATAAGCTTATAAATTTCCTCTACCTATCCAAATGTTCCTCAAGTTTAAATATCTTTCCCCTGTAGATTCGGAGGCCCTCCCAAACTCCATCACCACCTTGGACAATTGAGTCAAACACTGAAACCTTCATAATGTAAATTGCTATAATTAGTTACTCTCCGAAACTGCTCAAACCAGAACATGGAATGTCGACTGACCTATAATATAGTGTAAAATAATAGCATATGTAGACCTAAGACCAAACCTTAGCATTTTTACGAGTAACAATTTCTCCACCGACCCAAGAAAGCAGTTTCTCATTAGCAGGAACCGGAAGAGGGGATTTAAAGATCCTGAATTCTGCATATAGGATGGCCTCTTTATCTGGTGCTTAAGCATGTTGTAGAAAGGCAAACTTTGCTCCAAAAGATCATACAGTGACGATGGAAATGTCTGAGTAATAAAACACCAATAATTATACGCGTCAGGGAGAGCTAAATTATCCATAGTATAAACTAACATTGAGCCTGTTAGATTAACTATAAGGAAGCAAATAGAATAGATAACAATGGTAGCATCACATATTAAACTAAAACACATAGAAAATATTGAGAATTCAAGGTTCTTGGTGACAATAAGCTTCAAGCGAAAATGAAAAACTAAAATTTGAACCAGGAAAGATCTCTAGATATTTATGTTGTGTTTTATCAATTTACAGCACTTCATGCAAGGTCTGCTTTTAGAAAGAAGATGATAAGTTTTCTCTTTAGCATGGGAGTAAGTAAATGTAAATAGTATCCCCTCCCCTCCCCTCCTTACCCGTATGGCATTGGGATCAAACTTAGCGCACTTTGATGTTCTAATTTATCCATATAACTTCAATTGAATCAGACTAATATGTAAAAAGAAATACAATGAATGATAGATATTCTATGATCGAATGCGAATAAGTTATTTCTAACCACTGTTACAAAATATATTAAAGAAGTTCAACAATTCAAAATTCAACCTTGACTATCATTATCGGAAGGAGTATAAAAACCGATGTAAATTCTCAAATATCCTTAGGATATGCTACATAGTAAAAAATCTGAAATGGATCTCCAATCCATCTTTAACTACTTCAAGAATATAATGGTCGTCATGTCTGCGTGAAAAATGACATACCAATGGGAACTTTCTAGGAGGTGAAAACCCAATTGAGTTATGGACACTCGTATACCACCAAGGGGCCCAGATTCCATCCACCGACTTTGGACCTGCTTCCCATCTGAAATCCAACACATTTACAGTCAAGTGGGTGCACCAAATATAGCTATAATGACTATTAATCAAATTATACAGTTTGGGTAGCATATTAGGATACTGAACTAGCTATCACAACTTTAACAAAGAAAAAAAGATGACCAGGCACTTGATAATAGTTCCAATAGTTAATTCAGTATGACCCAGTCATTTTGACAAGTAAAGGGTACAGATCAAAATCACATCTTTAGCTGCTAATTTCAGATGGACAATTTTTGCAATTTTTTACTTATCATCTTAGATGAAGAAACCTACATCCTGGCTTTGATGGTAACACTAGTGACAGCGTAAGAGGGATAAACAAAGGCCCTTGTGGACTAAACCAACAATAAAGCACATTGTTTGGGAGATACACAAATTTCATCAAGGATTCAGAATATGCTAGACCATAATAATTTTACTCTCTTTATTGGAGTAATTCTATGTAGTTACAGTGCCCACAAGGATAGAAGGCAAGTGAAGTACATAAAGCTTCTGCTATCCAGTGGTCAATGAACATCCGGATTAATTTTAGTGGATAGAAGATAATCAACAAAGCTTGGTTTCTTCAATGATTATCTAATGACTTGAAGCAACAAGAAGCAAAGGGCATGCCAGTCGCTTACTATGTGAACTAAAAAGGATGTAAGCCGTTGATTATAATCTGCAAATATACTGCAAAAGCTATGAATCTCTATTGAGACTCATGTCCCTCCAATTTTATATAAATAACAGAACAAGAGTGTTACTAGGCATTTCATCACATAGAAATTGAAGGACAGACTAGTCTAGCAATGAACACAGTAGAGATTATCTAATGACATTGTAATGAAATAGATTATTACAACATTCCTCACTTAAACTCTTCATTTTGTTTCTTGTGTATACTCTTGAAATTTAACTTTTACTCATGGATATGCTAATAATATCCTTTGTCCCACTTATTGATCCTCTAAAGCATGAAATTGTGAACATACAGCTCCCCTAATTCGATGTTTGACATCAACAGAGCAATCTTATCAATTAGCAACACCTTTTCAATGTGCAACAGACAAAGATGGATAAATGCCTTCTTAGCATTTCAAAAATTATGAGCTTAGAGTAGAGAGGATGGCTAGCTGCACTCACTTGAGCATTGAGGATTGAAAAGGAATACTAAGATCCTCACACAACCCACGCAAAACAGCCTGCAAGAGGCAATAAGCAGGGAGATCATAAGGACCATTTTAGTGGAGAGATGAAGAATGGTATGGATCATCACATAAATTAAAGATAAAACCTAACTCCAAAAACCACAACCTAGCTAATATACATAGCATAGAGCATATGTTATGACTACACTCTGGGGCCAACCCCAGCTTCAAACATGCTTGGCGACAAGTAAGTCATACTTATTAGGTTCAAAAAGTTGACAAAATAAGATATTAGGGAGAAACAAAGGCTACCAGGGGTAAGGGAAAGAGAACCTGATATATGGATCACATTAACCTGTTTGGCTACTTCTGAAATATAAATTGAAGTGTATGTGACCTGCACTTTTGAATCGTAAAATAAGAATCTGATTTTTGTTCAAAGACTATGTTTTTATATGAAGCATGTTCTTCTTTTTTTATAATCTTCTCAAGCAAAATTAACTTTCAGCAAAAAGGAGACTGATAGATATCATACTTTGAGTTTAATCTGCAATGTGTTCTATAAGACTATAACAACAAGACTTTGAAATCATCCTTTGCAATGAAAAACGAGAAAGTACAGAAAGGGGAATAAGTGTCTCCAGAGATCTTCAAACCTCAGGATCCTGACGAAGTTCTGCTGCATCAATGATGGGTGGGGCCTTTCCAAGTTCACACAACTCACTGTATATAGAAACTAAGCTTGCTAATCCCAGCTCCGAAAACGATGGAGGCACAACCTTGTTGAACGATGGCTACTCGGAACCAATTAGGACATAAGTCAGTCATGCAATATTATCACAAAACTTTATTTACCCTTCTATTTGCAAAAGTAATAGATTTAATTAATATATATTGACATACTGTCAATCAGCTCCCATCTTACTGAGCCTTACTTTAACACTTTATGCTGTGTGCAAGTTACCAAAGTGTCAGTTACTTACCAAAATCTCCATAGGGTTCCTAATCAAAATGAAGTGCTTTCCTCTTCTCATCAACTCGTTATCCAGACCTGGTACGTATTGTTTTGCAATATGCTGAAAAAGAAGGGAATCCCAATATACCGGTGAAGATCCCATGAAAAGAAATACAAGACATGAAACTACCAGAATGGTGCTACTCACGATTTACCAGCTCATCATAAACCACTACACGAGTATTCCATAATAAGAGTACAATCACATTTTTTACTGGTCATGAAAAATGCAGAGTTATTTTTACCAACAAATAAAAGATGCAAGATTAAACATCAAATAAGAATTATGGGAATCATCTTCTCTTCAGTTTTCCCATTATTCTCTATATTTTATCCCCTTGATAACACGAACTTATTGAATACACATTGTTACAATTGATGTTTACTAACTTGGGTAAGGCATGTCTCTAAAAATATTGGATGCCAGCCTTAAGAGAAGTATCGTAAATTAATTTGTTTCAGCATTGAAATAAACAAATTTTGCTCATAATTACCTTGCAGTATCTGTATTTCTTCTCTCCGGGACCAAAAATAATCTCCTTCACCACCTTGTTACCATCTGATTCCTGTTTCACTTTTGACAATTAAACTTGAGCAGAAGCGTAAGGGAATGTATGAAATGATACCATCGGATTCAAGTTCATGGGGAAACTTGGTATTGCAGGAATGGAGTAAAGTAGTTGACTTGCACAAGCACAAAAAATTGGATCTCCTTACAGTATTTGAGAGAAGTTCTTCTCTATAGGGCCTTTCTACTCCTGTAACCCGCAAAAAGTTGGCATATAGTGGTTCATCAAGCACCTCTATATCATCTCTCTGAAAAATGAGCAGCGGAGAAAATCTTCAATAACTAGTGGGGGCATTCATCAAAATAGAACATTCATAGTTACACTCTAATACTAGCCCATGTTGACAATAAGTTTGAATTGCTAATAAAATGAGCAAGCACACACTGTTAAGTACTTGTGGAAGTTATGAAGTACCGTACTAAATTACAGGTGTGACCTCAGAATTAGCTGTTCATTAGAATCCTTATTCACACAATTAGTTAGCTGCACAGTTTCAATTAGGACCCTGATATTTGCAACTTAGCAAATTTATGATTGGCTATTAAATTGGTCTTAGTTGTCACTAAACTTCACAACCCTTAGTCCCTTATGTTTAGTATGATGAATGAGTAAGAAGCTTTTCAACATTAATATGCCCAAATGCCTCCGAGAGATTTCAGCCTAAGAGGGGTAATGAGTGAGAAAAGCTTCTACAGTCACAATTTTCAAATGTTGGGGAATCAGACTGATCGCATCCATATGAAAATTGACCTTGATTAAACTTGTGAATGATGAGTGTAAAGAGGGCAGCGGATTCAAGAAAAGAACGGAAAGGCAAATCTTATTTTTAACATATACTTCATCCTTCTATTCTTCAAGGCGATCAGCTGATCAAACATTACTATTTGTAACGATCAGATATTTCCACTGCTGCCTTAGTAAATCTGCCATTGCAGTTCCTCTTTACTCTTTAGAGTCTCGAAACTACACGAGTCCGCAACATACTGAAGGCCATCTCTCTAAACTCCATCTTCACGAAATTCTAAACTGTGTGGGTATTAGCAGTTACACTTTCTCCGTCAACTAACCAAAACAGCATAAATTGTGTTGTTTTCATAAGGCACTAATTACGCAAGCGGCAGGTATGGAGTACCGGGCACCACATTGGTTGATTACGAACTTCAGGATGTATTAATCAGTTTCTTAATTTTATCCATGCATGACAAATTGATTTTAGTAAGGGCCAACTTTTAACAAAATTTTAAAAGTCAACCATCAAAATTCGATATTTTTAAAATCAAAGTTTGTATCTTTAGCAAATCAGACCCAAGGAAGCTATCCTGAAGGTTTTGTAACAAGGATCATTTCTCCAGAAGAAACAAAAAAATGGGTTAGATGGGATTATTTACCTGAGCAAAAGAGTACATAAGACTAGTACTCAGAGACCTGGGTGCAGGACCATGAGTGTATAACCTCAATTTCATCACCTCTTTCTGCCATTTTACCAAAACAATTGATTATCAACTCTCTGTGTTTGTGAATTATCAGTTTTTCCTTGTTTGCTACAGGTACAGTGTTTTATAAGGAAGTAGTGGGACCTCATGATAGTTCGTCCTTTAACGAACCGGTCGAATTAAAGAATCGACAAGGCTTGAATCCAAAATCTCCATCTAGTCAAATACTACCAAGTCAAATATACTTTCTTTATTTGTTACAATTAAATATTATTTTTTGCGTTTCTTAGTTTCGATCTAATGTCTTGATTTTATATATAAACTTCATTAAATTAATGTATTGTAATAATATGATTGAACACTCAATATATATTATAAATAAGTGAAAATCGAAATATTTGTAGTAATACGGTGAAATTAGTCCTTATGTAGTGTAATAAGTTCGACTCAACCCGACCTTTGAAGATGATCCTCCTTCGACTTGATAATGGACTTGATCAAGTCCCAACCTTATTACCACTTGTTCGATTTTATATTCAGTACACATCTGATTATTAATGCATGTGATTAATAGGCTGAACTTCACAAACGTAAAGTATCACGAAAAACTAAGATTTCCAAGCAAAGTATTCATTCATAATGTTTTTTGTTTAAAAATATTCGTCCTTCTAACATATAAAACTGTACTGTTACTTTTTATTTTATATTTTTAATGTACTTTCTTTTTATTACTATAATATATGCAAATTACTAGAACGACAATTAAAAATGAACGTAGAGATTAATGTTCGTATTACTTAATTTTACCACTACTGACTACTGAGCATGTATATGCCCGCGTGCGTTTCTCCTTTTGATTATATGTTGATTAAACAAATACCTTACCTTCTGGATGAGAAAACAAACCTAGACCAAGAGCCAGGTATATGAAATATCCTTTTATTGGAAAAAAAAGTTAACAACAATGTGAAGCTGATTTGATTACATAAATAGTACAAATATAGTCTAAAGCTTTCCATAAAGCTAGAGGTTGCAAAATGCTTCAATCAATTAAATTTCATCTTGAGTTCAATACCTCATCAACATCTTGAATTTGCTTCTCTTTGGCTATTTCTATACACTTCACATTTATCCATGCATTTTTGTGAACTCAAGTTGTGGAGTGCCTACACCGAGTCGAAGTTGAATGCAACGAATTCTACATACAGTTGACATCACATCCAGAGCATATGTTCAGAGACCTCTAGTATCTGCGCGCCTGCTAAACACTGACCAGTAGCATCACAGAACAGTGAGTGAAATAGCAGCAGACCGAAGCTTTACACCGTCATCAATCCATTTGTTTTGCGGGGCAGTTGCACCAGCAATAATTGCCTGAAATTACGGAAAAGATAATAGGTTCATGAGCATAGGATAATCTAGGCTGCTAATGCTATGATGCTTTACAGGAAGCTAAAAAGTCACTTTCCGAAGGAAGTTAAAGATATCCTGGAGATAATTAGAATTGTCTGTAGCTTTCAAGAAATAATACCTTTCCACTGTTAACAGCAGCTACTAGCGCAACATGCTGATCATATTTCTCAAACTCGTAGAAGTAATAATTCCTGATAGGGACGAATCATTAGAAGTTTTAATTACAATAATCTACAATTCCTTATAACAGAAGAATTGTTCCAAGTGTCGATGGAAGTTGAGGACCTTGTTTACATTTCCCATTATCTTGGCCCTATGACAATGGCAACGTCAAGCTTAATGTGGAGTACAAACGATAAATACAAACTTTGTGAAATAGAAGAGATATAATCATACAGTGATCGAAGACATTGCTTCCATTTGTAATAACAAAATTTCCAGGTAACAGCATAATTCATCTCTTATATGTCTCCTAGTGTAATATCTCCTTAATGTTTAATGCCCTCGTGGCTGTGTACTTACCTAAGTCCTTCTTCTTCCTTAATTTTTATTGCACGGGCAGAATAGAGAGTGGCTCCACCTATAACACATACAATGGAATAAATTGAGAAAAATATGTTGAAAACATATAGCTAGAGAGACTTATTCGTCTGAATGAAATAATAAGGACAATAATCATGACAGGAAAAAGAAAGCAAACAAATAAAGAAGGGATTGATGCAATCCACAATACCTGGAATAATATTTTTGCTGCCTCCTTCAGTGTTCCTAAATCAGTTATATCTTTGGCCTGATAAACATTAAATTAAAACTTATCAATCCAAGCCACTTCTAGAAAGTAGAATCAGTTTGAAGTTCTTGACGTTCAATAACAATACTTGAAACTTAGTCCCATTCAAATAATATTGTGTTGTTTGCTATAATCTGATGTTTGCTGGAATATTTATTTTTATATGAAATACACTCATTCACATTGGATAAACCCAGTGAATTACCTCTAAGAAGGTGATCTTAAGCTGATTAGTGGAGCGAGTGACAACACTTACAACTTCAGATCTGTGTAACATGTCAAAATTTAACAAGAATGGTCAAAGTTAAAACTCAATATCCATTTGTTCCATAAAAATTATTTGTCAAGAGAATAGCATCAGAAATTATGTGGACCATGGCTAAACATTGAACAGAAATAATAGTATAAGGATGTATAAATGATCAATGAAGGG